>WEIU01017882.1:423356-518484 GCA_013389925.1 Aegithalos caudatus
ACAAAAAAACCCCCAACCAGTCCAGAAGCAGAATATCAGAGTATGTAAGACCTCTTCTGACCCATGTAAACTGGGATCCTGGACTGCACCAAACCCAACTATCTGTTGAGACTACTGCATCATTGTTTGATGAAATTCACCCTTGGCAGGGCAGCTCTATCCAGAGCTCACCATATGCTCCTAATGCATCATAATTTCAGCACACACAGGCACATACAAAAAACCTGAGAAGAATTTAAATGGACCTGTGTCTAATATGGTTGCACCAAAACAATGATTATGAACCAGAATGAGATATTACCAATGTGCCACAAGAAACTGCTCTCTGCCTATGCACATCACACACACCCTGCTCCAAACCCATTATTATGTCAGCATACACGGCTCCTCCAGGAGAAGAGCACAATGGCACACTCAGAAGTGACAGCAGCTATTTTCACATCAGCTTTACACCAGGGATACCTGGCTTTTTGGTTTGCTTGAGGTCTTGGTTCTCCACCAGCTCTTACCATGTGTTGTCATTTATGGCTTTGCTGAACAAAAGCTTCCAAGGAATCTCTATGGCAGGGCTGCTGTTCATGTGCCCACACACGAGCAATGACACACATTGCGCAGCCACACTGAATCTCACTCAGCAGGCAGGCCATGGACGGCTCTGCCAAAAGGCAACTTACACCTTCCTCATCAGGCTACTACCAGACTTTGCCTAATTTGGTTGTTCTAGCTACTTTCATGCTGTTTACACGAAGCCTGCTTATAAGGCACAGTACAATAAAAATGAAGGCATTGAAATTTTTTTGATCCTATGAAATCTAATTTGTGTTTTTACTGATTCTCTCTTTTTTGAAGTGGTAATACCTGAATGTAAACATACTTCCCAATGTGCCCCTGCTCTGGCTGAAACCCATGACCCTAGGTGGTGATTCTCACAGGCAAGTATAAAGATACATATATGCAACTAGCTGATCTATATTCACAGAGGCTTTGAAGGCACATGGCTCATTATTTCATGCAATACCCAAATCCCTCCAGTTTTGTACACACTTCCTTGACCATTATCTCAGCCAAAATGGTGGGTAGCTCTAGGAACCTCCTCCCATGCAACAGTAGCATACAGTTGGAATTCCAATGAAAAAGTTTTGTTGTTTTTTTTTTAATTTGTAAGTATGTTGGCATGTACTACAAAGTATTAATGAGAAGGAGTTAAGAATGGACTGATGTCAGGGATGAAGGAAACAAAGGACACATCCAGCACAGCTGTCTTCACTCTTGTAGAGTTTTTCTTGGTATCATGATAAAAGTCTTTCATTTCAGTCAAATATGAGGCTGTCATTTCAATACAGTCCTCTAAAAGAATTTTCAGCAACCGCTGCAAGACTATTTACAGCACAGAAAATTAAATAGTGTCTGTAGGATTGAGGCTTGTGTGTCATTTGCTGCATGGAACTTGCCTTTCTTACAATGATGACAATCTCAACTATTAGTCTGCTTGAAAAATTACAGGAAAGCAATTCAGAAGTGTGATCCAAACTTTGCCCATTGCCTTAGGGAAGCATCCATTTAGTCATCCATCTATCTAAGCTCATTTGTGTTGACAAAGGAAAAAAAGCCAGAGAGATGTGAAAATTATGGGGTTTGATACCCACATGCAGGAAGATTCAGCAGCTTTACCAGGCAGTTTTCCTTAGAAACACATTTAAGACCCCCAAAACCTTGAGGTAGTCTTTTCATGTGCAAATATTTAACTGAGTTTGTTCCATAATAAAATTTCTAGGGGACAACCTTGCCACCCATGCCAGCCGAGGAATACATTACCTGGTGGGGTTAACAGGGTTACCTGCTGCAGAAATAAATACATTAGCAGATGAGATACAAAAGGTTTCACAGCTCCTTATTTTCCTTTAATAATATTCCATTAAAAATGACTGAAAGCCTACTCTCCTCTTATAAATCAGATACATCACTGATGCCTTTTAGTCCTGAAATGGGCCTTCTTTGGTTTTAATAGCTTCGCTTCCTTCCCTCTCTGTCTGTCTGTTTCCAGATATGGCTGATTTACCTGGATTAGCAGAGACATTGGCTCCACATTCTTAAAAAAGTGCTGATCAGGCTGAGCTGGCAAAAGATTAAAAGTCACACAAATTGCTTCTATCACTGAAGGAGTCTAATTGATTTTGGGAAAAAGTCTAAATCATGATTTGCTCTCTGCTGGTTGGAGCCTATCTAGGGGAGGGGCACTGTTTTCTGATGGGTAGGAGGAAAAGTGTCTCTCTGGAGTCCAGCAGTTCCTTGTCACTGCAGTGAGAGAGGCATCTCTCCTTTCCTTCTTATACTTCACTTTCTGTACATTCTGCTTGGTGATCACCATAAGGCAAGTGGGTCCTGCTGAACTGAGGACAGAACTGACAGAAGGACCAGTGAAGTCCAGTCCTGATACAAATTCTCCCTCAGTTTTTCTGCCTGAAAAGGGGGAATGGGGTGGAGGAAGGAATTTACTGCTTACACTGTTTTTGGGTAGGTATTAAGAGGGCATCACGGGCAATGATGCAGCAATTTCCCTCTCTGGTCATAAAGCAGGCAGAGAAAGAGTCTGAAGATGCTCCAGAAGGCAGGATAGCAGAGTTATTCCTTACAGTAAAGGCTCTTGCTTTCAGGATCAGAGAGTTCAAATCTTGGTGTGAAAAACAAAACGTGGGATGTGTTCCTACCTTGATATTTGTAAAAGCACTTAGAAAAGTACCAACTAAGTGCTAGCTTGGATTTTGTCCTAGTAAGGAGATGACTAAACATTCCTCTAACACTTAGAGCAGATTTCAACCACAACCATGTATTAAAATACTTTAATTGTTTTTTAGGCCAAGCTTGCCTGATGGGAATTGTAAATGCGTGCTCTGCACCAGCCCCAAGCCCTGCCAGATGGGACACTGGGGAATGAAGGGAACACACCCTCACAAAACTGTGTGTGTCATTGTGTGGAGAAATCACAGCTGCAGTGCAAAACAAAGGAATATATGTATTTGTGGCTCATGCACAGCATATTGCAGAACTGACATCTAGGTGAGGTGGAGCTGTCAAGATCTCAGGTATGCAGTTGATCCTTTCATCTCCCTACTCTGTTAAAGGAGTGAATTCTGTGCAAGTTTCACATGAGGAAAAAGAAAAAAGAATCAAACAATTTTGTTTGTTTTTCCTGAAAAACAAGACCACTATTTCCTAGTCTATTCCCAAGTCATGAATTACAACACAGGATCTGGATTTGTATCAGCACTTGACAGAAGACATGCATACCAAGGAACTGAACTGCTCTGGACTGGGACCAATGCAGACAGGAAAGACAAGGCAATGCTGCAGGCACAGAAACAGTTTGGGTATGGATGGTAGTAGTCATTATCACCATCAGTTTGGGGGAGGAAGGATACTGGCATGTAGGGGCTAGCAAAAATACAGTGGGCAGGGGAAGACATCACATTTTTGATGTTTGTTTTAATAATGTTTTGCAAAGGAAATCCTGACTCATGAGCAGGGTCCTGAAGGCTACAGATATGGCCAGATGACCACAGGGTGGCAGGAGAAAGAGGGATTCATGCCTGGGTGGAGGAGATGCAATTGCCTCTTTAAAGGGCCAGCCACACGTGAAATAATGCAGGAACGTCATGACACTGCAGCCTATCACACTGCCAGGGCTTTTCACTGAACATGTATCAACAGCACACTTCATCTCAGCACAATCAAGTGACTCACAAACAGGAGTCTCATTGATCAATCCTCATAAGTCTCCTAAACCACAAGACTGCATTGGTGCAGCCTATGTTCAGATAGGTAAACTGAAGCAGAAAGGAGGATGTAAAACACCCCAAAAAGGGTCAGTGGCAGAATCAGAACTGGAAGGTATCTACCTTATTGCCAAACTATTCAAATACCACAATTCAAGAAACAGATACCATGACACTGACATCTTCCACACCCATCTTTGCAAAAGGCATCTATTGAGAAAAGCTTCCAAAATGCCCAATGTGCAAAAATGTGGTGCAAAGAAAGGCTGCCTTTTACTCTCAAGACACTTGCTGATCTTTTTTACTCCAGAATGAGAAGATGCAAGACCCCTTGCATCCTCATATCTTAGGTTAATACCTTCTATTTCATATACTCATGTCTTCCCCATTTCACCTGTAAATCTTAGCAGTATCCAAACAGGAGTTGGGTTTGAAACTTATTGAGCATTTACGAAGTTTCTGATTTTATCTGGTGGCAACAAGTTCCATATGCTAATTAGGCACTTTGTAAAACAGTATTTCCTCTTCAGGGGTTTAAAGTAGTTTGATTTTTTAAATCATGTAATTGCTTCCCCGGTTGTTCTTCTAATAAAATGAAAAGTAAATAGGAACAGCTGAGTGCATTTTTTTTGTGGTGACTATTTCTATACCTTTGTCACAATCCTTCTTATTTGTCTTTTCTCAAGAAGACAGTATTGCTCTTTTTAATCATTGTTTATGAAGAGGCTATTAAAAGACTCCAGACATTTTGGTTCCCTTTTTCTGGTCATTCTTCTAATTCTCTTATTTTCTTTTGCGAGACAGGGTGAGCAAAGTGAACAGAGTGTACAAGGAGAGCACGTAACATCAATTTATATAATGGTACTGTATTATTTTATCTATTATTCTCTACCCTTTTCTTAATGCACTCTATCATCTTGCATGCTTTTATTTCACTATCACTACAGACTGAACAAATGTTTTCACTGAGTTGCTCAGCTGTGCCTTTTTTTCTCTTTTTTTTTTGTTTTTCTTTTGAGTAGTTACAATTATTTTAGAACCCAGAAATGAGCATGACTAATTCTAATGTGTTGTTTCCTGAGTGCATCACCTTGTCTTTGCCATATTGCATTTCATTTACTCTTATGATGCTTGCAAATTGCCTCTGCGAGCTCATTGTCAGACCTCCTCAGAGTCTTTTATAGGCTTGGGTAACCTCAACATTGCTGTATTGTCTACACATTTTTCCTTTTATGTATTCTTTCCATTTTTGGGTTATTAATCCCTATTAAACACCAGACATAATACTGCTCAGTGACACAACCGCTGAGCTGTGGCATCTTTTCATGCTGAGAATCAGCTATGTATTCCTGCTCTATTTATTCAGTAAATTTTGCTTTTCTTCTTACTTTATTTATGATACAGCTTTATCTCATATCCAATGACAAGTTTGTTCCTTAATAATCTCCTAAAAGAGACTGAGTAAAGAAACAAATCCAACAAGCATTTGGAAAAGTTTGCTTACATGAAATTTACTCCTTTCCTCTTATCTCATCTGTTTCAGACCAGAGTAATTTTAGCAGGGTGAAAAAAGTCACCCAGCTTACTGGAAGTCAGATTAGTTTGACTGAGTCAAATCACAGAAATTGCAGCAAGGTGGAACCAGAAAGCACCTCAAGAACATCATTTGCTCCAGCCCACTGCACCAAGAAAGGCTCAAACATTCCTTCAAATCCATTCCTGCGGAGTATCTGCCTACACGGTTTGAAGAAGCTCTAATGAAAGAAGCTCTACATCCTCCCACCTACACTAACCCCTTCCAGTACACTCTAGTCCTACAGCTAGGAAGTCTTCTTAGTATTTAACCTATTAATTCTCATCTTGGGGATTTGCAGCACAACAGATCAATACCACTTTTAAAAGGACAATTTATAGGAACAAAGACTCTTACGTTTCTCTTTGTCTTTCCTATTTAGAGCAAGTAAATTTTTATGTCTCTAGCTCTTTTAACCTTCCTGTGCAGGTCCTGTTTGCTCAGCCTCTTGGAAAGCCTGCTGTACCCCTCTGGGCTCTCTCCTGGTTGTTTATATCCTCCTTAAAGCATGTTGCCCCAAACTGTAAGGCTACATGTCAGCAGATCCTGCACTTGGCACACAGCAGTCCTGTCCATGTTGCTCAGGATGATAGAGGGACTCCACTGTTCACCTTCACCTTGATATTTTCAGAAGTTTTGGTGGGTTTTTAACCACTTCCAATTCATATTTCATTCCGTTCGTCCAATGCAAAAAAGAAAATGTTCTTTCATTTCTGGAACATGACCTCACATTGTTGTAATTTTACAGAACTCATAAACTCAATTTGAATTATTGTCTACAAGTGTTTGTCATCAACTGATCAGCCCTCCAAAACACCTTGGACATCCTGGTGACATACAGCAGTCAAGGGGTCTGGCTCTCTGTACCCAAGTGTAAATCTGCTCAATCTCACTGAATTTTTTTTCTTCCCTATTCACTCAAAAAGGCACAGAGGCTTGTGAGCCATTTTCTCAGACAGAGATAGCCAGTAAGGGAACATTTAAATTACTGCTTTTGTGACTGGTTTGTTCTAATACCTTTGCTCTTGACACTGCTTGAAAAGTGTCAAAGAAGCTGGGACAGGTGATGCACCCCCCAAACATCCAATGTAGCAATGATAGATGGAGCAGAGTTGCTTAGCCTTCCTGCCATGCTCTTAACCTTCTGTCATCTGTATCCATATTTATGGTTAATCTATGGAGCAAGGTAGATACAAGTTTGCAGTCAGGAGCCAGAGATACACAGATATATTTAGAAAGAGGAGAAGGGGGAAAAGAAAGGCAGGATTATCAATCTAGCATTTACTTTGTCAAATTAAGGGCGACATTCTGATGTGCATTACATGGGTCAAAGCTGCTTAGTATGGGACACAAGATTCTTTGACCTGCCCCAATTACAAGATGACCCTCTTATATAAAAAGATGCCCTCCCCAAGCATGAGTCCTAATTTACTGTACACAAACGTGCACATCAAACAAAAGGTATGGAGAGCATGTTAAAGGCCCCTCTTGCCACTTGCTCTGCATGTGTACCCACATGCTATTATGAAGAGAAAGCTTCCAGGTCGCAGCAGGGATGTTTATTTCTGAGTCTCTGTGTGGGTGTACAAAGGATATCTGGCACCATCAGCCTGCTCAGCTTAGTGCTCCAACATTTTCCAAAGACAAAGAGAGAGCAAAAAGGAGAAGTGTTTGAAATGGAGCAATACACAAATGATACTTTCAGACAGCAGCAGTACACAGAGACCACTGGAGCTTTGAGAGCAAAGGGGTTTGTGTATGTGTGTGGCTTTTCTTAATAGTTTCATCTCGAACAGAAGGAAAGTTCACAGCAAGAAGTCCCATCATCCTCACACTTCTGTGAAAGTGAAAAAGCATTCCCAGGCTTTTTCTTATACACTCAAGTTATTCCAAAAGTGAGTTTCCACATGACTCTTATAGTTGTAATCCATATGCTGACTGTGTTTTCCAAACACAGGAAAAAAAGTCCAGAGGTGTTATAATTTTTCTACCCCAAAGGAATTCCCTCCTTTCTCCAGCTAGACTTGATTAATCTGTTGGGAACGATAGGGGAGTTAAGGTCAAAGAGGAATTTCATAGTGGCATATAATCTAAATTGAGGCTTACAGAAATTGAGGCTTAAACTCATTTGGCCCCTGCACCTCAAGTTTTCACCTTGAGCCTAACCAACACTTATGACTGGTCCACTGTGGTTTCAACTCCAACCCTTCCCAGCAGAGTCTCTGCAAGTGGCCTGGTATGTGGACAATGGACACTTAATTCACAGCCTAGTGTTAAGGCTCTGCAGGTCAGTAGCAAGGCAAAGCACTGTCAAAAAAAAAACAACAACAAAAAAAAACCCCCAAAAAATAGGGTCCACAGTGAGATCAGAGATATCTCCTGCCATGTCAAAATAGAGAGCAGGTCTCAGCATCCCAAACTTTCACAGTTCCAGGAAGGAAAACAACAGGAAGGGTTTGTACAGGCTGAGAAAATATGAGGATGAAAGTACATTGCTCATCTGGAGTTCATCCTTTCTTTCACTGAGGACTTTTTCAACAGTAAAAATACATCCCCATCATGTGTTTTATGGAGACCAAGATAATCCATTGTAAAGATAAGAATGACACAAAAGACAGCACAAGATGCTGGTCAAGGAAACCAGTAAATAATCTTTTAAATTATGCATTTAGCTCACTCAAGCCATGTCCCTTTCTGGGCATATTTCACTGAATATGTTCACTGGCCAGAACATTTACAGAAACAGTTGGTGTTAAGGGAACATTAGAGACTATTTGCTGAAAGCACCTTCTAAACCTGGAAACTAGAATAGATGCCCTGGAAAACCACCTCTGAATTTGTAACTGTACATTAAGATGTCCCTGTGCTGCTCTGCTAATCTTCTAGATGAAAATTGCTTTGAAGCAGGCAATGTACAGCAGGCTTTCCTCAAAGTGAATGTGCCTTTACATGTCCAGAGATTTGCAGGCCTGCTTAGGAACAAAAACCAGAGATGTAGTCAGAGAGCCATTTAGCAACAGTTTGCTTGGAAACAGCACAACCTATTGATCCTAGGTCACAACAAAAAACAGATAGACCAGACATTATATGGACTCCTGAGAATGGCTCCAGTCACTGGGAAGCAGCATCTTTGGTATCCCAAAATGCTGAACATGGCAAGAGCAGCCAGCAAAAGACAACAACAAAACCCCAAGCCAAGTTACAGTGATCACAGCTCCTGCCTGCCCCTGATAGGAATGGCATTGAATACAAAGGCCCATAAGATAGAAATACCCCATCAATTCTAGAACAAATGTACAAAATAATACTTCAGGTGGCAGTCCTAAAGCTCGAGATAAAAGGCTACAGCACCAACTCTGGGCTTTTGAGCCTACACCAGGACACTGCAGAGCCCACCTTGGCCAGAAGCATGGAAGGCAAGCAGATCATGTTAGATTTAATAACTGCCACCTTTTCCCTCAGGATTTTTGACACCAAGCAGCTCCATCTCTGCTATGTTCATTAACCTTGCAAGGAGACCCCAGAACACCAGCACACAACCATTTGTGGAGGGACATGTCTGTTTGCAGGGCAGGCTGCAGAAGCTGTGCTAATCCCCAGTTCTTTTTGGGAAATGAAAGTCCTTGACTCAAGCATGAATAATACTGACAAAGATCCCATTACTGTAAAGCTCTCTGCCAGTGAGCCACCTCTCCCCCTCCCCCTTTTTATATCTCTAAGGTCACTAAACTGTAATTTAGTCATCATTCTTTATAGAGCATGAGCAGATATGAAACATCTGGAAACTGTTGTAGTCACACTTTGAGATACACATCCCGAAGGAATTTAACTGCATAGGAATGGCATGAAATACTTTTGTACTTCGAGGTCACTGCAGCTGGAGTGCATCCTTGGTACCTAGTTACTGGGTACTAACAACCAGACTACCACCTGTGAAATGAGTTAGAAGGTATCAGTACAATTCCCAGTGAGATGAAAACTTCAACCCAAAGATCACCTGAAAAAGTCCACTAAACATCCTCCATTCTGGCAGTATCAGTGAGGAAAAGTGGGCCATAAAAATTTCCCTCCTTGTTTAATTCCAAATGTGGTCCCTCTAGAGATGAACTGTGGCCTGCTGATAGGAAAGAAATTTGCCCTGCTACTACTTGTGCTTTGCAAGTAGGTAACAGAAGTCCCCAAACACATAAAGAAATATTCCCAACCTGATATAAAAATGTATTTATGTAAAAAAGGGAGCAGAAGATTTTTTTAAACTCTTGCAGAAGCCAGAAGCAGCATCAGTCAATTACAAGAGAAAGAATTTTCTTGCCTGACCCATACTACAGAAAGTTAATTTAAATTTTATATTTGTTAATCTTACTTCTTTTTATTTACTTTATTCAGAGGGTGAAGAGTTAAACACAAAGCATTTCTGAATAATTAAATGAGGGAGGAAGCACTATGTTACTGACAAAGCCTGTAGTCTTCCTTATTTATTAATAGTAGCAGCATTAAGACTGCTTGTCCTTAATCCCGGCTCTCACCATGCAAATTCAGAGCATCAGAAACAGAAGAGGCTAATTGTGGACCTAATGCCAGGAAGAGAGACCATGTCAGTGTCAAAAGCTGAAAAGGGCCGGATCCAATCAGCTCCTGGATGTGCAGCTGCCAAGGGAAACCTTGCTGGCTTGGGAGGAAGACCACTAATTTGGGATCCAATTCTTGCCCCAGGGGATTCAGACAAGCCCCATTCAGCTGTTCTGGTGCCTGACATGCTGCATCTGGCACCAGATCACATTCACGGGTAGGTGTTTTGTTCAGTGTTTAGGAGCTCCAGTTCACCCTTTGGAGCACTCTCTGCCAGACCCTACAGCCACCCTTTGGCACTGAATGACTTAATGCCCCTGCCAGGGGCAGGGATGGACTTCCAGAAGTTGACATCCATTCCACATCCTGCTGTGAGGGGGCCTGAGCATCCTCGCAGCTTGTTCACCTGCCAGCTTTGTGCACAGGCCCTGAGTGCCTGGCAAATCTAACTGCAGGTATGGGTGAGTTGGAGACTCTGCTAGCACAGAGCCAAAGCTCTTCCCTCTTCCCTGACATCCTCCCTAAAGGCTCGGCCACCTAATCAAACTCTCTGGCTCAGCTTATGAGCTCTGACAAGATTGCAGCCCAAGGAGGCTGGAGTACAGACTCAGCAATCCTGACTGCATCCAACCCAATTTAGCCGCACTCTCGGAGCATCACGCGCGCCGTAAAGACCTAATCTAAAGGTAATCATTAATTTGTTACTGCCACAAGGATATGGCAATCAGCAAGAGGAGGCTGATTGTTTGGAGGATCAAGTAATGGAATTTCTTTCTTTTTTTAAACAATTACCATTCTTCCCACTTTATATACATACTGTAGAGCTAATGACAGAAGTGCTCACTAATTCTTTTTGCCCAAAGACTTTTTCACCTTTATGTAAAGAGAACTTTTGGAAGTTATTGTTGTGTATTTAAAAAGAAAAAAAGAACCTAAAAATATTTAAAAATAGGGGGAAATGAGCATAGCATTTATAGCAACAGCAGAGTCATCCTCTGTTTTTGATAAAGGACCATAAACCTTAATGCTGGCAGGCGTTAGGTGGTCATTACCCTCATTCAGTCAGAAAGAAAATGTCTCCTGTGAACAGGTAATTCTCTTACAGTGCAGTACAGATTTTCTTGCACCTTTCTGAATTATTTGGTAATTACTGGAGACAAGATTTACATCTTTCTAAACCAGACCAGCAACTCTGGTGTTCCAGTGAGCAGCAAATCACAGAGAAGTTGAACCAATAATTGAGCAGTGTCAAAGGCACCCACAACTATCTCTGCTGAATTTTGGGTGTACAGAGTTCATATGCAGAATCTGATGCCATTTCTGTGAGTACAGAACAAGGATAAGAGAAATAAATCTACATTAAACTGGTCTTTTGCATTCTGTCCTGATTCACAGAAATGTAAACTGCAGAGTTTACTCTGAGGATTAGCACAATTTAGCCTCTGCAGAAGATGATCTCAGAAAACAAAGCTATTGAAGATGGAGAGCAGGGAAGGTCAGGTACTGGACCTTTCTCTTAACCTCCACCATATTAGAAAAGAAGAACAAGCTGGTAATTCCTGTGTTTGTAGCAAACTTTCCTCTTTACTCTGGTCTCTCAGGCCAGCATTTCACCTGGATCTGCATTTTCCCTCAAAAGTATCTCATCCAGTCTTTCTCCAGTGTGAGTACCAGCCAGATACATCTAAGAGAAAATCCACTTCATGAAATAGAAATTGTATATGTGAGAAATTTTACCCCAGCTGCAATACCTTTTTCAGCTACCCCTCACATAATGTCAGCTCGTGGGAAGTCAGTGTAATGCAAACAGGAGTTCTGAGACTATTCCCTCCATTTCTTAGCTCCTTTAGGACAAGATTTGGTCACCACAATATAAGAAGGATATAAAACTATTAGAGAACATCCAAAGGAAGGCCATGAGGATGGGAATGGGGAAGCTGTATGAGGAGGGGCTGAGGTCACTGGGTCTATTCAGCCTGGAGATAAGGAGACCAAGGACAGACCTCACTGCAGTTACAACTTCCTTGAGAGGGGAAGAGGAGGGGCAGGTACTCATCTCTTTTCTGCAGTGATCAGTGACCCAAGGGAATGTTCTGAAATTGTGTCAGGGTGGCTTTAGGCTGGATATCAGGAAAAGGTTCTTCCGCCAGAAGGTGGCTGAGCACTGGAACAGGCTCTGGAACAGACCCAGGGGAGTGGTCACAGAACCAAGCCTGACAACATTCAAGAAGTGTTTGGACAATGCTCTCAGGTACATGGTGTGATGCTTGAGGATGGTCTTGTGCAGGGCCATGAGTTGGACTCCATGATCTTTTTGGGTCTTTTCCAACTCAACATATTCTGTGACAAAGTATTCTCTCAGTTTTAACCAGCTCCTCCCCAAGGCTAACTGGTTGAAGCCAGTAATTCCCTCTGGCAGCTGATCTGCATTCCTAGGATGGGTGACAACCACAAGCATCATTGGTTGCATTTTGGAAAAGTGCTGAAAATAATGTACATCTCATTGAGGACTATCTCTAACTTCAACTCTCTAACTTCAACTTCAACTTTTCAGATTGATCTGAAAATCCTTAGGAGATTTTGTTTCCTTTTGGGCTGGAAATAGCCTCAGAGCAGATTTTTTTCAACATAGTTATGATGGAGAGAATGGGAAGGGCAGATTACACATGTGATGTTCACCCCCTTTGGTCCAATACAACCGAGAGAAGCAGGTATCTACAAAGCCAAAGCCATTAGCAGTGAGACTTTAAGATAGAGCCAGGATTTCCCATGGAAGGCTGCAGCAGGCTTGGATCCCTGAAGCTCAGGCACAAAGCAGGATCAATGAGACCTAGTTGCCACTCGGCTCTGTAAAATCACTGACAGATGAGAAGGACAGGAGCCTGGGCTCACACCTCAGGCATCACTGCCTCTGTAGATATGCAGACAGTGAAGAGAGATGCAATCAAAGTCTGGCAGAAGAGAGTGTCTTGAGGGGGCAGGGTGTCAGCTACATTACCTCCCTACTGACCTCCAAATACTGCTCACCGGCAGGGTAGGGTAAGACAGCAATTTGGACCTCAGTATTTTTTCCAGGCAGGGATCCCTGAGGGCTGTTACGGATATGGTCTCTCTCACTCCCCCCTCAGCCCTGCACCATCTCATCCACCAGCCAAATACAGCAGTGAGAAGCCAGCAGGCTGCTGCAGCCCCAGCCTCCTCTCTCCAGTGAGAGCTGGGGCCTGACAGCCCAGCAAAATGACCCACTTCTTGATGACTCAGACAAAAAAGCTCTACTTAGGCCCCAGGAAAGTGTCTCTAATAAGGCCATCCGTTAGCTATGTCGCCTGGACCCCTCTCAGCTATCCTTCATCCCTGCCCTCCCTCCCTGCACCCACCATTAATGCAGTCAGCGTGCAGGAGAATGAAGCCGTCGGGCTCAGTAAATATTACTGAGCTCCACACAGGGAGCACAAGGCCATTATTTAGACTCCCAGGTCCTGGGTATGTTTTGATCACACCAATTTAGCAAAGAGAGGTACAAGAAAACAACTGGCTAGTGGCTGTCTGCCACACCTACATGTGTTCTGGTTTGTGAAATCCCAAATTTCCCTGAACTGGACAAACCATTGCATGCCTGGGAGTGTTGATGGCAAACCCTGGCATGAATGGTCCAATGGGGAACAGCATTAGAACAGTCCCCACCTAAGGTCACCTGAAATACAGCAGGTCAAAACTCACACCTGCTCAGCCCAAGAAGGCAAAAGATGCTCCAAAGCTTTTGTGTCTTGCTGCTGTGGGGAGAAAATGTCCTTTCTTCTTCTTAAACTTTCCCTCACATGTATCTGTATGGGTCTACTTATGTCTCTCTCTATCAGAAATCACACACTGCTGTTCTGCAGCTCGAGCTGTTCCAACAACCCCTACTCCTTAACATGTACTTTTCAAACCACTAATCCCCTGATTTTAAGTTTTCTCTGCATTTGTTCCAGATGAGTTCCCTGCTATCTTCTGTTGCCCTTGCCTCACATCAAGCTTACCTTTCTCCCTCTACGGAATGACATGTCTTTGCCCAGGACTCCTCAGCTCCCACTGTGTACAACAGCCTTGCTGCCAGCTCAGCCATATCTATTCCTTCTCAACTCAGCTCAGACCTCATCCTCTACCTAACTCCAGGCTGTTCACGGCCCACTCGCCTCATTGTTTTGTTTTTGCCTCTTTGACTAGAGGCTCTAATATACTCATTTACCCACTGTGGTGAATTGTTTTGCTCTGTAAGCACTTGAGGTACCATTTGTGGGGGGAAAAAATCCTCAAGAAAATAAAGTTGTGCTGCATGTTATTTTGAAGAAAAAAGAGGCAAGCAGGTCTCATGAGAACTGGGTATGAACTTACCTTGCACATTCCCACAGGCACAGAAAAGTGCAGGTTGATAAATCCCTTTTATTACTTGCACCTGTATCTGAAGGCAGGAGGATTTTTTAAAAGTCTGGCCAGTCCCCAAAGTGTCAGATCCAAGGGCAGCATTTGAAATCCCATGGTGACAGAGTAAGACAGAGACACATGAGAGTGACCATGTGTCATCAGCCCAGAATATGTGCCAAAGCCAGAGAGACAACACATTGAAATAGTTCATGGAGCTCTCGATATAATTAAAGAGTCAGTAATATCTCATGGAGCACTCAGGAAAAAAAAAAAAAAAAAAAAAAAAAAAAGAAAGGAAAAAAACCCTCTTGGCACAAATGGATGGCACAAATGCTGAGGCAGCAGCATGAAAGCTTAGTTCCTTCCACATCAAGCAAATCTCTGCATCCTCAAAATGCAGCTCTACTCAGAAAAGTGACTATGCAAGAATGCTGGGTGTTCTGCACATTCAATCTCTCCCCTGGGCTGCTCAAGGAGAACACTCTTTACTTGCTTGACTAAAATAAATTTATGCCACTTTTTTCTTCTGAAGGCGCCAGGACAGCTCGAGTTGGACTGTTTTGCCAACAGGAAAGCTTCACCTAACTACAGCTTAGGTAGGCTGCAGCACCACTGCTAAAGCCCAGCCTGCCTCTCAGATTAATCATTTCCCCATGTGACTTTGGTTGGGAGAAAATGCTGAAAGAAAGATTGGATGGAGGCAGAACCCAAAACCAGGCACAGCTCTCAGAGGGATCTCTCAGAGATGAGGTAAAACCATGCTAAAGTGCATTACTTTGAACACAGACCATCACACAGGCTGCTGTCATTGTCCCTTACCTGGCGATCTTTCAACCCAACCTCCCCATTACTCATTCTCCTCACTTATACCTCGCTCCCATGAGGCACTGAGAAGAATGTGCATCTTTTCAAAGCAGCTTCTCCCCAAGGCCCAGGAAAGGGAGTGATGCAGTGACTGAACAGCATACCTTAGCCTGACTCCTGAGTTGTGCTATTGGGCTGTGCTCTCATGCCATGGAGAAAAGATGGGGGCACAGCCCCTCTCCTTCTCACTAGGGTCAGCAGCACCATTTTTTCTATTGCTCTACAGTCACCTTCTTTTCTATTGCCCTATCCCACTGCCTCCTCCTTAAGAATTACCAGTCTGCTTGGCTGAGAACACAGATCTTCCTTTTATCAGCCAGCATACTTGAGGAAAAAGGGCAGCTGGGAAAGAGCATTTAATTTAACCCTCTGATAAGGGAAAAAAAAAATTCCTTGGCCCATCTAGAAGTACCTGATCTTTCCTCAGATGCACTGAAGGTCAAACTGTAAATCATGTAAAACATCTTTATCTTCTCAAATTGTTCCTTCTCCGTGTTTCTTTTTGTCTTTGATTTCTAGGAGCCAGTGTATCTGAGGACACTCCATGCCTGCATTGCAAGTCTCCTACTTCAATAGGTAGACATTTCTCCTAGTCAGGTGAAACACTCAGTGTCCTCACACTAAAGGAAGGGCAGCAGGCTTGGTACTTGCAGGAACATGCAAGTGTTCCAGCCTATCTGAGACTCATGGCCTGCAGGTCCTCTTTCCTGGGCAGGTGATTGATTGTCTGAGCAGCACTGGAGGACTTGTGTAAAACATGTATGGTGTGAGAATGGAGGACTAAGGAAATAGTTTATGCCAACATATCACAACTTTGTTTTATAGAACTGATTCCCAGTCTGACTCAGCTTTGCAACCTTTTGTCACGCCATCAGCCAGATGCTTTCCTACCTTAATTTCTGAAGTGGCCCCTGAGTTCCAGCAGTGGAAAGTCTTGCAATATTTCTGTAGTCTCAGCAATTCCAAAATCAAGTATCTGCACCAAATCCAGTGCTCACCATGCACCATCCTGTCTTTCCAGTAAGCTGCTAGGGAAAAACAGTGGGAATTGCTTCCAATAAAGCAAAACCGAAGACTGCTTTTCAGCTAATTTAAACTGCAGTAACCAAAATGTGTGAGATTGTAGAAACCCTGTGTTCAAAAGGAGTCAAGAGTGCATACACACATCATGTTGGCATACTGGTGTCTGCCTTGCTCTGCTATCCTCCTACAGATAGGAAAAAATCCCCAAAACACTTCTGATGTAACATCCAGACAAGACCTAGCAGGATTTTGCCTGAAGTGGCCCAGTTTTCTTTCCTGTTGTTAGCTGGCATTTGAGGTAGCAGGATGAGGAATTGTCAATAGACTCCATTGATGACCTGCAGAAAGCCTCTCCCCTGCTCTCATCCGACATGGTTTAATTTTTAATTCAGAAAAGCAGTGACAAGGACGGAGGCTGCCAAGGCCAGTCAGCAGCGCAAATTGGGCAGGACAGCCTGAATTGATCTACAAGAAGGAAATGAAGACACAGCAGAAACTTTGGGCTGTAGGTAGCAGTGGGGCAGCCTGTGGAGGGGGAAGAGAGAGAAGCATGGTGAGGGAATTGCATACATAGAAACAGAGCAAGGATGGGACCACAGGAGGGAAATTACCGGCGTTTGGACAGCCATAGGAGCTTAGTGCTTCTAGCCCAAGAAAACCGTCTGGCTCAGGCTGTATGGTACACGGACCATATGGATCTCATTGCTGGCATGGAACATCTATCATCCCTGTGCCAGAAGCTGCAGCACAGGAGGCTGCCCAAAGATAGCCTGGCACTGCACTATAGACACTCCACAGAGAGGAGCAGGGGATGATCTACTCTAAGCTCTGGCTGTTTTAGCCACAAGTAGCAATGTTACCACCCATTCAACTCCCCAGCAAATTCTATCCTTCCCAAGCCAAACCTGAGAAGTAAAAGTACAGCTATGTTACTCACTCTCAACTGCAAATAAAATCAGGATAGTCAACAAGTTAGGGGGGTTTGCTATCACTGCTGGCATTAGTGCTTATTACCTTATCACTAGGCTAAACACTGAAATTGAGAGGAAATTACAAAAGTGGCCTCAGCCTAACTGAATGCCCTGCTCACACACAGAAGCCACACTGGGTGTATGCTTGCCCCGGTGACAAAAGCAGATTTTCCACAGTGACAGTACAGATCTTGTAAAAAAAGCCTCATGAACAAGCATAAAAAATGCTCAAACACCTAACACAACCACTTGGGCCAGCTGTTGAGAACACTTAATGAGCATGCTGTCTGACATTTTAATTATTCCACTAGTAGCACACTACTTAATTGGCATTTTTCAGTGGTAGCTGTAAATATAGTCCCTTCTGCTAGTTCATGTCAGACAGACAAGAAACCTCAATGATGCTCTACAAAGTGTTGAAACATTTCAAAATTTGCCAAAGCATTTCTAGCAAATCACTCTGGAGAATACTGAAAGTTTCCAAAACTGCAGAAATAAAATATTTAAATATGGATACTTTGCCAAATTTGATTC
Organism: Aegithalos caudatus; assembly: GCA_013389925.1. Taxonomy (NCBI): domain Eukaryota; kingdom Metazoa; phylum Chordata; class Aves; order Passeriformes; family Aegithalidae; genus Aegithalos; species Aegithalos caudatus. Next base: position 441,068 of record WEIU01017882.1, read on the forward strand.
TCATTTTTACCAGTCTTTTCTAGCATCATGGATTGGCAGAACTTTGTTACTTCCATGTTTAATGCTTGCAGCAAGAAAAAAAAAGGGCGAAACAAAGCATAGCTGACTGTATTTAGTCATCCGTCTGTCACTGGGCTAAAACTCTGCTCAGATTCATTAGGTGGCTTTCACAAATTTTGAGTGAATCTGATCCTCAGTTAGAAGCAGAATGGTATCAATGTCCCTATGTTGTGACTTGATGAAAATGCTTGTACATTATCTGAGAATTGGAATATAATAATGTAGTAATCAGAATGAAATCCCTGAAAATAAATGCTGTCAAAAAGAATGAAAGCCACACTATTTGGAAACAGCAAAACAGTATTATCAATACAGTGGTAAGACTGAAGTAATAATAAAAAATAAAAATAAAAAAAAGTGCTCTTGAAATGCCCTTTCTCTGTATTTTGTGACAATAAACAAAAGTGCTCTGAAGGCAAGGCAGCAGAATCCATGGTATTATCCATGCCTAGAAGTGAATGGAGGCAGCAGTTATTGTACTCTATGCTTTAAGAAATAATTCATTTTACTGTGTGTGCTGCTCTTAACAAAGAGAGGAAGCTTCCATTTGGAAAGTGAAGCATGAACTCTTACTGAGCATTAGCAATTGCAAAACTCACTTTCACCACAATAAATAAACCCTCTCATCTGTACAAATATACCACAAGACCATAATTATAAAGCACCTTGCTATATTTGGTCTCCAGATTTTCTTCCTCCCTCGCAAAATTCAAGTATCCATACAAGCAGTGCATACACACCGAGACTGGAGACAGGACTACAATTTATCTGACATGGCCACAAATATATTAAGTAGCTGGGGTCACTGACAACAGCAGCACTAAAGCACAGTGACACAGACTTCAAAGAAAATTAGCCCTTCTGGACACTCCAGAGTCTCATTCACAGCCCATGCCAACAACTTCTGTGCTGACATCTCACTTCTATCAGTAGTTCTGAAGTTCAAATTAGGTCAGGTAGGACTACCCAGGCTTCAGTCACACATGTGATTCTGCTATAGACAAAACCTCCTCAACCACTTAGATGCTTTTGACAATTCCATTCCACCCACCATATATAATAGACCCAATGTAGTCTGCTTTTGATATGCAAAACTAGTATGGAAGAAAACTTTGCAGGGGTGGAAACAAATGGGAAGAAACATCAGCAAAACATGAGCAACATCAGCAGAATTTGCCCTCGCTATAATGGAAGCAAGAACGCAGCTTAGTCACGAGATAATACAAATTTCACTTGTAGTCTAGAAGAAACTGCAAGCCTTAGATTACTCGTAGGAGGCCTTGCTTTCTGCTCCCTCGTAACAGGAAATACATGGAACCCCACAAATACATTGAGGGTAACAAAAAAGAGCATAAAGGCTCTAACGTCATGTTTGGTTACTCCAGCTGGTGAACTTGCATAGAATGGGTGTAGTGGCAGCTGAGTTACATGGAAAGGGAGCCCATCCCCCAGCTCCTGTCCAGTTCTGCTGGCCTCCACAAATCCCAGTGTTGTTCTGTGTGGGGATGTCATCTGTGAGGCAACGGCCCTTTCCATGCCCATTCTGACATCCTCAGGAATTGAGGCCATTCTGAGCAATAAGGTCTTGCATTATGTTTTGCTCCTGGAAGAGCTGTTTAAATATTTTCATTAGAGGCAGGGTATTTTTGGATGATAAAGATAATTAAGTGCTGAAAGCACAGCGATCCATTTGACACTGAGAATAAGAGATATGAAGTATTTCTAATAAAAACAGAACACCCGGTGGGATTTGATCTCACTCTGTGCCATTACAATTTGAGGCAAGTGCTGCATCCATGATGAGACTAACACAGTCTCTTTGCTAGGTCTGCAATTTACTGGCCTTATATTGCCTTCATTGGGTCTCCCCTGTTGTTCTCCAAATGCAAAAATTATATACTACTGATCACTTCATGCAAACTGAAATTGATTTGCTTAAATGAACACAAGAGATATAAAGTTTGGGAAAATGTGTTTCCTAGTTGATGCCAAAGTCTATAACCTGTTTCCACATTCATTATCCCCACTCTCAATTTCTTGTGTGTTTTGTTTCATCAGGGGGTTAAAATAACATAGCCAGGCAATCCCGATGATGTTGGTGGCGAAGAAAGCAGCTCCTGCTCTTTAGAGGTCTGCTCCCCCATACGTAATGTCAGAATGATTAGAGTGCCTCATGCAATGAAAGTGATTAGATCTGTGCAAACACACACAGAGGAGGGAAGAGGTTGGCTTTGACAAAGCACTTAATTGCACAGGTTCTCCCACCATGTCTGGTCCTCTCACAATAGAAACAAAATTCCCTCTGTTCTCCTGGGAGGGAATCACTGCCGTGCCTTTCCACACCACCACTGTAAATCATGCCATATAGTTTTGTGCCACCCAGGTATAATTTGATAAATACCAGAATGAGTCAAGGCAATAAATCTGTTGGGTTTTAATTATAAGTGTGCTTCTCTAAGTGTGGGGCTGGGGCTGGGCTGTTTTTCAGCTTCTGCCAATACAAATAATGTACATCTGCTCCCTCGGCCCCACCAGTATTATTCTTTCATGGGAAATCCTACATCACTGCCTTACTATCCTGGCACATTGATACCTGTCTCAGGAGCATAAATATTCAGTGAAAGGGGAAAGGCTGCTTCCCTCTTCCTACTGCTGGGTCAGGAAGCCCTGCCCTGAGCAGTGTTAGAAAACACTATGCCAGTGTTGTCACCTCTCCTGTAATTCTGATTTCCACTGATATAGCCTATGTTATCAGTGCTCTGTGACTACATGGGTAAGGCTTTTCCCAAAAGTGCCAGCTTCTAAAGTTGGATGATCAACCAGAAACCTTCCACGCTTTTCTTTCAAGTACCAACATTAAGTTTCTAGCTGTTTTGGTTTCAAATGAAAGCCTGTAAATGCACACTAACAAAGAAGGAAGCAAGAAGTCAGAACTCAGATATATTCTGTCTTTCAGTATCTTAAACAGAACTTTTGCAGATCCTGTTCTGTCTTCTGAATAGTTAAGCAGAACCCTACAGTTGGTATTAAGAGAATATTTACTGTAAGAAAAGGAGGCGGAGGTTTGTGTGCGTAACATGGTAGGAAGAAAAAATAGTGCAACAGGCACTCAGGCATCTTCATAGGGGATCATCCAGGAGAAACCATGAGTGTGAGAGCTTACAGCAACACAGGCATGCATAATGCACTTTGCATGCACATGGAGCAGCTGCATGTATCAGCAAAAGGAGCAGGCAACAGAGGAACCAAAGGAATCTTTACCTGTGAGCACGCCTGCACTCCCAAAGGTCAGCCTGCTCTCCTCAGATTTAATTCCCTTTCTCACTGCTACTGTTCAGAGGTAAATGTTCGCTTTTTATTAAAAATCAAAAAGCAGAGGGGATCATAATCCTCCTGACTCCAGTTATTCTCATATAAATGAAAAGTTTAAGTTAGAGCAATAACAGGTAAAATCAGACTGAAAGCAGAAGCTAATTCTCAGGAGATACAGAAAAACTAAAACAGCATTTGAGGATAGTTTTGTTTGTATGGCTACATATCTTATTTGCTGAATTGTTATTATTATTCATTTTTAAATGAAGAATTCAGTAAATCCTCACACATTGCAGCACATTTTTGGAAATAATTTTCCAGTAATATCGTAAGCCAGCTCTATTCTCCCCTTGCAAAACTAATTCTGTTCTAATCACTACAAAGAGATGGCACTGCACTAATTTCACAGATCTCACTTATTAAAAATATGTTCCCTCCATACTTGGAATCTTCATATAGCCCTCTCCCCACCTCATTCTTGCTGCTAATACTGAAAATCTTCCGCTAATACTGAAAATCTTCCCTTTGAAGCACCACCCTGGTTTTAATGATATTTTCTTTATTTAGTGTAACCTTCAGAGCGAGGACCATGTTAAAAATATTATCAGCAACACTACCAGATTAAACTACCAAAAATATAATTGCAGAAGGTGGGAAGAAGGAGGAGAAAGAAACAAAGGTTTCTAAGAATTTCAGTTATTTTGGGTGATACTTATAAGTTTCCTTCTGCAAACATAGGCAACAGAAAGTTAAAAAAAGACATTCCTGAGTAAGAACATACTCGCCATGCTCAGCCTTCAATTAAAAGACCAAATAAACTCAAGTATAATGATGACATTACACTGCTCTCCCTTATTTCTTTCCCCCCTTTTCCTTCCCTGCTCACGTGCGCTACAGCAGACTGAGACCTGCCCCAGATTTCCACACCGGCCAAACCATAAATGCAGGCTGGATGATATCAAGGAACAAAGCTCAACCTGTCTTGAAGTTTCAGCTCTTCTAACCCCAGAGTTTGAGCTCTCCTACTTTGAGATCAAAGTACAGAGAAAGAAGCATGCAAAGAGAGTACATCCAAAGGTGTGAGACTGGAGTGGGAGCTGGCTGCCCCACCCCTGTATCACAGATTCTTTTTCCTGGTAGCCAAGTCCTCACTATAATGAAGTTAGTAGGGGAAAAATGAGAGTAGGTTGGTAGTTTTCTATCAGAGGGTTCCCTGCATGGAGAGTTAACATGCTTGTTTACTTTCACCCTACTTTTGGACATCTGTCAGAGCTGTGGTTAACGCAGTACCAGAAAGGGGAACAAAATTTTTAAGTGCTTTGCATATGACTTCTGGCATCCTGTGGTTTTCACGCAAACTTTCTGATCATTCAGATTTGGTCCCATGCCTGTTTCACCAGGTTTAAACAGGCAGAGGGCAGCTCCTTCCTTGGTTTTTCAGGAGCATTGGGCAGATCAGATGTTTTACTCTGAAAATCCCACTTTCTTTAAGTGGTACAATTCACAGTGTGGATCATGCAACACTATAACTAGAGTTGTGGCAAGGACTTAACATTACCTCTGCATCTCTACTGAGCTTGAAACAACACAGATAATCCTACCCATGCTATACCTTTACATTCACAGGTATAGGCCAGAACGCTTCTTCCTTGTAACCAAGTAATTTGCTTGATTCTACACCATCTGTCTCCTCAGCTGTCCACTCCAGACGTTCATGGTTCTCTGTTCCTCTTGATATGTCCTTTTATCCCTGATTTACTGAAGGTCCTTCCTCTTGCTTGTCTCTGTCCCAGGCACCTGTAGGTTTTGTGTGAATAAGCCCTGGAAGATAAGCTGAACTCTTTCTCTTTGAGAGTACAGCTGCCTGTACTCTCCATGAGCCAGCCTGTGAACAGTAACAGGCCTTGGCATTATCTACACAATTTAGGATTTTACACTCAATTAAACCACTTCTCCTTCTTTGTCATCTTCCTCATAGTCTATAAAGACCCCACTTTTATTTTTAGCCAGTTCCATTAGCTCACTCTCACATAATTTTCTGCCTTCTTCTCTACACCTTTTTGAGTTCTCTGATGTTGAGGGAACCAAGGAGATAGAGTGGACAGAATGATAATCAGCTGAGGTAGAAGCTTTGCTGTGGGTTCATGTCACTGATCTGCCTCAACCGTCAACCATTAAAATTAAAAATTGCTTCACCACTTTTCCCAGAGCCTCCTAAACTGTGTGAACCTACTCTTGCTACCTGCTGACTTACCCATCTGAGCAGAGTCAGTCCCTGGACATGATCTCTTCTGAAGGAGCTCTGCAGTAGTAACTGCATTATGTATCTGGGAGAGGATGCTGCAGAGGTGTTAATGAAGGAAATGGGAAGAGTTTTGTAAAGAGGAATACTGATTCTATCAACCTGGCAAATGCTGTCTCTTTGACTAAGTAGTCAGGAAAATAAATGTGCTCTCTTCTGGAACAGCTACAGTTTTCAAAAAAGAAAAAAAGGAAAAGAATAAAAAAAAAATAAATGATTGCCAACAACCTAATTTTCATATTATAGCCCAACAGCTCAGAAGCTCATGAAAGAGGCAGGTCTGATTCTGTTTGCTGTCGGAGAAGGTTCAGTTCATCCTTTTCCACTTCCCAGAGGAATGTCCATAATCTTAATGAGTGCTCATAAGATACTAGGCTCATCCTGTTGAATATGCCATGCACTAATAAAAAAAAAAAAATTAACTGGGCCAGAGGACGGAAGGACTATGCACAGCCTGTTGACCAACACACTCCCACCTCTGCCCCCCAGACCCTGCTCTAACACTGAGTGACTGAGTTGCTCAGTTTTAGTAGGACTGAGATTCTTCTGGGCTTGCACAGAAATATGACTGCAAGTACATGGTTATAAATGCTCGTAAACGCTAGAAATGTATATATATTTTTCTGCATAGAAGTGGGCATCAATGACTTGGATTTAGGAGCCAAGAGTAGCAGTTGGGCAAGGCTTTGGTACCTATTATCCTTCTGAGAGTTTAGCCTTCAATTTCCCTCTTCCCCATCTGTGAAATAGGATAATTTTACTTCCTTGCACACCTGAGGTGTGCTGACAATGCATTAAAAAGATTGAAAGGTACTCATATACTACGGCAATGAAGGCCACACATCTGCTTAAGACAGCTCACTGACTAACAGCTATCAGAACAGAGATTCCTACAACCAATGTATGAGCACCAAACTCACATCAACTTCCTTGCAAAGTACAGATGTGGCAAACATCCTTTGGAGATTCCCCACCATGTAATATGTCTTCCTCCTCTAAGCATGGGCTCATCTGATACTAATTCAAGATGAAAATTGCTCTGCCTAAGAGGAGACTTTTAAAAAGCTAAGGTGCTGTTTTCTCTACTCAGCATAGTGCAGCTGTTGGAAGGGAGCTGGGTAATACCATCCCAAGTTTCTTGCTTTGGGGAAGCAAATCAAGGTCTTCATGACAAAAGTGCAGAAATACTAGCTCACAGATGAGTGGCTAATGTTCCATCAGCAAGATGCCAGCATCCATGGTCATGGTAACAAAGAACTAAGGGGCATTGTATCAGGTCACTCTCTATCGACAAACATGCATGTAAACCATAAATGACTGAGGTTAAGACTTTAGAATCTTCAAAAAAAAGTAACTAATGTAATAATGAGCACATACTAAGGGACAGAGGCATCACCTCACTTCTAGCTTTCAACACCAAGATTATTTTCCCATCAAGTCTTTTGAGAGCTAGGTCCCTAAGGCAGGTTACCACAAACTATGAGAATATCACTAATTTTCTATACGTGAATAAGCAGTGCTTGGCAGTCTGCTAGACAGAGAGATGATGAGAATTGAATCTTATCACCTGCTCTTCACAAGAGTCAACCCACTGCATGCTATGACAGTATTCAATCACTGGCCTTTCTGGTAAAAGCCTATCAGCTCATTCTTACAACTATCGGCAGCCACAATAGCAACATTTACCAACCTCAACCACCTGCCTGCCTTTACTGGTGTTTATGACAAATTTCAGGTTTTGCCTGTCTGCCACTGCGTATGGAAACCTGATAGATTTAGCAAGGACAAGATCTAATAAGATCAATGTGCTGTCCAGCAGGTGCAGAAACACAGCAGTCAGTTTTATGGATAAATGTTAAGCACAAAGGCCTGACCACTTCTTGTCACTAAAGGTCCTCCAAGAATTTTGCAAGAGACAATGCCTCAGAGCTGCTTGTACTCAGCAGCCTCCTACAGTATAATTGTGGTGTGCTGCCAGGAGCTCACTCCTGCAGTGTTACAGGGAAGTACTTGTGTAAATGCTTCTCTGCTGTAAGGTTGGTTGTGGAACAGCTGTCCCTTTCTGCTCTAGCTGTGAGTCTGTACATTTTGTCAATCCTTGCATTCTCTTTAAAAAGTGAGGGCTTAGTACATATTTATCAGGCCATCAGTGATACACAATTTCTTATAAGAAGGATTCTGTCCACCCACTCCACCAGCTAAATTAGTTTAGCTCCAGCTTAATAGCATTTGTGCAGTATATTTCCTGTATGTGTAAGCAAGAAATGTGTCACTTAAGGGTGCTGAGGGATTCAATTATATATAACAAGACAGCTTTCTCTCAGTTTCACTCACTGTTATTCAGAGGCTTGTCTTTGTGGCTTCCTTCATAAGGTATTCCTATAGAACACAGGATCTGTGTTCTTCCGTTGTGCCAAGAACTTTCCACATAGATATCAACACTAGATTTGAAGGGACAGTGACTGAAAGGAGAGGAGTGTGTGCCTGCATGCTTGCCTGTGTGCACACATCCATGTGAGAATGTGCTTGAGGGAGACAAGGCAGAGGAGGAGGAAAGCAAAGCTGGGGAAAGCAAAAAGGGAGATGGCTTTTCGTCTCATTCTGGAAATCTCTTATCCAGAAAGATTCATTTCCAGGTTTCTACCAAGACTGCAGTGCACAGACTGCACAAAGATGATGGGGGTGGAATAGAGCACAAGAGAAATGCAAGCCAGAGGGTTACCTCATTCCACATCCCCAAAAACTCCCTTGTCTCCATCTGTTCTAGCTGATGTACAGTATCTGGCTATGTCCTTCTAAGAGCTGCTACTCAGGCTCATGCATGACATTGGAAAATACATTTTGTTCTTCTGGGGCCCTCAAGGACAATAATAAATAGAATGAAAACAAAACCATCCCGACAGTGCTTTAGCGGATGTCCTTCACAGGCATACCAGTGTCAGCTGCCCTGGGATTTCACCTTCACCTGAAGGGAGGCCTGTTTAATCATGCGACACTGAAGGAGAAGAAATAAAAAATGTTTCTTGAAGGAACAATGGAAGGCAAATTTTCCTCCATGCTCATAGTTTTGCCAAGCTTGATCACAAATAACATGCAGCTTGAAATCTGCCGTATGCTAAAACATCACTGTGACAAACAGGCCTTGAGGTCTGGCATTACTGTAAAACAGGAATTGATAATAATTCTCCTTGTCCTTTGCTGCAGAGATGCTCATTATTATGGTCCTTTTTTGGCAGCACGAAAGTCAGTGGGTCAGCTGGAGTATGTGAGGCTCAGCTAAGGGCATTGCAGAAGAGCTGCTGGGGTTGTCCTGTTTTGGTTTTGCAGTCTTTGCCACAGGGGTTGTTAGAGGTATTTATGCTCCAGTTGAGCCCCATCTGTAAAATTTCTCCATACAACTGGTTTCTTTTCATTATTTTCTGTATGTTTTTCATTTCTAAGGTATATCCTCCAGCAAAAGATGGGCACACATGGATATTTTTTATAAATTGCTTTTCAAGAAGTCTTTGACAAAGCATTTAATAAAAAAAAAAAAAACCCTGTTACAAAATCAAAAGACTCCTCGTTTAAAAATGTAATGTCTTCTCACAGAGAACAAGTCTCTACAAGAGAAAAAGCAGAAATTAAAGAATAATAGATCTTCTCTTAATATGGTGAAAACTGTCGAGGAGTTTGCTGTGACCTGCATAAGCAGTACATCAGCTAATGCACTGAGAAGGAGAATGAAACTGTGAGAGATCAGCATCTACTGATAATACAAAATTATCAGATCTGGACTATGAGGGTCAGAGGATTCTCAGAGTTCTAAGGCAATACACAGCAGCCCAACAGACCACAGAAAGAGCACAGCCTTGACACAGTCAATATGTATTGGGAAAAATGAACTATACTCCTCAGGTATCTTACTGGGTCATAAAATTAAGTATGGTCAGACAAGAAACCTATACTTACTGTAGGCAGATCGATAACAACTTTTCTCTGATGTACCTCAATAGCAGGCCAAAAAGTAAATGGAACATTAAGATGTAAAAAAATACTTGGTGAAAAATCACTCCTGTGTAGAGGCTCAGTGCGAGGCCAAAGCTCCAGCAAAATCACATCTAAGCCAACAAAATACAGCTTACGTTGGATTTAAGTGATGCCTAGATCTTGTGTGAGTCATTTCTCTCAGGGGTGGTAAATCTCACCCACTGAGAAAAGTATTAATGCCACTGCATATATCAAGTCATACTTTCAGATGGAATACTGTGGCTGGTCAGCTCTGGAGCTTTTCTTAAAAATAAGAGCAAGAAACGCACACACACACAATGAAAATGTTTAGAGTCATGAAGACACTTTGAGGTGGGAAAGACTTTAGAAAACAGAAACTGTTTAAAGAAGGAACAGGTCACAAAGCTCTTGAAAAACACTAATGTGTGGAAACAACATACCTTGGCTTTCTATGTATGTGCATATGGAAAACGGGTACCTCTGGTGGCTAATAAAGCATTGCATTTAAGGATATGAATCAGATGTGTCAATCGTAGAAGAATTTCAGACATTAATTGATACTATAATTCTCATTTTACAGGCTGGAAACTAACTTTTAAACAAGGCCATGAATTGGACAAAGCTAAGCAGCATCCTAGCACTGAGTCAGAACCCCAGATCGATGCCTTACTCACGAAACACATCCATTTAACCAGTTTGGGGAAAATCAAGTCTGAAGACAGAGGAGAGGACAAGCCCTGTTCTCTCCAACTGGGCCCAGGCAGAAGCTAACCCAACACTTATCTCTGAGGGCACCAGAAACAAATGTGCTATCACGGTCGTGTCTTCCAGAAACATTTAGAAGACCTTAAGAATATGGTTCTGGTAGCTATGGCCTTCGAGCACAAGTTCTACACTGTAACCCCATGTCTGTAAAAAGTAACTCCAGTTCATGCTGAGCCTGTTCCTGATTCTTGCACTATGGTTACTCATTGAAACCTTCTCCAGAACATTCACAATTCTGTAACTGCACTTTATAGCTCTCCTTTTACTGTCTTTTTACAAAGGCAGGTAGTTTATCCTATTCCAACTCTCCCTGTTAGGAGACACACAAGTAAAGGAAGCAGCACATCAAACTTGTACACAAACATAGATAGGAGCAGGTAAATTATGGGGGGGAGTGAGCAGCAGGGAGATGGGCCTTTATAGTCTCTCATCCAAATGAGTAGGCCTGTAATTGGAAACTAATTTCTGAGGGAAAGCTGTGATGGTCCCCATGCTGGCCAGTATGTCTGAATGGGTTACAGGAGGGAGCACAGAAGATGGGGAAATAGGAGACTGATCAGTAAAGAGAGGAGACAGATGTGCCCTCTGGCTTCTGCATTTCAGTACTAAATCTAAACAGTCTAATCTTGTACCAGAGTATTTTTCAGTTTGTTGTGCTTTCTTTTTTTCATATTGTTATTTGAGCCACTCACACAGTAGGAATATGGGCACTTGTTTTCCTTCACTCTGGAAACATGGAAGGGAACACAGCTCAGTAAGCAAACAAGCCCTAAAAGGGTTAGAACAAAACACAGAGGGATACAGAGTGGTGAAACAAAACCAGTATCTCCATCTTTTGTGATGACTCTTTTCTGGAAAAAAAAAAAAAAAAAAAAATTGGACAAAATGTGTCTCCAGGCCGGATTCACAGACTTGAGCTGTGTGATACCAAATAAATGTGAGTCACCTCTGGGTCACTTACAGGAAGAATGCCTCTTAGAAATAGACATGCTGACTATTGCCATGGTACATTCAGGCAGTATTTATCCAAATCTCAGTAGATTTACATTCTGCATTTGCTTCCAAAGTACAAAAGCATCTACACTTTACAAAAGCGATATAGCAAGTAAACATGAAGAAGGCTAAAGATCAGAGCAAGTCATTCTCAAGAGCCAGGCTGGGTAAGAGGAGAGGAAAACAAGTTACAGCTGCTAATGTTAAGCCGTAGCAACACCTCCTCCAAATCTCTAGGGGAAAACAAAGTGGTTGTGAGAGCAAATGGAAGTAACTGGCAATGCCATCACTCAGAACAGAAGCTGTGGTACTAGGAACTGTCCTACGCCCTCATTAGAAGCAGGGAATGGCTTTGGGTTTTCCCAGTGGTGAAGAAGCTGAGAATTGACTGTGTGTAACCTTTTAAGAGAGCATACAATTGTAGGAGCTACTGTTTTCCAGGCTGGACATGGACAAGGCCCTTGATCAATCCTTAAGAAATCCCATAGAAGTCCCCAAGCACTGGCAATGCTTGCCTAAGCTTGGTATTGGCTGCAGCCTTAGCCCACTGAGCTGAAGTCCAGGGTGCCATGGTACAGAAAGGATTTTCAAGCCCCATCCTAAACACTCACTGTACAGGAATTCCACTACAAGAATGGTGACTTTGTTCCACCTCGGAGTTGGCATGTTTCAGCAGTGAGCTAAGTGGTTTGGGATCCTCCTGGGTGACACTAAGAAGTGCTATAGAAATGTCAGCTATGAGTGAAAGGCTTCTGTCTAACTGTACTGCCATTCTCTAGCCATATGTTTCTCCTGAGGGTTGCCAGTTACTGGGTTTCCCCTTTTGAAAAGCCATGTAAACACATGCAAAACCAAGCCTTTACATAATACAATGGGGCCCTATCGTTCATTAATGTGCAAATAGGTCGCTCTCCACTTGCCCTCCCACTCGCTTCCTTTCCAGCTAGCTGCAAACTTATGCAGAAAGAGCTTGAATGTAAGTCACCAATATTCCTGATTTAGCACAGCAGGGAAAAGACATGACTTTCAAAGGCAAGAGGGATGAGCAGAGTACACCGTGTTCTTTCCTCTCTCTAAGCTTCATCCCATTAATTTAAGGAAAAACACAGCCTAAAGTCAACAATCCATGGGCAAGTAAAACAGGAGCAACCGTCCAACATCACCAATTAACTGCAGGGAATTTTGGGAGTGATGTACGTCCACCCAATTTACATAAACCCTGGCAAAGGCTCCATGCTGTCTTCAGCACGTTAGGCCTGAATTATGCAACGAGAAGTTCAAATTAATGCAGAGTGGATTTACATGCACCAAGCAACGGTAGGTCGCAACGGGATATCAGACCAAAGTCAGGGACAGAGGAAAGCATGTGCCATGGGATCATGTCAAGGACAAAGAAAATGGGGGGTAGTTGCATTGTGGATTCTCAACTATGACCTCACCAGTGTTCTTTGACACCACAGAGCATAACTGGCCCTCAGACACCTCAGAAAAACAAGAATAAAAAAGATGCAGAGGAATAACAAAGAGGACAGAATTAGCACTTTGGGTGTTCAAAGTGTTGTACAAACATTAGCTAATCAATCAACTAATTGCCTAATTAAAAGAGTGACCAGAAAAAGGAGATAGGAGAAGAAAAGCAGGAAGATGTGGAGAGAGCAGCAGAGTGCTGGGACATGGGAAGCAATACATGCTTCTATTCACCCAGGCCATATTATCCGGGGCAAACTTGCGCCAAATTGCCATGACAATAATTAGCCAGAGTTCCCTGACAGATCATTATGAGAACATTAACAGGGCATTAGCAAGAATTACCCATTTTTCACACATTGATTAGGTGCCATTGCTGGTCCATTAGAGTATTGGCTTTTAATAGCCCCACTCCAACTTTCGGCAGCCCTTCCTTCCTTCACCAGATCACTCGGCAGAGATCCAAACCTCTTTAACTCCAGCAAGGCAGCTGACCTGTTCCAGTGCTGAGTCTGACAAGCACATGGCCATATGCTGCATAGAGAGAGCACCTCATTAATCTGTCCAGGTTAGAGAGAGGAAAGAGGTGGCTCTGCACCAGAGGCAGTCGTTAATCTTCCTCCGGAATCTACACTGCTAATGGAGGCTGGCACAGGCCACTCCCTGACCAGAATCATCATTCCCTGATACCAAAAGGGTCTCATCATCCCGGCTAGGTCCTCCTCAAGGCCTGCACTGGAAGGGATGTTCCTATGTCTGTCACTCCCAAGACCCTTCTGTCACACCTCCTGATGACTCTCTTGCATCCCTGCTTTCCCAGCAGCTACGTCTCACCCCACATTTTGATCACTTCTACTGATAAGCAAGGATATGTAACAGGGAACGTGCTGCAAAAATGCTCCAGAGAAGCCACAGAGGAAGGTCAGGTCAAGAGGATTGCTTCTGCCGCAGCAGGCAGGTTCTGTACTGTGTTTCTGGCAACAAGAACAAGACCAAATCAAAAAAGAATAAAAAGAAAACAAAGGAGACATGATACAGGAATCTGTCTCCTCCTTTTCCTCTTAGGTCACATCACCTGTCCACCTACATCCAAAATAACACTTCAGTTGAGTTATGCTTGGGAAGATACAGCAATCCTCTTAGTGCTATTACACAACTGATTAAGTCTCCCTAATCTGTCCATATCCAGCACGGATACCCCACCTAGACCCAGGGCATTACTCCCACCCAGATCCCCCACCTTCTTTCTGAGGCTACTTGTCAAAACAAGGCACATCACAGTGTGCGAGATGGGCTCCTGAGATAAAAAGAGCTAAAATTTATGCAGGGATGGCTGGATTATAGGACAGCTGAGTGGGTGTATAAGTCACCAAGTCCAGCCCTGCAAAGCTGAGGACAAAGCTAGTATGCTTCAATGCTGAAAGAAGTGGATGAGGTAAGATGCAGAAGAAAGCAGAAAGGTTCACTCGTTTGACACCGAGAAAGCAAAGGAGAAAGTAAACACTTTAGAGAGTTAGAAAAGAAAGAGACAATACAGAGAAAGACTAGCTTCAGAAGGGGGTTGTGTTGCTAGAAATATCTGAAAAATACATGTGGGAGATGAATGGGACAATGTAGTTTACAGAAAAGTAGAGAATCAGAGGGGATGTGAAAGCTGGATTAGAAACATCATGTTTAAAGTCATGAAGAGAAGGACAAGAAAATTCAAAGGGAACCTGACAAAGCAATGCAAACAGAAAGGCAATGTGTTCTGCACGGCAGAGGCAAAGGGGCAGTTTTAGTATGCCACAGGAAGTGAGCTGGTGTTCAAGCAAGAGAGGCAGAAGAGGTTACAACAATCAAGACTAAGGAAGGCTAAGGCATGAACAAAGGGTCTCAGTGTTGAGAAAGTGAAGAAATTTATTTTCTATACCTAGTAGAAGAAGACACATATTGGGCAGAATACAAGGGAGAAAATAACTAGCCTCCATATTTCATGAGTACACTGGGAGGATATTTTCATCATCTGGAGTTACAAAAAGACTGAAGTGAAGAGAATTCAAAGGAAAAGACAACAGCTTTTTAACACTATTCAGCCTGAGTTGTGAGCACTTGTTGATGGAGAATTGCAGAGACAGTGTGAAACAAGTCAGAGTACAGTATGTCTGGAAGCTGCTTTAGGTGGTTGAACCTGGATATGGCAGTGCGATCATCTACAAAGCAGACATCAAGGACAGAGCCCTTTGAGATCCACTGTACTCATAAGGATTGGGTGCTGGCAGACAGAACACTGTGTGTGATACAAAGTTGAAAGTAAAAAGCCGAGTAAGGGACTATGCTGCAAAAAAAGGGAGCACCAATAGAGTCCTGCCATCTTCTACAAAGAAGCTGATTGAGGCAGTGCACTGCCCATAAAACAGAGAGGGCACACTAAAGAGGGTTTGAGTTAGAACAAGAGAAGAGAAGAATCAAACAGCAACTGACTACACAATTGGTTCAGAAGCACAAGGAAGGGGCAAATCGATGCACCGGGTGCCTATTTAGTCTCAAGCACAGCCCCATGGATCATGTGAATCTGTGCTGGCAAACTTGGGGAGTCAGAAAAAGACTGAGTTTGGGGTAAAGAGGCAGCATGATAGACATGAGGAGTCCATCACTGGGGAGTCCTAAACTCTCCCAAACAGCTAGATGGTCTGGGTTAGTCACAGAGCCACTGAGCAAGGGACTGCAAGTTGTCCGGAGGCCAAGGGTAAACCTGCCAGCTGTTCTGTTTCTCTCTTCTGATGAATATTAATCAGGAATTCACCTGCTATTCATAAGAACCCTCTGGATACTGCTTGACTCTGGTGAACAAAACCACTGCCTTCATTTTTTTCATATAGGATATGTCTGTGCTGGTGGAGTACATCAAGCAGTGCACTACCATTGCAAAACTTCTCTGCTACTGCCACTTGGGCAAAATGTAGGATGAAAGGATTGACATGCTAAGTGCCAGCACCTCCTCATCATCCCTTGCAGTGAATTAACCCCAGGACAGTTGCTGGAGCAGGAGTCAAGAGTCCCTCAGAAGTCCCCAAAGCAATATGGAAAGAGGATCTTCACAGAGCAGGGCTGATGAATGCAGAGGCTGGTGTGCTGACAGGTCTGAGCAGTGCTCCTGAAAGCAAAGCAAGGCTGAATCAGCACTTCTACCTTTAAATTGAGCCAAATGGAGGCCACACAGGAGGAAAAAGGACAGGAGAATGGGTGTGAGTGAGAGGGTGAACATGGTGTAGGAAGAAAGAGCTTGACCATCCCTCCATCCTAGCAGGTGGGAGTTTCAGGGAATGCAGCAGAGAGGCAGTGAGCTCTGAGTTGAGTGTAAATTCATGGGTGGCAGGCAGGGCACCAGGGCTGAGAATCTGACCTTGGGCCAAGGCAATCTGTTTTTTAACTGGCACAACTGTAACCCAGTCTATGAACAGATGGTACAGAGAGGAAAATACACAGGATACAAACATAGGCTTCACAGTAACTGCTCCAAACCCAGCCAACCTTTAGCAGGAAGGTGATTAAAGAGAAAAAAACTAAGGAAAATCCTCTCTTCGGCATGACTGGTGAAATTGGATGCCAGAGACCTGGTCCCAAAGAGCTCAATGGCTTGGCATTCTTCAGTTGAAATTCAGAAGCTATCTCTCAGTCAGCCACTGTTTCAAAGGGATGACAAACAAGAGAGTTTGTTTGCTATTCTGACCTATCCTCAGCTCTTGTACTGCTATCCTGAAAACTTTCACTCACATGGCTGTTCCCTGTCCTAAGGCACTCTCAAGAGTATTTTGCTGCAACAGGTCTACACATAAAGACATCAAAGTGCAGGGAAGTGACATGAACCCTTAGCATGCACAAAAAAAAATTTAAGGTACCAGCATAATCTAGGCAGCTACAGACCTGAGAAATCCTGAGTTCAAACACTCATAAATGTGCTAGAAAAGTTCAGACCTGGCACTGGATTTTGCTGTGAACTTGCTATCGGGTGAATTCACACAAATCTTTTGGTTGCTGCCTTCTCAGCATAAATCTGTGCTGTCCAGGGTCACTGCACTTGCTATCCCTGCTTACTGGCCTGGGTCATGGATCCACTGGTCATTAGATTGAGACAAAATTGCTGTAACTCAAACTTCTTCATGGTTTCATGGGTTTGGCTCAGATTTCAATCCTGGAATCCATAGTTTCGACAGTCCAAAATGTATTTCGGAAACAGATTATTAAGTAATAAAAGATGCATGTGAACTCTTGTAGTTGCTGGTATTAAAACACTGACCCTGGTATACATTTGGGGACCATTATCAAGTACCAAAAGAAGTACTCAGCAGGAAATTTATAAAATCCACCTACTAAAAACAGTTTGTACATCATCAGTGCCCAGCAGCAGTGTAATAAGTGAAGCCTCAAAACCACAACTCTTTAAAATACTAAACATGCTTCTAATGAGTTTACCTGGTGTCCTTCCATATCCATTGCAGAGTCATCCTTGCTGAAATGCCTAAATGCTCTGCAAGTTCATTCTGACAGGCCATGGACTCTTCAATAAGGTATAAAGTAAGTAAGTTTTGTAACTTTCTGAATTTCTGATGCATTTCATTACTTAGAAGAGGCTTGGTTTTCAATCATAACAACTCACTCCCTGCCCTCGTCTCCAATCATACCTCCACTGGAAGTAGCATTGTTTAACATACAGAGACATGTTTGAAAATTAATATTTTGTTTGTCTGTTTTTATTTTGTTACAGTGATCTTCACTAACATGTATGCCTATGAATGACCCTTTTGCAAAACAGAGAAACCCTGCTCCTTCATACTACTGCAGGGGAAACTCAAGCAGGGAGAAAACACATGGCCCTTTAACTGGGAACTTGGAGGGAAGAACTGAGAGTTAATTGCCTGCCAGCAAAACTGTGGATGCCCCATCCCTGGAAGTGTTCAGTGCTAGACAGGATGGTGCTTTGAGCAATCTGGTCTAGGGGAAGGTGTCCCCACCCATGGCAGGGGCATTGGAATTAGATGATCTTTAGGGTTCCCTCCAATTTAATTCAATTTATGATGGGTCTATAAGTCCTCTGAACTCAGAAATTAATGCAAACCCTGGCAAGAGCAAAAGCAGACCTGTCTTTGCGCAGAGAGACATCTCTCCAAACTGTGCTCTAGAGGTGGCATGGTGGGTGCTACCATCTCAGACAGGGAAACAAAGAGGAATTTGCATATCCCCTAAAGAAAAAATGCAAGGGCATATGAATGCTTAGGAACAATAATGATACAAGTGAGAGAAGGGATGTGGTATGCTTGAACATAATCCTGCCAGTGCTGCTTTCCTACCCTGTAGCACACCCTCTCTCCCAGCCCTAAGTTTCCCAAATCCAGCTATGCCAAAACCCCTTGTTCCTTTCCTGTGGCTCCTGGACCTGCCAATCTTGCATTGCCTCTAGAAAGCTCTGCCAGCAGAAGACTGGGCAGTGCTCTGACAATGTTCCCTCATGAAAAATGACACTTCCAAAACAAATGCTTCAGCTTAATGGATGTTAGGCTGCTGTAATTTTAAGTCATTAAACTTGCAACTCTGACAAACACTCTCAGTCTGTTCTTTCCAATTACCAGGACCAAGCAGATTTAGACAGTGGAAATATCTCACATTTCTTTACTATAGCCTGACTTCTTGTTATTTTCCCTTTCCACAACTCCACTTTCGCCCTTGCTCTGCTTATTTATTGCACTAGTGGTGTTGTTATGCTTTGCAAATCCTTTTGCAGAGCAACATTTCCTCTCAGCCAGAGTTTTCAGAGAGAAATTCTTCCCCCATTCCTCATTGTTTCCCTGCTCATTAGCTTTGCTAAGCCCTTTTGGCTGTGAATGTACAGCAGCATTTACACTGACTGACAGTGACCGAGCAAGAGGACATTGACATTACTGCCTCACAACTTGCTGGAATCTGCTGTTATACAATGGTTTGTCTGTGTTAATTCCCTCTGACTTTATTGCAGCTTTTTAAAAAAAAATTATTTGAGTCTCTCCTCCTTATCTGTATTTTCTTCCTGTCTTTTATTTTCTCCTATCTATCCCTCACCACTCTTGAACCTCATCCTCCAAATTCTCTAAAAATACTCCTTGAAGAGGCTGTTGTTTGACAATTGGCTCTGCTGGCAAGTTGGTGCAAAAGTATATGCACTGGAAGATTGTTGGAGAAAAGACCATCACCCATCCTCCCTGCACAGTGCCCACCTTCATCAGATCACATGAGATCCTTCCCCAAAACACAGGAGTGGACAGACCATCAATATCAACACATCCAGATGTATGTGATAGCAAGCACCAGCCTGGCAACGTTCAGTGCAGAACAGTGCAGAAAGTTCTGAGAAGACAGGATGTACAATAAACCATTAGGTTATTCTGCTTTTCTGCCCCACTTACTCCTCATTCTCTCTCATTTCCAACATGGTTTTTATTTTAATATCTTTCTTCTCTTTTTTCTTTTCTTCATCCTCTTTTCTCTCCTCTTGCTTTGTTCTCTTGCTCTTGGAACCTACCTTTTTCCCCCTTGGCCAAGCATACATTGAATATCAATGTCAAAAAATAAAATAAAGACCTCGAGGATTATGAATTATCTGTCCTATTTTAATAATTAAAGATGAATACATAGGGCCAAGGCAGCTTAGGCATTTCTCTGAACAATCACATTATATCAGAAATGTCTTGCATTGCCCTTAGTGTAATACATCAAAGAAACTCCCACCCCTGTATACACAGCAGTTGTCCTAGTCCTGCCCTGAGACCATTTGGCAGCCAGTCAAACTGGGTTTGATTGGGGACTATATATTTAGTTTCAATGGATAGGATTTGATGGGTTTTGATAATTTGCAACTTCCAGCTAAAGAAAAGCAGCTTATTATTAAATGCAAATAAAATGAAGTCCAGCTGTCTGGATGCAGATAGCAATTACAAAAAGCTCATGAGGCCCTCTGGACATCATAACTTGTCCAAAGAACGTGGTCAGAGACTGAAACCCACGCTTCAGATGAGCTCAGCCAGCAGTATCTCAAAAGAATAACACAGGTGACTTCAGAAAGCACAGGCAAAAAAAGAAGACTGGGAGAACTGAGAGATAGAGAGAAAGGAATGGCAAAAGGTTTGTAACTTGAAGAAAAGGGCTGTCTAGTTTTTAAGAGCACCCCAACTTCATTTGACAGCAAGCATCATGTCCTGCTCCACAGAGCAACTGGATTAAATCAGAGGAGGAGAGTGCAGGACTTGCCACCTCCAACTTCTCAAAGTGTGAGTGTAACGGAAAGATAGGAAGGAAAAGACTTACTATGAAGTTTCAGTCCCTTAGGGAAGAGAGAGAGAAGCAGTGACTACATGCCCTGGCGGGAGCAGAAGAAGAAAAAAAAAAGAAGAAATACAAAAGGAAGAAGAAATACTTCTAAGCTCTCAATTACACGTGTACCACCCAGAATCTACTTTTACCCACAGAAAGGGCCACAAGAGACCTTAAAAACTCTGCTCTTTGGCTGGAGATAAGTGCCACATGTCCTGGTGGTGTCACACAATGATGTATTTAATAACTTGACAGTAGGGGCTACAGGCAGGAACCTACAGTGAAATGCACTGAGTATAAAGCAAAGGAAGTGGTGTGCTCCTTTTTCCTAGCCCTTGCCTCCAGAAAGGCATTCCTTTGCCTCCTGCAAAACTCATGTTAACCCAGCAGCAGAGCCTGTGACACAGATGATAGGCCAGGCCTTATGGACTGCTTGGAAAGCATGAGGTGATGCAAGTCATGCTCAGCTCTCCCCTTGCTATCCCTGTCTCCCCCTCTGACATGAGATCAGAAGCCATTTCACAGCCTCTGCAGCTTTTTGTTACGTGACATGTAACAAGAAGAGGAATGGTTATGTTTCACTAGCATTGACAGAGGTGAGAATACTTTGGATGTGAAGTTCAGTTCACGCTGAGCAAGGCAGACTTTCATTTTGCCTTAACTCCAACAGCTTTGTTACCAAGCCCTGATGCTGTATTTGTTAGCTTTTCTTGTGTCATTATTTTTTAGAGGAGAAGCAGCAGATCAGGCATCTGACTTGCTTAGTTTAATTCATCCAAATACCTTAAATGTGTGTAACGGTCTGGGTCATTTCCTTCTCAGTCCAAACAAGCTTTATCCATTATTTCCTTCTGATTACACAAACCAAAAGCAGGACTGAAACTGCCCTGATGTTCAAAGCCCAAAATCTGAACCTGCTTCACAAGCAGTTCCCTCAACTCCATGCAGAGAAGTTCAAGGAAACAAGCCCTCGCACCACCTTTTGCTTTTTTTGTCACTCTCAGCAGGAAGCAGTCAAAAAGTAGGGCAGGGACCAGTAGGACCCCAGGGGAGCAGGTGAGGTTGTCATTGCTCAGCAGCAACTTTCCCAGTATCAGATCAGACCTGTGTGGCTGTGGCAGCTCTCGCCCCCCTCCTGAAAGACCCAGCTGTGACAGACTCCTGACAGCCACACTTCCTACCACTACACCTTCCCATCCAAGCAGGGCTGCTGAGGCAATGGAGTGTTTGTGCACCCCTCTGGTTCAGCCTTCGCAGACCCCATCCCTAGGACTGATGGAGGGAAAAAAATTCTTGGGGTCACATAAACAAATGAATTTTTCTTCAATAAATCATTTTAGAGAGACTATTGACTCTAGGACCTTTGAATTCATTGACCCATTCATAAAAATCTCATCTTCTCTTGGTACCTTGTACACTTTCCTTCTTTTCCCCCATCACAACTACTATACTTCATTTTCTTTTCCTTTCTCTTGCTGTTTCTTTTCTCTCCTTTTTTTTCCATTTTGACCCTGTAATCCTGTCTTAACCTTCTAATCCTCTCTGCAGTTCCCTCTTCTCCCCTGACCTCAGCTCCATATCATTCACAGGCTGCCACACTGACAGGAAAGAAAGAACAGCAGATATTTACTGAAGTATTACCATAAAGATTAAAGCTAGCAAATACCATGACTCGCTCCTTCCCTCCAGCCCTTGGGCCTAATGAAAACACTCTGCACTCTTTTCCTTCTCTTGGAAACAAAATTACAAAGCCCTATAATCTCTAAGGTGAAAGAAAAAAGAAGGCCCAAAAGTGATTAAAAGGATAGAAAAGCTAGCAGAAAGGGAAATAGAAGTGGGAATAATATTATTTAGCACTTCTATGGGATCTGACTGACAATATTACGTTGACCTGCAGCATTTTGTGCTTTCCGTGTGTTCCCTTTCTGTCTGTACTCACCTCTTATCCCCAATGCTTGGAGCATAAGCCCCCTGAAAGACGATTCTCCTTTTTGTTGTCTGTGTGCTCCGGACCCAGCAAAAAGAGGCACAGATGCACAGCCCTGGCTTGCACAGCCACAGCAGGAATAAGCAGAGCTCAAGGCACTTGAGAAGGGACATAGCTATTACCAACACCAGGTTGCCAGGAGCACAAAAGCCCAGCAAGATGGGGTGACTCATGCATGGTTAGGAAAGGGCACTACCTGGAGGAAAACTTGGACAGCCTGAGTGCTGTCTGTCCCTCAGCCTTGCTGCATCCAAGACATCAACACAAGAGGATGAGGGGAGACCACCAGAATAAGAGAGGGAAAGTAAATGAGGATGTAGGATAAAAAAGAAGAGAGAAATTAAAAATGAATGAGAAAAGAGAGGCTTTAAAAAAAATTGAGGATAAAAGGAAAAGAAAAAAAAGAGAGAACGAAAAAGTAGAAAAGAAAGAGCTGAGCTACATAGGGCCAGAGAGTGAGGAACAGCTGCTCCAGAACATGGAAACAGACAACTTGGAGCAGGAGGTTGGAAACGTATTTGTGACAGCAGCAATGCAATCCCTTGTCCTCTTTGAGGATCAGCCTTTTCAAAATATAATTGGAATACTGTGGCACTATAAACCAGGTAACTATGTCCAGCCAGGACAGACATACACGTGAAGATCAGCCCTCCCCCTCACTTTGACATTTTCATTTTCTTCTTGTTTGCCCGTTAATCCAGACACAAGTGCAGAGACAAGGGGTACCATGCTGTGGTACTAGGAGGTACCGTGCATGAATTACCATGCAATAAACCATGCACAGCATGTACTGGTAGAACAAATGCACCTGAGTCCTGCTATGCACAGAGGTTTATTAGAGAGGTAAAACTACAAGAACTGCACAGGAAGATAAACCTGCACAGAGAAGCTCAGCTCTGTCCAACTTGCAGCAACTGGTCCTGACCAATTTGGAAAAAGTCTTTTCTATGCAACAACAAAGAAGCAAACCCCACTTAAAAAAACAACCAACCAAACAAACAACAACAAACAAAACCAAAATCCCAAACCTGACCTGCTTATCTTTTCCATAGATCTAGCCAACTCAAACAATTAGAAAGAGGAGCTTGACATAACTTTGTCTTTCTTCCCACATAAAGTTCACAATAGTGTTATTGCCACTGGACTCCTCTGTCCAAAGAAAGGGGCTATTTATTCATGGCAGACCAAGCTGATGAGTAAACAGGTACGCATCACCCTCTCACTATGCAGTGAGAACCATGCACTTGCCCGGACTGCTTCCATCAAAAGATCCCAAAGCACTTGATGAACAGTCCATTAAAGCCTGACAGCACCTTTAGGAGACAGAGAAGCAACAATGAACCACCACTTCAGTCATCACAGAAGGGCATCTCCCTTTAGACATGAAAAGCAGAGCTTGTTAGCAGTGCACAGATGCACCGCAAGACAATTTAAGGAAACAGGAATACTTCTTGCAGTTAAAAGTATAGAGGCAATAACCTAACCTACAGTGAAATTTGGCCAGAAGACAATAAAGCGACCCTGCTTTTACCAAGCATTACTTAGCCCCTCTCATTAACAGAGGTCAAAGCACTTTTTGGAGGTGTTAGGTATTTTTATCCCTATCATATAGTAAGTAGATAAGGAAAGGGAATACAAGGAAGGAGAAAGGGTGTGCTGAAGTCCACACACAGTAAGAAGCAGAGTACAGAACAAACCCTTGGATTTCCAGGCTTGCCATCCTGTCTGGTATGCCACCTCCCACATTACCTCTGTGCTCACTGCATCTGGAAACATCTGTATTTAAAACTCTTTATTGATGAGGTGAGACTCTATGCATCCAGCTAGTCTGTAACCATTCCAGGCTACAAGTCCACAAACCAAGCTTTCATTGTGTTCTCACTGCAAACCACAGATTCTCCCAGCAATGATCACCTTCCTCTGTGTCACAAGGCAGAGTATATGCTTAACAGACATCTGTGACCACCACACAAGAACTTCCACCTGCAAACATCTTGGCTGAAGACTATTGCAAGGAGCAGAACCTGACCCAAGCACAGCTCAGGCTTTGCTCTGCAGGATGTTCTGACACGACCCTCTGTGGTGTTCAGAGGCAGCAGCACAAACCAGCTTCTTCAGCTTCTAAAATTTTGCTTTCTGGGAACAGGGTGGGAGCACTGCTAAGAGAACCTGTCATCCTCCTAGGGATGCTAAGAGAACCTGTCAACTTCCTAGGGTTTTCCCAGAAATCAGGAGGATCCTAAATGGTTTTGTGTTTCAATGGCAGTGGCACAGAGGGGATCCTGCTACTGAAGTCTCTTTTGGAAACAGCTGGAGTGTACTTGGGAGTCATCAAAATTTGTTGGCCCACTCTGTCCATGCCAGATAGTCAGATAAGAAAGGACTGCCTCACAGAGCCACACTTTGTGTAGACAGACTTGTTTGGGCAGGCTCCAAGGTGCTTCTCCTCCCTACTGTTTAATTACTGTGAACAGAGGTTTTAACAGAGAGAGATGCTATTTGAGACAAGGCTGGTTAGAGAGATAGCCAGGTCCTTGGAGTTAGTAATTAATTACCAGGCATTCTCAGTCTTACCACATTAACTGCTTACCCTTTTAAATAGTAGTAAATTGGAGATACGTGCCTAATTAGAGTTGTAAAATGCTTTAGAGGATTGAACAGAGAGAGAGAACTTACAGAGATGGAGTGGGAGGTAAAGTGCTTTCTGGGAGGAAAGGAGATGTGCGAAGGAGATGATATGAAAGGCTGTTTTAATTTGTAATGTACCAAAGTCCTGGTTATCTGAAGGGACTTCCAGCTCTGCCAGGCTCCACAGGTGCATGCTCCCAGAAGAGGGGAAGCAGGTAGAGTGCTGGATGTGCCCAGGGTTTGTTTATGTTTTTTCTAGAAGGTCTCAAACAGACCGTGAACTCTGCCACTATCAATCTAGCAGTTACTGTATTTCACATTTTAAGATCAGGCATATCCCCATCCACCCCAAAGATTTCAGGAAGTACATACCAGTAGGCTTTACTAAGCACACATTAGGTTGGTATTACTTTTAGGAGATCAAAAACTCTAGGGGCTTTCACTAAAGAGACAGGTCTGGATTTACTGTTCTTCAGAAACACACACTTAGAATGCCAACTTCCTCCACCTGCCCCTTAATTTAAATAGGGGAAAAAAATAGAAAGTAAGCTATTCACTGCTGGATTTCTGTTGAGTAGCATGTGATCTCAGTCTCTGGTACCAGCAACTTATTAGAGTGTATTTCAGGTCAAAACCACACCAAACAGTGTATATTGTGCAAATGCTTTTCACTTGCACATTTGTACGCTCCAGCAGCCTTTCCTGGGAACTGAGGTCAGTCACATGTTTTAAGAAGTTTGTTACAAAGCAGGACTTCTTGTTTCATAGGAAATAACATAGCTCAAATAAAATACAACTGAAATAATCATAGTGGTCTAGTATGCAGTCAAGCAACAAGCAGGTCCAAATGAGTTTTCTCTAAGGTAGCATATATTAAACATCCCTCCTTTTCTAGCTCTGATTTTTAAAGTTATGTCTCCATTCACCATCATCCATGCCCATTTCTTCCCACCTGAAGACCTTTCCCCCTACTTCTTCATCTGAAAAAAATTATATAATGACCTTTGAAAAACGTTGATGAGAGTTTTATAGCAATGGTATGCAGAGTTGAAGAGTTCAGGGGATGTTTTGTGCTTTAGTGAAGCAGGAGGATTGGTTTCACAATGGTTTTTGCCAGATAGCCTTGGGTTGCCTCTACTCAAAGACAGTACTTACTATCTTTTATCTTCATAGGACTAAATATTGGAGACAGCAGATTCCTTGGACAAAATCTTTTGTATTATAAAACTATAAACAAAAAGATGAGTTATAATCAAAGCTTGCTACTTTTCAATGGCACTGAGTGTAACAACTGTCTGAATTCGGATTAGTTTAATTACAATCTGCCTTCCAAAACAGTCCCTGCAGTTCAAACTAGATGCTTTCTTCTTCTTTTCTTGTCTTGAGCCTGCTGTCATTTGCTGTTTAATACTTACAGGGTTCCACCTCAAAAATGACTGCACTTGACTGATGAGCAGAGCACAGCAACCTCTCCACAGGAGCATTCTTACACCAATGCCAGAGGTGACACCTCACCTCAAAGATTCCAGGGAAGGCAATAAGACTGCTTAAAGAAACAGTTAATTTTAAGGAAAAAAAAATAAAATAGGAGAGCTCCATAAAACAAGAGTTCAAATGAGCAGTGCATCAACTCAGTTTACAAACAAGTGAGAAAAAGACATTCTGCTGGGCTATACCCTGTCTTAAGCAGAAGCACTGACCAAGCACACAATGTCAGGGGATGCACATTCTGGAATTACCTGAGTTACCTTGTTGGCTTCTAAATTAACTACAGTCATTCAGAAATTAAGAATAATGCATGGCAAACGCATAAAAATCCTCTGTTCGGAATGGACAAGAACCCAAACATAATAATAGGATGCACTAAGATAAAGAGAAAAAAATGAAGCTAAGTGCAGTACTCTACTGCAATACAATCTCCCATATCAGGTCATCCTATCTGCGAAAGTTTCAATAGAAATAAAAAGGGTTCAGGGACAGGTGACAGCAATGAGTTAGAGACCTCACAAAATATCTGTAAGAGGGGAGATTGAAAACACTGGGGATTTTTTTCTTCAAAGAGGAAACAAAGCAGGCTGGATAGTGAAGGATGTATAAACTGATGAAGAACACAGCAAAGGCAAACATGGCAATAAAGGTAGGGAGCATCCCCCACAAAAAACACTAACCATGTAAGGGTGGATAAGATTTGCTGCTTTCCTACTAAGTGCAATAATGTGTGTAATTCACTGCCACAAGGTAAGACCCAGGCCTAATGCCATTCCAAAAAGCAGTACATTACAGGATACCAATGGTCACTTTATACAAGATGGGCAAATCCCTGCTCATGACCCCTTTCCCCCAACAGCAATGATATCAATCCTCTTGCTTCAGACTACAAGCAGGAAACAATCTGTCCAGGACACAGAAATTCCTCCTATCAGCAAGTTATTTCTATGATTCTGCATACTTGCCCACTTAGGAGGTTTTTGTATTCTCTTATATAATGCAAACATACTAAACAAGAATCTGTTTGAAAGGCACTCTCTCTTAAGGACTTCTAAGTGTTCAAGCAAGAGAGGAAAATGATCATCCTACGTTTTAATAAGTTCATGGAGGACCTGAAAAGAAACTTCCCTTTCAGATGGCTTGTGTCCTAGCTGCTGAAAATTCCCCCGTGTATCATGTCACCCCTAGTGACTCTGTGATCTCCACAAAATGCTGCATCTGGCATTCCCTGACCAATCAAGGAGCGCACTTTCTCAGTAAACTTCTAGGGAACAGACAGCTTGTTTCAATAGATTTATAGTATCAACCCCTGAAAGGACCTGCCACCTACATAGTTCCAAGATTTACAGTCCTGTCATTTCCTATGACCCCATCAAGATCTTCCCAGCAGAGCTGTATGAGCTGTTACACACTTTGTAACCACTTTCTTAGATATCCTGCTTTACTCCTTTCCAAAAAAAGTGAATAAGCAGATCAAAACCCAACAAAACACTTTACACTGCTATGTGTAGGTGTCTCCTCTCGATTTCCTCCCTTACTTTGCAGAAATGCATGAAAGTAGCTTCCTCCTTTAAAAAGATGCTCATTCTCTGGAGCAGAATCTCCCTTTCACTGAGGAGAACACTCAGAAAGCAAACATCAGTCATTGATTTCCTTGTGAGCACAACAGAAGTAGAGTGTTCCCTCCCACAGCTTCATTTCCACTAAATTGGAACGGCCAAGATCTGGCCTTTCTGACCACAACTGAGGAAAGATGCTCCCTTGTTTTTGCATTACATTAGGAGACATTAATCTAGTCCAGCAGCCAGTTAGGTAGCACAGCTCTGAACAGGACCTAAAAACTGGGGTTCCAGCCAGCAAAGATTTTGGTCACCTATGCCTGGCCACTAATTTGCTGAGACAAATCTCCTTTTCAAGCCTCAGTTTCCCACACTACAAAATGGGGACAAATAATGGCTTGTCTCAAAGGCGGAATCAATTAAAATACTTTGAGATTCAGAGATGGCAGGAGCTACTGAGCTAAATAATCTCAAAGTATTCATATGCCCTGTCATAGATCTGACAACAACTTTTCTATGCATGTTTTTAATAGAGGTTAACATTTTCATTTTCTCTGAGCATATTTTAGTCTCTCTCAGATAAAAGCAAGGTCTATGTGAGG
The DNA here is from genome assembly GCA_013389925.1 of Aegithalos caudatus. Lineage (NCBI taxonomy): Eukaryota > Metazoa > Chordata > Aves > Passeriformes > Aegithalidae > Aegithalos > Aegithalos caudatus. The sequence goes on from WEIU01017882.1 coordinate 469,544, forward strand.
CACCAACAAGCAGAATGCACAATCATTAATTTCTGCAAAGCAGCCTTGGTGTCTGTGAAAACACTCCAGGTAACTCAATAAATTAGAATAATAAACACAAAGGAAACCAGAGAACAAACAAGGCCAGGGCAGAAATCACAGAGACCGACAGCATAATATATGGTACAAGAGCAGTCCAAGCTGGGCCTCCATGAGGCACTGGGGAGCCTCTGGGAGGCGCACATGAGATGGAGGCTATCCAAGTCTTCGTACTGTTCCTTATTACTCCCTGAATCTGGTCTGAGTAACTTTAATTTAAATACCAGTGTGCACATGCTGCCAGGGCCTCTCCCCACAATGCCCACAGGGAGAGCTCCAGCTGGCAAGCACAGCACAGGCACAGCCCTGTAGCCACAACCCCCAGCAAAGGAACTTGTGCGGATGCAAACGCAAGCCTCAGCAGCAGCAAGCAGTGCCCAAGGCTGAAATGGTGCTGCAGCAGGGGATATCTGGCTGCTGTCAGGAGGACAGTGTCTGGTGTCAGCTGCGGAGATGGAAAGGGCTTCAGCTGTCCAGAGGTGTTAAGCAATACCCTCTGCCTGAGGGCAGGGAGCAGAGGAGAAGGGAGGATGAACAACACTGCTTCTAAACAGGTTACTTTTGGCTCCTTATGCAATCTGCACTCCTACAGAAGCAAATCAACCCCCAAGGGGAGCAGAGGGAATCTTTAGTGCTGGAAAAGCATCTTACTTTCTTGCAGGAAACCTTTCCTGCTCTTAGAACCCTTTTCTGGTGTTGTGGTACAGGCATTACCCCTAACAAAATTTTCCTGAACTGGGACTCCCCACAAAAGCTCTGTCCTGGCATCCCTACATCCCTTACACTGCTCCAGCCCTATTTCTTTCCTCACAACATCAGGCTTATGCATCTTAAGTGCTCACTTCTATTTCAGTCCCAAGTCTCTTCTGAACAGAAACTGCCGTTCACATAAAAATGCCGAGGACAGGCAGAAAGAATTAGATTGTGAGGAAAGGTTCAGCAAACTTGTTCCATTTTCTGCCTGGATCAAGCCCTGAACCCACAGGAAGCCTCCAGAGGTACTCTCTGCTGCAAACCTTCTGTGACATTTGAGAGACCTCCCAGTGAGTCCTGGGAGCAGAGCGATGGACTTCTAGGGGAAAGTTCTGTCTTTGCCACGCAAGGAACTGATGCTATTTATAACAGTTCCTGCTGTCCCCAACTGGGCATGAAGACAATCAGCATCTGTCCACACCCTGGGGGAAACTGCAGAACCAGAGATGTGGTATATGTATCTGTGCAGTGCCTGCTGCTCCAGCATGAAAATGGCAGGGTGGGCACAGAGGAGCTGTGAAGGGCTCAGCCAGGGCTGGGGAGATGAGGGGCTGGGGGAAGGGGATGGTACCAAAGGGGATGGGCTTTGCATGCAAGTGTTTGTTACTTGAGATCATCCAGATGGTTTCTCTTTAGCTGTGGTTTTGAAAAACTCCCTGCTTACTCTTCTGGAGGCCCTTTCCTGCCAAAGCCAAACCTGGAGGTCCCAAACAGAGGATGAGAGCTCAAAGGTCTTTGAAAACAGAGAGTGCATTATGCTGGGGAGATGGGAACTGGAACTCTATACAGGTAGTCTTGCATGCTTTGTCTGCTTGTTCTGACAAGGCAAAGCCCAGGAGCAGCACTCTGACCTGGTCCTCCTGCCTGGCATCTGGTTTTCCCTACTGGTGCCTCCACCACCCCCCCTATCTGCCAGAAGCCCCCCTTCCCCCCACCCTGTCCTGCACAGCAATCTGCTGGCTGTAATTCCTCTAGCTTGAAGAGGGGCCCTGCCAGTTTCCCCCCATTCCTGCTTCCTCTCCCTTACTTTCCTCTCTGACACATCCAGATTCCGTGCAAGGAAAAACCCCCATGTTGCAAGGCCTTTCTGGGGCATGGGTCTCCTGTTCCTCTCCCCTATGCTAGCAGCAGCACACACATTTTTTTCCTTGCTCCATTAAGCCAGTAAATGAGGTTGGCTTAGCTCAGCACTGTGAGCTGGTGCTCTGAGCCCAGGATGTGTCTCAGCACAAGAAATAACACTGATGAGTGCAAAGGAGGGATTTGTGAGTTTGGCACCATGCTGTTCTACCCCCTGACACTGAGGAGAGCAGCTTCTGGAGACCAAACCAAGCAAGCTAATGTAGCCTGCAAATATTTTGGGGGTTGGACAGGTGACCATACTGCCTTCTTTGAGGCCATCCACCCTGCTCCAGGAGAAGATAAATCAATGCAAGGCAACATCTGCCAAGATATTGACTTTGGCTCTGCTCACGGACTGCCTGCACTTCAGAGATGGGTAATATTCAGCTTGATTATCTCTCACTGCAAAGAGGAAGTTTCTCTCTATGCTTAAAATCACTAGGATGATCCAAGGAGGAATCGATCTGTGGGAGAGAAATGCTGACAAGAAAACACAAGTCAGAGGCAGGATGAGCGCGGACGATGGGTGAGCGGTGGAGACAGCCTCTGGCAGCTTGCCTGGCCAGGTTAGCAACAGCTGGGGTCACTACAGCCAGAGAAAGATTAACACCAAGCACATTACTCCAAACTTTACAGCAGCCCCCTTTATGCTCTTCCCCTCCTTCCCTGAATAGCTTTTCTCTCTTAAATTGCTCCTCAACCTCTTAAAACATCCTTTGTCTACTCACCCCTACGTCCTCAGTGCACTGGAGTTTTCTCATTGCTTCATGTGCACCCAGCTCACTGCTAAAGGCTGCTCAGGAGTTGCAAGGCTTGCTACACTTTGGGCCATATGCCACATGCCACCTCCCTAGTGGTGAGAAGCCCTAGGACTACTCATAAATTGCACCACATCCACCCCTCAGGTAGACTCAAATCCTCATGGGCTCATATACCAATGCACAAAGTGATTTCATACTGATAAAAGGTGACATTTCATTAACAGAACATGCTGACAAAACCTCATGAAGGGAGCATTCAGCAACATCATCAAACTTTCCCAGGATAAAACACTGAGCCTTAGACTTGTTTTTTCCTACCATGCTTATGGTAAAACATCCTGTAGGTCCTGTGGCCCTCCAAGGGCAGTAGATACGAAAAAAAAAAAAAAAAAANCTGGCAGAAGAAAATCAAATTTAGGGATAATTTTGGCACTGATTCTTACTTCTGTTTACCAGATAGGTTAAGTGCCACATGTTTGGACTGGAATGGCACTGATGACAGTCTCCTTGGAGCACACCATGCTACTGAGATAGAAAGGAAGAAGGTCAGCCACAGCTAAAGAAATGGGTAAGGACCTCCTGGCAAGGCCCACTCAGCATCTCACAGAGGCCCTTCCCTGAACCTTTCAGCTGTGTTTCTGCCTATGTCCTGCTGTTCTCTGAGCCTGAAGGCAGCACAGGATCAAGCAACAGAAGAAGAGACCCAAAGGAACCATCTAGTCTGTTCCACTCTGTGAAAGACAGATCAGTTCTACTTTGTCATTTGTGGCATCTGTCACTCCTTGTACATGTCTAGTCCGTTCTTAAAGCCCTCCGGTGATGGAATTACATAGCCTTCCAAGGAAACATGATTCAATGTTTTGCTATCTTTACTGTTGCAGAGCTTACCAACATTAAATCTCTCTTGCTACAGTCTTAAACTCCTCCCCATCTTGTTTTGCAGACGACATAATTCCTTTCTTTTGTATCCTATGTACCTGCAAGCTGTTATGCACATCTCATGTTTAATCCTCTCTTCTTTAGTCCTAACAGCCCCATTTCCATCCATCTCTCCTCATGAGTATGCTATCTAGACCTTATGATCCTTCCCACTTCCCTGTTCTGGAGTGCATCCAACTGGACCACACCTCCTTAGAAACATAAAGCACTCTGAAGAGACTCAGGACCCTACTGCAGTGATCAGCAAGCAGCCAGCACTACCACTGAAGCAGGAAGACAGCTACAGCACAATACAACGATGCTATAAAATCTAATGCTTGCCCTTCCTTCTCTCTGATTTGCGAGATGGATGCTGCCCCCACTTTGAGCTTCCTGTGGGGGAAAAAAAAGGCATTTTAAAGGCTAAATGATCTGACCATGTCCAAAGTCCTTGACCCACCTGCATTTCAGCACTAATTCCAGAGTCAGGGAAGAACAAAGCTGCACGTGTTCCTCCACCTTGGGACACATTTTTCAAATTGATAGACCTGCATGCCTCTGACTCATTGCCAGTATTGGAGACCAGCCAGGAGAATAGGAAGGAAAGAAATGCCACTCTAAAGGCCAATGAATACGCATGAAGCATGCTACGCAAGAACCCCCGTGGACCCCCTTATTCAGGTAAAAGTCCTACAGATGGCCCATCCGTAACCACAGTTGATGCAGTGGGAAGGATGTGTGGGTGGACAGATAATTTGATATTTAGCTGAAAAAACAAAAATGGGTTTAGTGCAGTGCAAGGAAGACAGATTGCCTGCAGCACCTTCTGCTCCTGATTATGGATGCCAATCTCAGGTTTCCCTTAAGTGTAAAAGCAGCCAAGATGTGTGGGTTTTCACCAAAGCTTCAGAGACACAGTCCTACAAAAGAAGCGCCACAGGAGGTTAAAAAAGAGTTACCACCACGAAGGAACATTCCTGTTACAGCACCAGCAGCTGGCTTTAGTTTTCTTTAACATCTTATGGTTTCATGCCAAACAGAGAGGGCAAAAATGGGGCTGTCTCCAAAGTTTCTACAGTTTCTGCAATGGACTAATCTAGCTGAAATGATCATAACTCACCAGCTGAAGTCCTGATGCTTCAAGGTTAGAGAGGTCTGGCAACTTGAACAGTGGGAACTCCCCTAACATTGCACCAGCATTGTCTTTTAAATGCATCTGCCTTCTTTGCCACTTGCACAAGAAAATCTCAGCTCTGCATCCCAGCACTGATGTGTCACCCCATGTGTCACCCAAGTGTCAAGCTTCCCACCCAAGAAAGAGCTACAACAGAGGGAGAAAAAGCCCCCAGTTGCCTCCTTCTGAGTTCCAGGAGTAGAATCACAGCACACCAAGAATGCACTGCAGTGTGTCCCTCTGCTGACAGCAGCAAGGTGGCTTTCACACCAGCTTGCAGCCTAAGCTCTTGCCTGTCAATCACCTTATAAATGAATGGAATCTCCTACCACTCCATTACCAACTTGGATCACAACTTAAAGTGGGAGAAACACATCACTGGGATGCAAAAGGCATCCAGCTATACTTTGCTAGGAAGAGAAAGAGCTTTATTGGTGTGAGCTCACAGAACATATGTGCACTAGGCATTCTGTGTACGAAGAGAAAATAAATACACTGTGGGGCCAGTCGGAAGAGCTGGAGACAGGGGACAGAACCTTCCTGAGAAATGTCAGGGGGTTGTGGAAGTACCATCCCTATTTAACCAGCATGCAAAGGCTAAGGGGACAGCAAGTGTGAAAGGGGGGAGGACAGGCTGCAGCAGACCCTCTCCATCTTCTTCCACCTGCCTTTGTCCTTTGACTGGAGAGAACTGCTAATAAACCTGCCTGCACTGAAGGGACAAACATGGCCCACTAAATCACAGCCCACACATGTCTCTGCTCCTAGGAGGAGGGAGGCTCAAATGCCCCTTCCCCTGTGAAGCCCCAATAAAAAACTGCCTCAGCTGGTGCAGGCTCCCTGCTCTATTGCTGCAGGGATGGAGACTACGGATCATCTTACATCATATTTGGCAGAGAGGGGACATTCATTTTTCAGGGAGTAATCACTCCTGGAATCTTACTTTTCTCCAAGCTCAGAGGACACCCTGGAACAGATGGGGGTTTCCTAGCATACCTGTGTTACCTGCAGCACTCAGTGATTGCTTCCTTGCAGTGGCAACATTTTCCTCCCCTCTCAAGCATTTTCCAATTTCAACATGCTTATTTGTGGCTGGTCCTCTCTGTCATATGCTTTCCTTTCTATTCCCTGACCAGATGACCATTGGGCCTGACCATGGACAAATTCCTGCTTTCTCCAGTTGGGAATCTGGGCTGGGGGTAGGAATGAAACTCACTACAAAGGAGCTGGTGTGAAAGAGTCAGCTAGGCTTTGTCACCATGGTTCCTCTCCTCCAAAGGAAAAGGAAGAGATAATGATGTTGGAACATTTTAACCTTTCTTTTTCTGAGCTTGATAGGCTTGGCCTGAGGCACCTTTTTGAGCAAAAAAGAGGCTGCTGCAAGATTGATTGGTTGGGTGCAGAGTTTAAAGGTAATTTTGCCTTGTCACACGCATATAAATTATTGTGGCTCAAGCTGTGATCAGCTCTACATCTCACTTCTTCGACTGCTTTTATGCCTGGCCTCCTATGAGGGGTTGCAAGAACAATGTCCAGTGCTCCCTAAGCATCATCCAACATAAATATATATCAAGAGCACCACAGGCACACACAAAATTAGTGTCTTGGTTTAAGGTGAGGCAGGGGCACATGCCTGCAAATCTGTACAGACAGGGCCTCCAGCTGCAGAAGTTGTCGCTAGAGCCTTGTTTTGCTCATCTATGGACCTTTCAAAAATGTTCTGTCCATGAACGCCAGGGCAAGGAAACCTCATCCACTCAGATTATTCACAAGGGGGAGAGAAAAGAAGATGCACATGCACACACACAAAGGAAGCACAGCTGCAGCCAAAGTGAATTCATTTTTAACATTCATGAAAGTATTCACAGAACACTTCAGTGCTATTTGCCTAAATTTTGCTGTTTGCAGTAAACACTTGAGCCAGTGCAGGCTGTATATTCTAGGCACAGTACTGCATCGGGGATTAGAGCAGGCTCCTGGATCCAAGGCACAGATTTACACCACAACCCAAGTACATGTGACTCCCTCACTTTAAGGCACAGACTCACAATCTGCCACCACATAGTTGCTGACTTTTGATCCTTGCAAAAGGACTTTGCAAGTACCCACAGCCACTGCATTCCCCATGCATCGCAACCTTATGCAACAAAGGCATGTGAGCTCTGCCAAATTTAAACACAAAAGCAGTACCAAACAATGACAACTCTGGCGTGCCCCTGGTCTGGGCAAGCAGACCTCTTTCCCCACCTCTACTCCCCCATCCCTCTTCTCAACTAACACCCCTTCACTGATTTCTTTTCCTGGGTATTGTAAGCAGCTCAGACAAGAGGAGATGCTACAGCACACAGGGGAGACTCAGCTGAAGCCCTGAAGACAAGAGCTGTGTGAGTTGTCTCTTCCTCCTTCATAAATACAGCTGAGACGACGACTGGATAATTGGCTAAGTGCCTGTCAGCTTAATAACAGAGAGAGAGACAGAGAGGCAAAAGGCAAGATTTGTATTTACTATTCAAAGTCATGGATGCTGCCTGCAAGTGGATTTCAACATAGGTTTTGTTTGCAGAGGAAGGCATGAAAGGTGACTGGATGTGCAGCTCCCAGTCATGGGCTCATAGTGTGAGGGTGGACAACCAGCTTGGGATGGACGGAGGAAGCAGAGGCATACAGGCACTATTGTGTTCCTGGTTAAAGCGTCCGTGGTTTCCTACACTAGAAAAGCATCACTGCCACCACCCTTGGTAGGTCACTGTTCTCACTGATACACTAAGTCATACCATGTTAGGGACACTGACAGTGGTGCATCTCCAACCATACATCTCCAAGCATTTCCATGGTCATCCTGCTGACCCTGAGAGGAGAGTATGCAGTGGCACCATGAGTGCAGCTGCACAGTGGTGTGACCATTCCCCTTTTGTTTTGCAAGTGCATAGCACAGATGACTGCATGGGGAGGAGCTGGAGCCTGACTGGCCTTTCCCTTTCCCTCTGGTGCACATCTAGGACACCATCTAAGGAGAGCACCTGTGATGAGAAACCATTCAGACATGTCTGGGTTCTTACAGGAGAGCAGGAGTGTGTGTGCAGGAGAGAAGCCTCCCTGCTCTTTCAAAGTTTTCACTACTTCCCTCTGCCACTGAAATGCAAATTAGTGAGAATGGTTCATGTTACTGCTGGAAGTGGACAGTGTTGGCCAGATCTACAGTGCTGTTAATCACTGAGCCTCAGAAGAGGAAACTGCTATATTATGTTGCAATATATTTGCTGCTTTTTTTCCTTAACAGCTGTTGTAACTGAAACACACCGAAACAAAAGGACACTTCCAGCATTAGTGAGGATTACTGGGATCCAAGAGCTGGAAAAAGCCACAGACACCTCCAAGTAAGCAAACCCTTATCCTGTCCATCTGGCAGTGCCACCTCTCAGTTGCAAGTGTGGCAACTTTATGAAGTACATGACTGTTTATCCAGCTACATGCAAGAAAACACTTTTCACTTTTAAATTGGAGCAAACAGGGAAACATACCCTTGCACACAGGCACACACAAGCACATATCTCCCAAATTTCATACAGATGTGCTATTGCAAAGTATCTGTGGAATGCCAGCCCAGTGTGAGTGGGCTCATTTCCATCAAGTTATCTGGGACTGAGGAACCCGAACCCCAGTGAAATCAACAGAGCTGCAGCAGTGCTATTTCTCCTCTCTTTGCACAGGGCTGAGCACAGTGGGGGAACTGTGGGATCACATCTGGCCTCTCCCACACAACCAAGTTGCTCCTAATAAAAATCTGCAGAAATATATGAGCACAGAGGAGACTAGTGGCTCAGATTATTTTGAAATAGCTGTTTTCTAGGCAGAGGTGAAACTCATCATTATTAGTTCCCATTACTTACCATAAAACCAGACACATTAGATGTGCTTGAAGCCTGAAGCAAATGCTTTGGTGTCAGATTCAGCTGAAAATCACATTTGTTTTTTTTTTCAGCAAGAGAACAGTAAAAGAAAACTCAGTAAATTCCTGATTTCACCTTTGTGCCCTCCGTTGTGCTTACTCCAGCAGAGCACGAGTTCACACAAACCAGAGTGAATTTTGATGGACAACAAAACTAGGTAACTTCAATGAAAATGGCTATATTCAGCCTCACAGTGAGCCTGTTGAAGCCCTGCCGCTGCATCAGCAGCAAGCTGTGGCCCCACAGATCTGTCAGAATCAGATGCCCATGGCTCTGGATATAAAGGGCAGGTATGTGTAACATATATTTTGAAAACTCATAGTTATGAGATGGCAAATTCCAGTAACTATGAGCTATTTTAAGAATAGGTCTTTCCTCATGACCTGCTGGGGAGGGGAGTGGAAGACATACCGACTCTGAGCCACTTCAGGTAACACGTAGTACTATATAAATTATAATGCCAACTAAGTAGGAAAACATATGGTACTTAGTTGCAAACTGAAGTGTGTGTACAAACTCAGGGGAGGAGGTTAAAGCCATACAGTTCAATACTGTCTCTCCATCTTTCTGAATGCAAAATATATGTACAGTGTTATTAAACGTGCATCATTTTACCCAAGAAAGCCTTTCTTTTTCTAATTTACATTCCACTTTTCCTTGTGATGGGTTAGTCCCACCTTGCAGAAAGCACATTCTCACAAAGCGACCCTTTCCTCTGGGAACACCATATAAAAATAACGTGTGTGTGTGTGTGTGTGTGTGTGTGTATAAGGAGAGATGGTGATTGTCAGCCTTTGACCATACACATATTGCAACTTCCTTTACCATACGTATGCACACACACTCACATATCTATGGATGCATGTGTGCCTTCATATAATGGCACCATCTGCCGCCAGCGCTAGAAGTTTTGCAACATCATCTGTTACTACATTTATACATTTTTATTTTTCATTTGAAGGAAAGAATCAGCAGAGTTTGCACACATCCCAACTTGTCAACTTACCTTGTCTCAATACAAGGATACTAGAATTGATAATGAAGGCTTTGTACAGACTTGGGACTTTTAGTCAACACCAGTGTGGATGAGGACGTACCAGGGAATCCTCATTTGTCACATTTGCTGGCTTGTTGTGTGGCTGAGCCAAAAGGAAACCCAGGCTAATGGATAGGTCACTAGGCTGAGTGTGCCTGAGCCCTGCCAGCAACTCTGGGTGAGTCCCCTCACCTCCTGCCCACCCCCAGCCTGGGTCTATCCCAGCTAATAGCCTGCCTGCTCTGCAGAGGAGGGGATCTCTCATACTCTGCTCACGTGGCACTTAGTACAAAGGGCGCCTCAACCTAGTGGTGGCCTCTAAGTGCCACAACAATACCACTAATAATCAAGGTTACTGTTCTATTGCCAAGACTGTATTATTATGTGGCATTATACGTTTGAACATGCCTATTCTCATTTCTAGCAAAGGGCTCAGCTCAGTGCTCCCTGTTATAAATCATATGCTAACTGTAAGTATAATCTGAACAGCTTTTACTTTTCTTTTAAAATGACGGTATAGGGCATAAACTTTGTTGTGATGTTGTGTTGCTATTCTGCCTGAGGTGCCTTTGTCCTCTAGCATAGCTCCATGTTTAACATACCAGCAAAATACTGGGAGGCCAAGAACAGAGCTTGCATAAATTGCTTATACTACAGGATTATGCCAACAGCACTGTCATTACTGCTGGTAATTTGATTCTAGCCCATCCTTTGACATATGCAACTTGAAGAAACTAAGTACCCATTAAATGCGTTATCAGCCTGAAACTTTACATTATTTTAAAATACCTGGTAAAAATGAAAAATGCACACACAGTCAAATGTTGGTTTTCATCTGTATGTCACCATCAGCTTGTTTTAATTCTTGATGAAAAGTTGATGCTTGGAAAAACTCAGGAGCAATGAGCCAAATTCTGGCCTTGGCAAGATCCCAGTTCTCCAAAGGCTGAACATCATCTGAGCAGTGCTCAGAAGCTTATGCCCTGTATGAGTCACTTGTACCTCTTTATTAGCAGTCCCTGGGAATCTGCCCCAAAGACAGATGGAATATTTCTGGCTCTGCCCTTGGGCTTTAGTGGATTTGTACTGGTATAATGGAACAGATTGGAATGGAGATATGACCCATTTTGGTTCCAGCTGGTGATGGAGCTCCATTCTAGGAGTTTTTAAAGGCTAAATCTGCACTTGTGCCAGGACTTCTAAAATCCCTGTGCAACCTGAGAGTCCTGCTGACACCCTCAGATAAGCTCTTTGCAGGCATTTTGAGGTGAGCTGCTGTGGTGGTTCCTGAGGCAGCTGATCTTTCCCCAACATGCTGTACAGGTACCCAATCGCATAGCATGGACTCCCCACTGCCATTTTGCTTTTAAACCACCCAGAAGGCCAAACACAATACAGAAACACATTTCCCTTCCTTCCCAGTTTGCAGAAGCTGCCCTTCATTGCCACATATGTCCCAGCTTAGCCAACATCCTTGTATTCCTCGTCCTCTCCCTAGGCTGATAGTGTGTTACAGAGCACAGGCTGTATCTGCCTTTGCTCACTCAACAAGTGCAGAGCAAATGAGGTGGGAAACGATGCTGACGGCAGGTAAACATTGAGAAGAATTGGGGTTGGGGACTGTTTTCCTTTTCCTATTTGAATTAGTTTGGGGGACATGTTGTGTATTTCTTGTTTGGATATTCTTTTCTTCTTTTCCTAACACCAAGCAGGGAAGTTGCATGCAAAACCTGACAACCTTGTGATTGTGATCTTGAAAGCAAGATATTCACAGGAACTGTAGGCAAAGTTCCCTCTCAAAACTCAAAGTAAGGTTCAGTGTCCTTCTTCACTTGCTGAAGACAGAGTTAAAGAAATGAAACCTTAGTAAGTCTGACAGGCTCACCAATACACAGTGTCATCTTTGAAACATCCCACCCTCTTTGCTTGGTTGCAGCTGGAAAAACACCAGCAACTCTGCTCAGCCCTTCTCACTTGTTGCATCTCTCAGACCCCTCTTCTCTTTTTCTGCCTTGCTCTAAGGAGCAGACCATTACCCTTTTCCCTGTGGACGGCCTATCATGAGTTATTTTTATTCTCTGTGCAATTCCCTTACCTCCCCATGCCAAATACTCACTAAGAGTCATCAACCTTCAGCAAGGCCAACAAATGAATCAAATCTGCTGCCAGGTCATTTAGGAGATGAGCCAGTTTAGAGTTAGGGACCTTTTTTTATAGTCCCATACTAAGGGGGTATTTTAAATGCTATAGCTTTAAAAAGCCATCTCCAAACTTTTCAGAATAATTGTAGTCTGAGTAACAAGCTGCAGATGAAACTTCAGAGGACTGGCTTCCTTTAGGAACATTAGGGCTTATAACAAACTATTTTTTCCTGCTTTGTAGATCAGTCCACCCACCCATTCTTCCACCTACAAGAGTAACCCTATATGCAAATATATAAGCCCCCAAAGAGGAAGACTCATTTAGAACATCCTGTCCTTGGTGATTTGCTGAATGATTTGCATCACAATTTACAGGAACAAAATGTTTTCAGTTATCACTATGTATACTGGTTTTATTTCTCTCTAACGGAATATCACTTTTTCTCCCTCCTACATTTTAATTTCCCTTCCATCTACAGGAACTACTGGGCACTGGTAAACTGATGCTGCACAATCCCTCTGAAGCAGATGTTTAGCAAAGATCCATGTATAGAAAACCCTTACCTATCTCCCTGTGGATATAAAGTTCTGCTTTGAACATGGTTAGTATAGATCATCTAATGGAGGTTGTTGGGTTTTGCCTTGTTTTTTTGTTTTTTTGTTTTTTTCCCATCTAGCACTTTTCCTTCAGTTGTCATAGTGGATCTATAGACAGGGAGAGTGAGGCACTGGGAGTTTTTCAAAATAAGGCTGTCTTAAAATGAGTTATGTTTTGGAGGGTCAACAAAACAGAAAGGGGGAAATTAACAAATGAACCTTTGCTTTAAAACTGAGGACATGAAATATTATCCTGCAGGACCTAAAGTCCATGGGACATAGGGAAATCTCACACCTTCCAGCTTCATGTGGTCTGTCTCCCAGTATAGCCTGGTTTCTACTTGTCTAGAAGGAGGAACTGAAATATCGCATAAAGCTGGGTCTGGTCCCAGGGAAAGGAAGAGGAGACAGCTACCCTTCCTAGGAAACGTGAAAAGCATGTAGCTGGCCAGATCTGTTTAAAGAGCTTAGGAAGGCAGCTGAAGGAAAAAGGTACAGCCTGTGCACTGGCCACAATCACTTCTGACAGAAATGCAGCCTGCCAGGAACACACTATTGCCCAGGGCAAGCATTTACATGGCCGGGTGGTGTGCTGCTCCTGCAGACTGTGTCACTTGGCACACATCTGGCTGACACAGCTGGGTCACTTCACTCAGGTGTTTTATTTTAGTGTCTGACATAACACTGGAAAGCCACATGCAATCACTGAAACCACTCTCCCATGCAGCCCCGTGGAGCTTGCTGATGAAGGAACTCTTTACACGCAACACTTTCAGGCACCATCTCCACCATCCGCTTAGCCCTCTCAGCTGCAAATGCAGCTTTAGCACACAACATCTAGATAAACTGAAAAGCTCCAAGGTTAAGTGGGAAATAGAAATCTAGTGACCCCTGTCTGGGCAAGTGAGCTTAATGACTTTGCTGCTGCTGCATGTATCAAATATATGCTGGCAAACATCTGTCTGAGCAGCCCCTCCAAAATAAATGATTGATGGAAGGGATTTGACTTAAAAAATGGGATATATCAGCTAGGAGTCCTGCCAGAAAAGGGTTAATAGGATATATGAATTGGTAGTGAGTGGAAGAGAGAGTAGAGAAGCTGGAGTCAGAGGCAACACCCCTTGTTAGGTGTTTACCATGTCGAATCTAAACTGCTTCCACTGCATATACAAGGCAGATGAATTACTCTGTAAATCCTATTACTCTGTGTGGATAAATCTTACATTCAAGTTAACAAGTCTGGAGAGCTGGGGAATGGAAGCTGCTGAATGGATATTCCAGGATCAAAACAACTGAGGATATGGGAGGCGACCAAAGCAATATGCGTACACACACACACATACACACACACACACACACACACACACACACACACACACACACACACATCCCTCTTCCAGCATTCTTCCCTCTAGCATTAAATGAGAGGGATGCAGGAGACAGGGGATTGTGTAGCAGAGTGTTTGGTGACATCCATCTGGATTTATTTCACGGAAAGAGAAAGAAAACTTTGCTGCTGCTGTTAGCTTTACTAGGGGATTGCTCCCTTGATGCTTCAGGTTTTGTGCACTATCAGTTCCTCATACAGATCACACACTTATTTTAAATTACACACAGTAGTTTTACAGGCATAACACACAGTGTGCACACTCACACATGCAGAATTTGCCTTCAATAGGGGAGTTACTGCAGGTAAGTTGAGCAAGGCAGAATTTGAAAAAGGAAACCTACAGGAAAAATACTACTGCAGTTCAGCTATTTGGGACACTCCTAACTGAAAGCCCAAGTAGTGTCAGAAGTGCCTTTGGAAACCTGCACAATGAAACCAGAAATATAACACTCAATACTGCCAGTAAGCAAGGTTTCATGTGCAAGGATATCCTCATCACAACAAGACACAGGCACAGCATACACCCATTTATTTAGCCCTGCAAAAGCCCCAAAACACTAAGATACAATCTTAATAAATGTCAGAGCTGCTACACCATTTTTTAACCAGCCTTTTCAACTATTGCTTCCATTTTCCCTCCTGGCAGGGCAGAAAAATAAATAAATAAAATTAAAAGACAAGAGCTTCCCAAAAGAACTTGCCTGAGAGTTCTGGCAGCACCAGGGATAAAGTTTTTGCATATGTACAAAAAGAAGCATGGGAAGATCAATGGAACATCTGGCAAGCACAGCTGGATCCCTTTTCGATTCCCCTATTGATACTGCAGGGCTGGTGGAAAGTGTACGTTCACAAAGCTGGCTAACACAAGCAAACCTTTTCCCACTGAAATTCTTTCGATCCAGAGCACTACACAGAGGATAGTGTGGCAAGAGGTCTTCAAAAGCTTTGCAATTTTTTCATATTAAAGCACAAACACACAAGCAGAGGCAGTTTGTAGCAGCTGCTGCTACTGCAGTTTGAGAGGTAAAACAACACACACTCTCACAGAGACATATACACACAAATCCGTGTCACGTCACACGTACACGTTGCATACATGGTAATATAGATGCACACACAGAAGAGGAAAAGTTGGCAAAATGCCCTACCTGAGGATGGCTGTGTCCCCTTGCCTCACGGTGATGTTATCGGTACCTCGGGTAAAATCCACGCTGCGGACTGGCAGCCCTGTAGGGAGAAGGCAAAGCAATCTCAGTAGGACCAGCGGTAATTGTTTCCGATCAGGCTGAGCCCTTGCTACCATGGCTGGTCTCGTCGAGTCTCACTGTCAGTACTTGTCTCTTTCTCTGCCTGGGTATGTGGACAGACAGACGTAGAAAGAAAAACAATAATAATAATAATAATAATGTACAACTCTCGCTCTGATCGACAGCCCAAGAAAGAGGAGGTGATTTCACAGCCCTTCTCAGCTGCCACTTTCTCTTGCTCTTTTCAGTCTCTTGCTGGCTTCTTTCCCTTCCTTGCTTTTTTTTTTTTTTTTTTTTTTTTTTTTTTTTTTTTTTTTTTTTTTTTTTTTTAAAAAAAAAAAAAAAATATAACAAAAAAAAAAAAAAAAAAGGGAAAAAAAAAAAAAAAAAAAAAAAAAAAAAAAAAAAAAAGCAGCAAGCCGAAAAAGTCAGGTAGCAAAACAACTACGAAATAATAACAATTAAATCGACCCGTTCAGAGTGATGAAGAGCGGTGGGNGGGGGGGGGAAAAAAAAAAAAAAAAAAGAAAAAAAAAAAAGGAAAAGGAACAAGAGGAATCCTGTGCCGCCGGGATGCGGGAGGGGATAGTCCTGTGGCTGTGCAGCCTCCAGCCCCGCGCTCCTTCCTAACCCACTTTCCCAGGCGGAGCGAGGGAAGGAGGAGGAGGAGGAGGAGNGGAACGGCGGCCGGGAAAGGGGCACTGCAGCAGGGAGACGGGGCTTGGAAAGGCATGAGGGCTGCAAGGCAGAGGGGGGAAGCAGCGCGGGAGAGGGGAGGAGGGAGAGGCAGAGAGGGAAGGAGATGGGAGATGAAGAGGGGGCTGGGGAAATGAGGAGGAGAGCGGGGAGCGGAGAAGGGGAGCGGAAATCAGAGAGAAGACAGGAGCAGCTGGGAGCTGCTGAGTGGGAGGGGGGCACAAGGAGTAGGGTAGAGGACGGAGGAAGGTTCGGCCAATATTCTCAAGATGAAATAGTGAGGAAAGAGGGTCTGTGGCCAAAAGTGCAAACAACTTGGCTGTAGCGGCCTGAAGCTACACGCTGGCTGATTTACAGAGCAGCATCCTTGGCAACTGCCTGTGCAGCCTCAAACCTTGCTTCTTACCCTTTCAGACTTTCCTCTCGCCAGATAACCAGTTGTACATCCCTCCCTCCCATCTCTCTCCACTCAGCCCTTCCCGCCCCCCACCTCCTTTCCCAGCTTCGGAGCGACGGAGCGGAGACAATGCCGGCATTGAGCTGCCCGCGGTGTGAATGCTCGGCCTGTGCTGCCGGCTGCCAGAGCCCGCAGCTGAGCCCCGCGCCCGCCGGCAGCAGCGCTGCCACCCGGGAACGCTCTCACAGCCCACCGCCACCGCAAAGAGAAGGGAGATTAAATTAATGGAAAGGAATAAGCCGTATGTTTTATTGCTGATGCCTGCCTGCCATTCCACCAGCCCGATCTCTGCCTGCGGGAGGGATCAGAACTGCTCCTAGGGATGCTTTGCTAATGTGCCCTTCTGCGACCGAAGTACGGTGGGGCTGGGACGGGGAAGCAAAGAGGGAAAGGGAGGTTTACGAGGGGTCCAGAGAATCAGGTACAAGAAGAGCCACGGGGTTACTCGGCTGAGAGTTGCTGTCCTGTGTGGTCACAGGCTGGTACATGTGTGTGCAGGAAGGGGAAATCAGGTCTTGTAGGTAGCCTGCTTCACCTCTGCTCCTGCAGCCTTGTGGGACACACTGTGCTCGAACTGAAGAGACATAAGGAACGTCACTGTCATAGAAATGGCCATGTGGGACCAGATCAAAGGACCTTCTAACCCTCTCTCCTGTCTCAAAGCAGCCTAAAGCCAATGTGTGGTGAAGCTCTCAAGCATAAGGCAAGCATGCAGTGGTACTGCCCCAGGGCACTTATCTATTTCTAGCGATTTATGGCTAAGGCATGTCCCCACCCAGTGGCACTGCCTTTGTAGTTAGTGGTACTTGAATGATTTTCTTTTTCCAGGAATACATCCAGTTGCTTTCTGAACGCCTAGAAACTGGCCCTTGCTCCCTTGGTATGGAAAGGCCGCACTGTCTGAGTACTTAAACAATCCCTGCAAATGTAAGGCTCACAAATTAGGGACTAAGGTCATGACACTGCTGCTCCGGTGCCAGGCATGCAGAAGCAAGAAGAGATGACTGCTTTGTATTCAAGTCAAGGAGTGAGGCAAGTCAGACATTTCCTCTGCAGTAGACTTGGCACAGATAGCACCAGAGGGGGAGAGAAATGAGGAGCTAAAGGGGTTAATCCACACACAAGATGTACCCAAGCTACTGTGGGGAGAGATGCCACTCCACAAGGATATTGCCCTGGAGAAGACCATGCTGCTGACACCTGATTGCTGACTAGTAACCACCACTCTAGGATGGAGAGTGCAAGGTCCAGAGATGCATCAGGCTGCTGGCATGCCAGAGGAGGGGCATCACCAAGGGGAAACCTCTGCACTCCCCGTGACAGACTTTAACTACAGCTAAAACACCTGGTCCCATATGAAGTTGCCAATGAAAGAAATGCACCCCTCTTGCAAGCCAGTGATGCATGGATCCTTTCTACAAGGGTCTCCCAAATATGCTGCATCTACATTTCATAAGAGCTATTGTATGTTAATTAAATGCCCGTGGAGTAAGGAAAACATATTTGCCAAAGATTAACTATTATGCAATGCAAGAAGCATCTGCCACCCAACTGCTAGAGCTCACTAAATATTTCCTCATCTCAGAGTATTTACTTAGGAGGCAATAACTATCCAGTTAAATCTAAATTTAATGCTTAGTTAAATATAGTTCATAGAAAGTAGCACCAATATATTTTATACAGAGAACGACAGAGGGGGTTTCAGGGGGGGAGAAGGAAGAAATCCTGTCTCCAGCCTCCAGTGAGATCCTGATTCAAGGTGGGACTGCATGTGGCCATGCCTCCCTACCAAGAGAGGTGCATCACAGAGGACTCAGAGGCCCCTCTCTGCTGATGTAGAAGCACAGGGGATGATTTTATCTTCTTACGCATTTATACAATCCTCATTAGAACTACTGTAGCATAACTATTTAATAACAACAATAATAATAATGATAATAATAATAAATGGAGAGATGAGGAAGAAATTCCCTTGAGGGTCTTCTGAATCTCATGAAAAATAAAGCAAAAACAAAACCTAAAGCTGATAGGTTTTATTTGCTTTTAGAAGTGTACAGAAGCAAAAGGAAGGGGTTGCCAAGGTGTAAAAGGCCAAAAAAGAAGGGATCACACAAATCCTAGGAGAGCGCCTCATGAGTAAAATAAATAATGTTATTTTTGTATGTGCTCCCAGAAGAAATAACTCTCTGGACCCATCTCCCCCTGCTGGAAACAGATAACAAAACAACATGTCTGGCTCCTAACTTTCCTACCTTCTGAAAACTTGAGGAAAAATTCAGGTAAACAGTTAGAACACAGACACTAAAAATCCATACCACAGCTTTTTAATGCCATTTATCAGTACTCCTGGTAGGTGCAGGACTAGCAGGACGAGCCTGACTGATCAGATTTTGTCACTATGCAGTTCAGGAAAAGACAGAGCAGCATGAACCCAGCCTTACTTACAGGTACCACATCACTCTGCTCCAATGCGAAACACTTAAACCCTGTTTAAAGGGAACAGAGCAACACACTTTGATGAGCACAGACTGTAAAGCACAACCAAAGACATGACAGAAATGTTTGGATGGCAGGTTCAGGAACATATCTGTTTTTCCATGCTATGGATGTGGGATTCATTTGTGTACCAAGCTGGAAGGAAAACAGCAGCATGAGCTGAGGCAGTCTGGCTATCCCTACTTTCTGTCTTTGTGGGGAATGGGCTGAAGACGTCACAGTGAGGACACCTAGGCTGGCTAGAGGAGAGAGTCTCCACACTGCTCCTGGATGGGCAGGAGATATGTTGAGATATGCCATGCTGAGCTGCCCTAGGACAGGTACTCGGGTCACCTCTGCCTATCTCAGCATTTTCAGATACTCAGGGGCTGACATTGTGAAAGCCTGAAGTGCCACCTGCTTTTCATGCAGAGCCAAGAGACGTGGACTCTGTCCACAAATAGAAGTGGGGTTTTTTTTTGCATTTGAGGTGGCTAAATGCAAAGATCAATCCATGCACTTCACTCAGTGCCAACCACAACCATCTCTATCATGTGGATGGCTGCCCAATAGGACTGAAGTGAGGCTTGTCAGCTCACACCACAATAGCCAGAAAATGGAACTGTTCTCACTTTACTTTCATTCACTACCAGCCACACCAAAAACTGGTGACTTGATCCCAAATATTGCTGAAATCAGGGAAAAAGCATTTCTGAAAAATACCAAAAAAGGCAAACTGCTCACTTAAGTCTCCAGACCATATAATGACTGACACAATAGTTTCAAGGGGACTCTGCAATGGCTCTGCCAGCAGAGTCCAGACGCATAGGGACTTTATTTGGGATATCTGCAACAGTGAGTGAAAACGTATGATGTTTTGTGAGCTATAACACATTTAGTCAAGATACACTGCTGCACAATGCAGGAGAGCCTGCTCAAAGCTTCTCAGCCATGAAGAGAAAATGCAATTTTGTCTCATTGGCAGAGAAGTTATGGAGAGGAACGAGGAAGAGCCAAAGGGGGTTCACAACATGGTCAGGAAGATTAAGGGACCGTGGAAGCACAGCCATGATCTCTCTGTCCTCTCTTCATTCCTATATCTGCAGCTACATGTACACATTTCTGCTCTGATGTGCAAGGGCAGCATCCCACTGCAATTAAGCAGTTACATTCCATTCTCCTTTGGTCCCTGGGATACAGGGAGCCATAGGAGTAGAAGAAAATGAGGAAAAGCAAGGCTAGAAGAGAGATGAAAAATCAATCTTACGAAGCACTTATTATAGGGAAAAATTGTGCCGTTTGAGAAAAATTTATATATATGGTTTCTATGAATACTTTGCAAGTCTAAAAATTAAACTGGCTTTTGATGCTGAAAACAAGAGCCAGTTTACAGCCAAGGCTAACATCCAGACAGGTAATGCAAGAGGACCAAGCTTCCTCTGAAGTAAGGACCTCATTATGTAGAAGAATTTACTGCACTGAGAACACTGAGGTAGGGCATAATTGTGGATGATAACATGCATGCACAACACCTCTCTCTAAGCATGGTCACTGAGCTGTAACAGAACTCCCTCCTGTAGAAGAGCAAGAGCTGATTTTCACCAATTTGTAACCTTGCTGCTTTGCAATTGATCTGGTTTCACAATTGATCTTCTATGTGTCGACAATTTAGAGGTCAAGGGCCAGGTTCTCAATTGCTGTAAGCTGACATATCACCACCACTGTCAGAAGAGCTATGCTGATCTACACCAGCTAAAAAACAGGTTGTAAAGTTCATCTTCTTATGTGCTGCATGGGTAGAGAACTGTGTTATCACCTTTGAAAGAAAAAATAATTTGTTTGACTGGATGAAGAGATTTTGTGCTCAGACTTTTCAGAAAGTTTCACCTTTACTTAAAGACCAAATCTAAAGGCTGGACAGGAGGAAAATAGTAGCCATAAGATGCCTTTCTTTTTTTTTTTTTTTCATCAGTATGACCAAGCAGAATTAAAGAATTAGTACTGCACATGGTTTGTAGCCTTAATTACTGGTTGCTATCACATCAAGTGCTTGTGAATAGCTACAGACTCATTTGTAGAAGGATCCTTCCTGCTTGAGAGGGTCAAGACCCTGCTTCTTTTTTTTGCTTAAAACAAAACTTGCCCTTCCAGTCTTATATAGATACAACAGTACAAAAATAAAAATCATCAGTAGTGTCAAGAGCTTCACATTGCCTTTCCCCTGAAAGATCAGATACCATTAATGACTTCCTTACCAACACCTCACAACTGGACTCTGCAGCTGCTTCTTGCCAGAGGGTGTCAAATGTCTTTGAAACCACTGGAGGCCAGGCTGCTCAGCCAGTGCTGCTGTGTGGCAGGTAGCCAAGCTGCCTGCCATCTCCCAGCTCCAGCAGCAGTCCCAGTGGGAAACTGTGGGATCTGCCCCCAGAAAAAAGGCTGACTCATTGCCTCAGCAGCAGGGGAATAGCTGATCCCAGTTCTGACATTCATCATGGGAACAAAGTAATATGTCAGCCTGTGTTTTTTAAATGTGACTATAGGAGTTAGGCATGCAAATCTAGACAAGCAGTCCATACCTCCCACTGAGGACAGCTTCAAAACATCTTTGTATTTGGCAGTGAATGGTTGCTTCACCAATGTCACATAACACTTGATGAGTCAGGCAGAGCCAGACTTCAACCCTACAGGTCCTTAAATAAATCACTTCCCCATAGGAAGACAGTAGCTCTATCTGCTCACTCCTAATATCTCCCAAAAACTCTCCTCCCAGTGCCAGTGAATATTTACTGCTCTCAGCAAAAGTAATTAGGATTGACTTCACAAGTGACTATAGTGGATAACAATCCCTCCCAACACAGAAGCAGAGAGATGACCCAAAGTTTGAGAAGTTCTGGAAGGACAGTCCGAATTCCTCAGTGAATTTGGGCAAATTACTTAATGAAGCAGTCACAGAGGCATAAAAAGTTAATTTCCCTAGACTCACTCTGCCCTCAGAGAAGTAATTTTGTCTTGAGGGCACTCAGAGCAGATGCCTAATTTAACCATTTTAAATTGTCCTGTCTCTCAGGGCATGTCAAAGTTTACAGCTCCATTGCAGAGATCCTCACACAAGCTCCCAGTCGTACACACAGAATGAAGCCCTGAAGGCTGCAGGGTGATCTGACATGATCTGACAATATTCTACAGAAAGCCCCTGCAAGACTCAATCTACAGAACATTCCAGGCATGACCTATTTCCAACGTACTCCTCAACAGGCCCCAAAACAATTGCCTGGCAGTTGCAAGGGACGTAGATCACTGCGGACAGGAATTCTATACAGCTAAGAGGTGGTCAAACCCATCCTGCGAGTCCTGATGCATATTCGATGACCTGCTTTGGCAAGGAGTTCTCAACACAATGCTAATGGATGAGCATAATTACTCTGACAGCAACGATTCTGAAGAGAGCTCCAAAGTCTTGCTGAAACGATACATTTTACACATCCATCATTACTGGGGAACTAATTTTATTGTGACGAATAGAGCGCAGCAGGCTGTTGTGACATGCAGTTTCTTGTCCATTACAACAGCTCCAGCATTGCTTTTATGAAACTCAAACTGAGGCCTGCAACAAGACAAGAAAAATTCTCAAGTATTGTGGTGCTATCAGGACACAAGGCAGTGTCAGAAAGCCTCATGTGCAAGAGAAATCTGTATGCAAAAATTTGGAGAAAGTTTCTTTTGAAACTATGACCTGTCTGAATTCAAGCTTCTGAAAACACTTCCATTCATTTCACTGCATTCAGATCTGAAAATAAGGAAAACATATCTTTAACGTATCTAGATCTTCATGATGAAAAGCCAGAAGAACTGTCCCACAGACACAGGCTCACTTAATACCGTTCTTACAGACTACAGATCAGGAATGTCTCTGCATCAGCATTTAGAATTAGTGCATGCCTAGTCTTTCAACATAAACTTTTTTGTTTTGGCTTTTCTTCTCATCTTTCTGCTACTCTCCTCTAAACTTCCCACCCTGACATTTTCAAGTTTCTCTCCCTTTGCTGTGTTGCTCCCATGCCCCATTTCTGTCAGGCCATGTCATATTCATACATTTTAAAGCTGAAAGGGACTTTTCAGATCATCCTATTCAGCTGCCTGCCTCGAGCCACAGAAACTCACCGACTTCTTGGGTTCAATGATTAATTACCACATCAGATTACGAATTTTTCTTGTTGCTTTAAACACAAATATTATTTCCTTTATCATCCAGCCACTGAATTGAATCATGCTTTTGTCTGCTTAAATGGTTGCCTATTATTAAATACTATCTCCTTGAAATATTATGTTGTACCTGTTTGAGTCTTATGTTGTACCACTTTTATTCCTAGCTCAATACTTTGCCACAAATGCCAAACACCTGGTGCCAGAGGGGAAAATTGGGTGCTCTCAGCAGCTTCTAAGAGAGCTCGAAAATGCAAGATTAGTATCACTGTCCTTGATATAGGCCAAATAGCAAAGAAGAGGCAGGAGTGGCCATTTTAGGTACAAGTCTAAGTATGGGAAAGGGGGAAGTAGGAGCAGGAGTGGAACAAAAGAGGACCTGGCCACCATAAGGTGCAGAAATTAGGTAACTCCTGAGAGACAGAGGCATTTTGCTGGAGGTGATTCCAGCAGCTCATTTTGTCAGACAGGACAGAGGAACCTCCAGTTCTGTGCTCAGATGCTGTGTCTGTGCAGCTGTATGACCTGTGGGCTTCACCACTTGCAGAACCACCCTGATTCCATTAAATCAGTGTGGATAAGGCAAAACAAACCCAAGTGTGGACAAACTTGCAAACTGCTCAGATGAAGCAATGTCTCTCAGAAAAAGCAATACCTTTCAAGGGACAGAAATTTATGCCTGAACCACTGCTTATGACTCTGCTAAGGCTGGGCTGGATGAGGGATGCACACATCCTAAAGCAGCTCCCTAAAACAGAGGTCTGGGGAGTTAATTTATAAAAGCCTTCCAGGCAAGAGTGAGAATAAGCAGGTGTTCTCTTGAACGGGCGTAAAATCTGTGTGGGGACTTGACCTGGTTCAGGCCCTGAAGTGCCAGCAAATGCTCACATTCACACACACACACACATAATTTACTCAGCTCCAGCAACCTGTTAGATCCAGCAGCTGTCCGGCCTTTGTTTCACGAAGAGCCCACAACCCACACAGGAATGGAATCATTGCTTCCTGTGAAGCCCCTGGGGGTTATGCATAGTCCTGGCCTTCGGTATCACTTTATTACTTTCTTAATTTATACAACATACTAGTATTTTTTTAAATAATGTAATGAGCCTAACAGCTTCTTCCAACAAGCAGACATCAGGGAAGGACAAAGAGCAGGTTGGTCAGAACACATATAGCAGCTGGCTGAACAAAGGCAAGTGATCTGAAAAAAAAAAAAAATCACTAAATTTGAATCAGAGCAAGATAATAAGAAAAGCCCAAAGAAAACATTTGATGAAGGGATGAAGCTCAGAATAGGGCACTTATATGCTTCATTACTTGCCCTCTGATAGAGGAATGGACTGGAAGATGAACTCCAAATACCACACCTATCGCATGTGTGTGTGAGGCTACCTCAAGTAGCTACCTCCAGGAAAATCTATTTTTCAGCCAAAGTCATTATCCATAAGACCTTTTTACCTTATCCTTTCAGTCTGCAAGGAATCATCCCGTGTTTGCCAGATATGAGTGGTAATCAATGAGTGGCCTGAATTTGTGAAATGGAGGGCTCCAAGTCACTCAGGTGTCTGCATCTGAGCTTTTGGTAAGACAACCACTTTCACATACAGTTTTGAGAAAGAATGGTAAAACTGTTTTACCAGAGCTACTTTTCATCTGGTGAGAGTGCCGCACAAAGGACCTGACAGGAAAACTTTCTACAGGCTTGGGGTGATAAAACCTTACTGCCAAATGCAAGGGGTTACCTACTGATGTGATCTTATCACATCTTATGTGACTGTGTAGAAGAAGGTTCCCAATTTGTCTATCAGTATCTTAGATGTCAAAGGCAACCTTGACAGGTAGTAGCCCCTTGCATGACTCAGGGGGACAGAATCAAGTGGACTTCTATCACTGATTTCTGTGGGGCTATGATTTCATTTCTTGAAGTCTGCCTCTCACTCTCACTCTCCATAAACTGCTCCTGGCTGGAGAATGAGTGCAACATAAAGAACAAAGCAAACACAGAAATTAAGGCACACCTTCAGATTCATGTCAATTTAACTTAACTACAACCCTTTTCCAGTAAGCTCACTGATCATCAAAGGGAGGAACAACCAGTGAATCTGGATGGCTTCAGACAGGCACAACATAAGCAAATTAAGTGCAAATTTCTCCTGCACCCAGCTCATTCAGGACACCCCTGTTCTGTCCATCAACATACCCCGGTATTCCTGCCCACTCTCACCATCTGCTGATGTAGCTAAGTCCTGAAAAGAAGAAGCTGCTGTTGCCCATGAATTTTTAATGTAGCAAGGAAAAGGCTGCAGGAAGAAGAATATTTGGTGGCATTTACTCCCTGTGATCAAAGCCATTTCATGTCTCTTGTGTGATATTATTAGAACACAATATGAAGTGAAAGCAGCGCTCAGATTAAGGTCCCTATTCAAGAAACATTTTCTGCAGAGGAGAATGCAAGAACCAATGCCAGCAGGAAGCCCATATCCTTACAGCCTCTCTCTGCCCATGTGTATCTGCAACACATGACAGAAAGATCCGAGCAGGTACCTTAACTCCATTTCCCTTTATCACAAGCATGATGTTCAATGGGACACCTCCACTCACCTGTGGAAGCTTTCCAACACCCCAGAGCATTTGTATGGTCAGCAGTAAGAGACCCCATTCTAAAGAGATAACATGACACAGAAGGAGCTGTGTTTTAGGTCTCTGCTGTCACTGGCATTTGTTAAATAAAGTACTGACTGTGTGCTTGTACACGCCACGCAACCACCCAAGAGGACACACTGCCATAGGGAAAGCTGCTATGTCCTGTCTCTGTCCTATCATGAGCTGAACCAATCCTCCAGAGACAAGAGGCACATGAAGACCACACAGGAAAAACTGTTATGCACTCAGTGAGCAGAAAGGGAATTTTTAGCTATTGAGAAAGTGGAACAGGGGTTCAGACAGATTTGGCTCTCAAGAATTATGAATTAATTCCAGATCTTTCCTCTACTAAAGGACATGACAAAACACATGCTATAGTAAGTTTTTGGAAAACTTTCTTCCTCTAATCTCTGACAAACATGTATGCATGAGAATATTCCCCTGAGAAATATCTGCACTAGCTGAATATGCTGTAATTACAAATTGCCAGTCTTATTGCCATTGTTCAATTGACAATAAAACTCAGGCACTGAGAGGCCAGACTGATCAAACATCCCATACAGATCACATTCTGTTGTTTGAGACCCTCTGAAGCAAATCTGTCCACTGCTGGTAAGTGTTTGACGAGTGCTTCATGAAAAGTTGATGCCTAGTTCACAATAAACCTCTGATAGCACTGAGGAGGTATTGTTCACACCATCTGAAAGTTTCAACCTCTATTCCATGGCTTAAAGACTGAGATCTGTAAGCGATGGTCAAGGTTCAAAAAGCAGCAAGCCCATTGTTCTGCTGCTGTTACGAGACTCTTGACTGCTCTCTGGAAAACATCAGAAGAATGCATCTGCACTAATACCATACAAGTAAAGACAAGGAAACCACAAGGGAAGCTGAAGTGAAATTTAAATATTTTGGTAAACATAATGTCTATGTTTTGGTAAACATAAATGAATGCTGACAGCCATCATGCAGATGTTTACAGAGGTAGCAGAAAACCTCTGGATGTCCCTTGATGCTTTTACATTCTTCTGAGCTGGACTACAAGAAAGTTGAAGAAGGACGGGGGCACATAGTGATTGGACAAGGGGGAATGGCTTTAAATTGAAAGAGAGTAGGGTTAGATTAGATATTTGGAAGAAACTCTTTACTGTGAGCATGGAATGGCACTGGACAGGTAGTCCAGAGAAGCTGTGGTTGCCCCATCCCTGGAAGCATTCAAGACTAAGTTGGGTGGGGCTTTGAGCACCCTGATCTAGTGGAAGGTATCCCTGCCCATGGCAGTGGGGTTGGAAGTAGATGACCTTTAAGGTCTCTTCAAACCCAAGCCATTCTGTGATTTGGTGACTCTGGCAAGGGCTCTGTACTGGACACGTCTTTTTATGCCACTGTGCAAATCAAGCACAGTTGACTGAAGCAGAGAAAGGGCCATGAATGCTCAAAAATATCCAAAGGAAATGACAAGACATCAACACCATATATAATGTGCTTGCAGTCCCTCAAAGCTCTGCAGTGAGAAAGCCCTATGAAGCAGAAGTTCTGTTTGTACACAGGAAACACATTTAATGTGTCATTGCTTAAATCTTTGGACTGCAAGCTGGTTTGCTTTTACTGCCACAGAGAATTGAACAAAGGATTTAGGTTTCACACAAGGTGAACCCTTCCCACTTCACCTACACAGCACAACAGAGCTGTGGGGAATGTTCCAGGCACTGCAAGTCAGTAAGGAAAGAAACTGGTGAAGCAGGGTCAGGGTGCAGTCCTTTGGGGAAAGAGGCCTGTGAAGTCATCATGCTCTGTGTGTGCATAAGTACGGCCAGGGTGAGACTGGAATACATATAAAGCCTTCCTTTATAATTTATTTTATGGTTCCTCAGCTTTCTAAAGATGTCCTCACTTTCAGGAGCCAGTCTTAAATTTGCCAGTCAATGTCTGAGATGGGGATCACTTGTTTTTCTTGGGTGTTTTTATGTCTCTTGTTTTTATTATTATTTTTATTATATTTTACTTTGTTTCAGTTGTTGTATTGTTCTCAGCTCAACCCATGAGTTTTACTTTTCCCTGATTCTCCACCCATCCACTGGGGTGAGGGGGAGGTGGGCAAGCGGCAGGTGGTGCTTGGTTGCTGCCTGGGGTTAAACCACAACACTTGATTATTTCACCAGAGTGGAAGAGGTTGCCAAATTCTAACATCCCTCTGAAAAATACAAAGCTGTTTTGGTGACTCATCTGGAAAATACAGCAACTACTGCCAATTAATACTAAGTCAGAATATAAAACTTTGGAAAATTACGGCAAAGGGAAATAGAGTTTAAGACTAGGAAGTGTTTCAAAAAAATCCGCAAAGCATTCAGTATGATTTGTAGATTCTCCTCGTGTCTTAGACCAGCCAGAGAGATGATTAATGCTTTCTCATTATTTCTTAACAACATTTGGAATATAAGCAATAAGAAGTAAAGATGAAAAACCAATGTAGAAATGTTTCTTCTTATTCCTTCATCAGACATCCTCAAAAGAAAATACAGAAAGCCCACAGTAAGATTTATATTCATAAAAAAACCCCTGGAAAATTCCAATCACTGCCTGCATTTAGGATTCTAACTTGGTATATATGTTCTTTAAAAATATATATTCTTCCTTGCTCTGTTCGTACTGGGACTTAAGAAGTGCAAAGAACACGTATTTAACTAGCTAAAGTGTATTAACAGCTTAGCACAAATAAGGCAGTCTACTTCCATGATGTATTAAAAATCAGTTAGTTAAACCTCAGCTCCTTCTTGCCATTATGCCATTATGCCATTATGTTTAACATATGTTAAAATCACACTGCCTTGTTTTCATTAGGCTGATAATACAAGCCCCTAAAGACAGCTTCACCTTAAAGCTCCCTTAAAGTGAGAATGACCTAAAGGTTTAGCTATGTTGGCAAAGCCATCCTAAGTTGACATTCTGCTGATGTGGTGGTAATGTACTTCCTATCTCTTCATTCCTCCAGTAAACACTCTTTGTAAAAGGACTACAAGGCCAGGGAGCTGCATCTGCACTTTGGCTCTTGTAGTGTCACAATCAGCATTGCATTTCCTCATGCCTGTGACCAGGGAAACAAAGGTTTATAGCACAGACCTGGTACCAAGCACAAGGAGGTACAGGCTGGCCAGGAGCTTGGCAGTATGTCAACTGCTGTATATTAATTCCCACAGATAAACTGAGGCTTATCATGAAATTGTCTTGCTTTGGTTCATGGCTTCTGACCATAGGGTAGGAAAGAAAATGCTACTCGTCCTGGTTCCTGTGCGAATCCATCCTGATTTTTCTTTCCTAAATGATAGCATTTTATAATAGTTTCCCCAAGTCTACAAACTACTTTTACATTACTTCAATTTAGGTTTTCAACATGAATTCCAAAAGAAAATTCCCTGCTTCTGAGGTACAACAGCATGTTAACTACACCAACTGCCCCTTCAGCAAAAGGGCTAATGCCCATATATTCATCACTTCTTTTGTGCTGATCTCCACTCAAGTCGCCAAATAAGTAATTTTTTCTTCTGATGTTTTACTTGCTCAGGTGGGACAGTCACCCAGACGTCACCAGGTCAGAGACCTTGTTGGTGAGGCACAGAGGTGCCTAGTCAGGCACCAAAAACCATCACAGAGTCTAAAAGAGGCTCTTAAGGCCCTGGTGACACATTCACTGTGTGTGCTTCCTCTGCTTTACAGCTGACTCACATGGAGAACCACCAGGCTCTCTCCAGAACAGGAAAAAAAACTGCATATTATCTGTTTAAAAGCCTCATAATCCTCAGGCAACAACTGAGTAGTAACTGCAGTGACAGGCAAAATCTTTCTGCTTCATATTAATAAACCCCAACACAATACTATGGCTTGCTGCATCAAAGGCTTTTACATAAATGACCTTTTTTTTATTAACATTAAAACAAAGAATATATATATAGAAAGACTTGGGTGTTTAAGGCTTTGCTTAGGTTTCCGTTTGCTGTGAGTGTTGGTTTTGAGGAACTAGACTACATCACTGGAAATAAACAGAAAGCAAACAAAGAAAAAAAAATGGGGAAAAAGCAAATAACCTGTGTCCTAGTAGTCTGACATGTCATTTGCCAGATGAAGGGGTAAAAGTCTCTTTCCCAAAGGAATATCACTGTTACTTTTTTCTGGAGACCAACTGCCCAGCGTCTGTTGTGAAGACTTGTTGTGAAGCTTGCCCTAGGTATGTTTGCTGACATAGGGACACACAAACTCATGATAGTGTGGGAAGTGACATCTTCTGCGAGTGCTTTTTCTTTGGATTGGAATAAGGAAAATATGAAGCATTCTGCACATCTTCATCTTATTTCCATAAATTCCACAGACAGAAAGAGCCAGCCTCCTCCAAAATGCAGCACTCCTGGAGCTGAGTTACCCACTCACAATGTCCTTACTAGGTAGTGACTTCTCTCCTGGGAATGGCTGTGTAATATGAATGCCTTTAGACCATTTCCACAGATGTTCTGGTTCATATTTGGGTTGCAGCTCAGGCCAGTCACTAGCAAGCAGTCATTGCACAGTTCCTTTCTCCCAGGGTAATCATGGCACTGGTAGTTCTGCCAGGAGAACAGAACACACCAGATAAGCTCATGCGTGTTTGTTTGCCTGGCCCTAAATCCTCCCGCATGCATTAAACTCCAGTCAGTACTGTCTCACCAGCTATGCCTTTGCTGATGTACCTTAGGGACACCACTCAGATTTTTACTGGGTAGTTTTGCAGGGATAAACACATTCCTGTAGTGTAGCCATGGGCTTCCACTGACATGACACTGGCTTTGGATGAAGCAAAGGATGCCTTAGGGGTGTTGTAGAACAGCCAGGAAGAATGGCTGAAAAGATAAGAGGACTGAGGCCTTTAAACTATAGCTCTCATGAGGGCTGGGGATACTGCTGCGTAAACAAAGTTTTTCTTCAAACTGGTTGAATTAAACAGTTCAGCTGACTTGGTTTGAGCTGACTGGAAATACAGTACTTCCCAGAAAAATAATAAAATGTACTTCAAATAAATAACAGGAACAGCAGTAATAAAAGAGGTGAAAATCACACCTTCCCTGAATTTTTGGGAAGCACATTTTCCACTTTAAATCATTGTAGACAGCACATTTCAGAGCTTCTCACCCTTGCTAGCTCTTCCCACTGTTTTCTTTACGATGTCTAACAAATGGAGCTTTCCATTTCTCCTCTCTTCATTACCATCCTGATACTAACATCCTGTACAAATACAGGCAGATTTAAACTTCCATCAGAGAACTGTAGCAGCTGCTGAGGAGGGAGAAGATTTTCTTTTTTTCTTTCTTTTACAACAATTAAAAAGAAGTATCTGACTGTTTCTGTGAAAATTGCGGACTGGACAACATCTTGTAAAAAATATTACTGGTTGAAAACTGGCAGTTGCTCTGTCAGTATGACAGAATAATTAAAACCAGTATGACAATAATTAGCACTTCTATGGTTCTTTTCATCCATGGATATCAAAGCACTTCACAGAAACAAGTGCAGCTACCTCAATTTTTAAAGCTGAGCTCAGAAAAAAACAAATCAGAACTTTTTCCTTGTGGAAAATTCCAAAAACCTCATCACAGGTATTAATCCTAAATTAGAGATGAGTTTAAATATTAAAAAACAAAACAAAACAAAAAACCTTCAAAAATCAAGAGTGCTTAAATAAAATGCCAAGGTTGATTAGAAAATGTTGCTGTTTTCGATGGAGCCAAACATTTTGCCATTCTGAATTTAGTGCATTTTGGTTTGAGTCTCTCAACAATACTTCTGCCTATGGGAAGGAAATGCCTCCTAGGAGCTGTAGTTCATGTTTCCCTGCTGAACTTGATAACTCTATTAGTTAGGCACTGCCTGTCCCCATCCTTCCCTAAGGCCAGGCCTGCCAGTCCTGATGTTCTGCACAAAAACATTGATCAAAACAGTCGTGGAACATTCCTCACTGCCTCTAGAATTGTTGGGGAAGAGAAGGGCAAGTCATGATTGCTACTTACAGATGTTTCACCTCAAACAAAAGCTGCTAATATAACTCCCCAGAAGTAACACACACCCAGATACTTACTGATAAGGCAACTGGCTACCATGTCAAGTACCACAAAAAGCTTCCTTCCCAGGGAGGCTGGAAATGCGCATGGGACCAGAAGAAGCTTGAACAAGCTGGTTTCTAGGAAAGCCCATTTATATTTACTGCATTTCCTTACCTGGCCTGAGTGTTTCATTGCTTCACTCGGGCTCCCCTTACACACACACAGGGACAATTTATCTTGCTGCTCCCAACTGCAAGGTTGCTGAAGGGGCGACTTTGATGACTGATCAAACAAGACTGAGCTGATTAAACTTATGTTGTTTTCTCTGACTGTTCCTTTAATAATTTCAGATCAGCAAACCACAGGCAGACTGCAGGTTCATGAGGGAGAAATCAACAGGGAACAGTTAAAATTTCTACCAATTTAGCTAATGTTACTGAAACCAAAGTAGATGGTTGCCGGCACAGAGCATGTGGCAACTGAACAGTATCAGGTTCAGCCAACTGTTTATGATTACACACACAAACAACCCAGGTAACTCTTTAAACCTGACCAGATAAATCAGAATGGCCATATGTAAATGAACATCCAACTGAGGAAAATCAGGTCCAAGTCTGGTCTTACAAAATATTTTTTACCTGGATTTTAGTGTACTTTACAGCTTTTATTTTTTTCTACGGATATTTCTGATACCATGTGTGACTGTAAAATCTGACATTGTATGGTGCAGCATTCCCAGATGTTGATTGTATTAGCTGTTCACATGTGTGTCAGGTCTACCGCAATACTTATTACCTCTACACCTGAGTTACACCCATGGCACAGCTAAACCTCACTCAGTGAAACCATCCAAACCCAATTCCAGCAGATAAGCAGAGGATTTAGATAGATAGATAGATAGATAGATAGATAGATAGATAGATAGATAGTTAGTTAGTTTCTGGGTAAAAGTCTAGCTTGTAAAAAGCCTCTCAGGCCTATATTTCTCCACTTGTATATTTGCATAACTGAAGGAAGAAACAGGACTTTCCCCAGCTCTACCTGCAAGCAACATACTCCATCATCTGAAATTTGAAGTAGTTTGAAAATCTTCCTAATTTCTAGATACAAAAAGTGAAGGATGCATGCCTCGGACCTTTAATTCTCAGTTAGGAAACAGGGAGCAGACACTGATGCTTAGAACCGTCTTTTATGCAAAATGTATTAATATACGTTCCTCTGTCAAAACATAAATAATGTACTGGGACAGTGTCACCTTGTGGTTGCTTGCTGGAATAGCGGCCAGCTGAGAGGGGATACTCCCTGTACCTCGCCTCCAAATGCCTTCACTCGAGAACGTCAACCTTGGGAATTTTGGGGGGGGATTAAACATAACCTTCACAATCTGTCCCGTATGCAGGCCTTAGCAGCTCTTGCATTAACGTGTCCTAAAATCCTCACAGGGACACAAAGGCATTAAATACTGGGACAGCTCCACAACTTGCACTGGCTACAAAAGTCTGGGAGATATGTGAAGAAGGAAACTGCCTCATTCTTAAATAGGACCTGTGACACTGGGAAATAAAATACCACTTCTCCCTTTTTCAGTCTACTACCTTGCAAGGTAAGTTCCAAGGACTGGTACTGGATTTTGAAAACTTCTGTGTATGAAGAGGAAAACATACATCCCTAATTGAAAGCTAGTACTAAAGCAAGGAAATTCAGACACCAAACTGTGTTCTTAATGGAGAACTAATGGATGTTAATTAACCACCAATTGACAAACAGCATATTTACTGTAGTTTAACAACTCTGAAAATAAGCACAAACTGATTTACACATGTTTAAACCTTAATAAGTACATTTGCAGTCACTGGCCACTTAAGTTGATTTTCAAACTGTCCCCTATAGTAAAACTAAACCGATACATTTGGTAACAAAAGTTATTGCACATTACTTAAACATTAGCTAATTGCAGAAAACTAAATAAGTTGATGGTAAATGACCTCTTTCATCAATAATGGTTTATTACACAGCTAGTAGAAGCCGTACACAAAAATGAAGAAAAAACCCACCATGAGATGCAGCTTTCTCTCCGCATCCTCACCCACACCTTTGCAAAGCTCTCCCTTCAAAGGCAGGGTTCCCAAGCCTCTGTGCAGAAGTAAGGAGGGCCAGGGCAGCCTGCAGTAACATTACTGCAGGCAGTGCTCCAAGCAGCAGATTTCCAAGAGTGATTTCACTGCAGGTAAACATGCAACAGGATTTTTAAAAGTCCTTCTGAGCAGAAGACATGGGATAGAAGGAGGAAAGGTGGTGTGATGAATACTTGCATTTTGTGAACTTATTAAATCCTGTGAGCCTTTAATTTCATTCCCTTTCCTATCTTTCTCAGTTTGGACAATACCACCTTCTCTTTTGCTGCTACATTGTCTGTCCATTCAAAATGGTGCAAGAAACTTCTTTGCAGCTTTCACTATGATCCTGCATTTCTCCTCCTCTCATCCTATTCCTTGGTCCAACCTTTAAGGTTGGTTTCTTAACTGGAGTAATATATTTTGCCCTGAAAGTATTGTATTTGCTTCCCAAAGGTCTGTCATGAGGGTTAAGCTCTTAGTGTATGTCAAATGCTTTAAGATCCCATCACAGAAAATGCTGGACCTAAAGAAAAGTTAAACAGTATCTCCCTTTTGTATAATTCTTACAGGAATACACAGCACAAAATCAAGTCCAGTGGTATTTATCCCAAGTTACTTCATTCTCCAATGCTGTTGCAAAAGCCTCCAGTGGAGGGAGCTTAAAATAACTTGGAAAAAGCTTTACTTTCAAGAGACTGACTTAATTAAGTCATTGTTTCATATTTTATACAAAACAGAGAAAAATTCAGGAACAGAAAAAAGGAAATAATCACCATTCATCAAATAGGAAAAGTCAAGATCAAATGGTGAAGAAGTGTTTTCAGACTTTGCGAGAATACAAATAGTGTGAAATAGAAAGCACAAATTAAATTAGGAATCATAAAATTTTCTCTGTTTCCACAGCTCAGGCAACACTATTTGGATCCAATTTATTATCAGGCTCAACAAAAAATAAGCTCACATGATTCCCAGGCTGAAATAACCTTTACTCATTTCACAGTAAAACTACCATAGGAGTCTGGTAAGCAAAGATGAATTATAGCTGCCTGTCAGAAAGGATGATAATCTTTCCCACTCTCACAACATCTGAGGATTACAACCACCTTTGCAGACAATACAGCAATCTCAAATACACAATGCAACATATAAAATGTGTGTCCTCAACATGTTCACAGATGGAGAAACTGAGGTACAGTCAGAGGAAATGAATCACTCCACAATCACAGGGTTACTCTGATCCCTGTTCCCACCTTGGCGTCAGTCCCATGAGAGTGGAAACAACTCCACTGATTTCAGTGGATTTCTTTCATTTATGCACTACTGTCACCATCTCAACAGATGGATTGCAGCAGCACTCAGAGTCTGTACTTATGGACCAGTGTCCTCTTGTGCTACACAAAACAAACCAAAAGATCTGAACAAAATGGGATTTCCCTGTCCCAGTGCTTGCAATGGAGATGCAATTGCATCCCATTGGATGGTAATTGTGCCTGGAAAGGATGGATCTGGCAAGCCTCAGGCAATCTGAGGATTGATCACCCATTGGTGGCTGGGGTGAGTTTTCTCTAGTGTTGAAGGTCTGTCTTGCATTCCAGTGAGTGAACTTGGGGAAAAGCACACAGGCTGTGACCTCCTCCAAAATGTGCAATTTCTCTTTTGGCA
Organism: Aegithalos caudatus; assembly: GCA_013389925.1. Lineage (NCBI taxonomy): Eukaryota > Metazoa > Chordata > Aves > Passeriformes > Aegithalidae > Aegithalos > Aegithalos caudatus. The sequence continues at coordinate 505,032 of WEIU01017882.1, forward strand.
TAAGGAGGCCAGACCCACAGTTGTGAGAGATGAAGCAAAAGCATATTTTTAAGCCCTTGTAGGCAAGTGCATGGAGGGCTTTGCCTCTGGTAGAGCCTTAGCACAACAAATCCTATCTTGTCCACACCGAGTTCCCTCCAGGCATCCACAGGCTTGGCTGCAAACCCTTCACTTCAATAACCAGCATCCTCAACCCAGAACTTCCCTAACTGTGTCCCTATCTCACGTCCAGATTTCCTGCCATGGCTATAACATTAATAACAAGAAGGAAGCCGAACAACAGCAGCGTTTCCAGGAAATTGATACCTCTGCATCTGGTACCTCTGCATTTGAAGGCACCGGGCTGTTCTGCATTCATGAGCCACAACTTACATGGTATCTGTCAGCCAAAGACATCCAAGTCAGTTGCACCAAGCTGCCTTTCTCTTCTCAGCTACAGACAACTGTGAAGTCCCCCTCTTCCCCCAGATGTTCTTGCATGCTTCATTGCAAAAAAAAAAAAGTGTCTGTCAAAACTACCTGTGCCTCCTTCCAGGGAAACAGTAGCCAGGGGCGAGGTGTGTGGGTGGGGTGTCCTTTTTAGAATCTGCAGCTTCATTAAAGTAATTGGCATCTGGATTTGATTTGGGAAGCTCAGTGCCCAAGGGGCTTATGGGGTAACGAATGCTGTGGAGACAGAGCCAGAAACTTCACAGCAGGCTTCTGAATGTGGTCTCTGGCAAGATCTATGCAATGTAATGACATTATGGCTTTGCCATACATTACATGCAAATTAGAAGCGCTTGGCAGCCATGCAACTGGCATAGCACAGCAGCAATCATCCTTACAGGACGTAGAAGGCAAGGCTATTCATCCTCAACCTGTGCACAGGGGTGGGAAAGGGGAGGACAATCTCCCACAGTACAACTGCTCACCTCCTTCCCCCTCTAAGCCACCTAATGTGGTGGAAGACACTTCCCAGTGTTCTTACCTTATTTTTCAACTTTTGCAGAAGGTGTGATTTTTTTCTTCCTGCATCTATGCAAAATTCCCTGCAAACATCTACTGTTTTCTGTCTGCTTCTCTCCAAGCATCCTCTCCTTAGTACTGAATAGCTGTAGGATATGCACAACAAAATGTCTGTGTGCAGCAGTGATGGATGCAGACAGCTGGCTGGCCAGCCGGGACTTCACCTGCTCTGCTGTTGATGAACTACTCTTTCTCTACATTAATTGCTTTTAACGTTTCCTCCCATTTAAACAGCCATTTCCTCCTCTTTAACCTTTCGTATTTTCTCTGAACTGTTCGGCCTACAAAATCTACAGCAAAACTCCCCAAAATCACACAGCATACTCTGAGGTAGAGGACAGACGTCAGCCTCCTGGTCCCCTATTTTCAAAATGATGACTACTAATAATTTCGGGAGATGTTAATGAAGGAAACACTCATTCCTGCGATAATTTATTGTTCTTCTAGTATCCGTGTGTCTGCAGAAAATCACAATTTCCATGATGCAGAGAGACAAAACAAGGAAAAAATACACAGAAACCTAAGTTAGAGCTCTTGCTACAAGACCACAACCTACTCAGCCAAAACCAAATGGTACCTTGATGTCAGCAATGAGATAAGTGATGGTATTCTTGTTCATGTCATGTACTCCCACTATTGTTAGATCAGGCCTCTAACCTTACCAGAGTGTCTCTTTCAAACAAGCAAAGTAGGTTTCATTAATAAAGGTCTTTAATGTGGATACTGTAGGCTTGATAATTCCAGATGTCCAGCCTGCTACCCAGGAAATTTCCCCCAACACACCATTTCTCACACTGGAGGGCTTCACTAGACAGCAGCCCCAAATGGTTCCACAGGCTGATCCCAGCCAGACACTATCACGTCCTGGGACTCCAGTTTGCATTTGCAAGACAACCCAACCACCTTTCATGCTCCCTACTCTTTGCAAGACATCACTGAAGGGCCCTCAAGGCAGAGAGAAGGCAGTAGTAAGCAGTCTGAAAAGTACCCTATTCTAGATATTCAACTTGAACATTAATTATCCTAGGTGTTGGATTCATGCACCTAAACTTTTGAATCTCATACAGCTACACTTCTTTTTTTCTACTGACTTCAGTGTTGCTGAAAAAACTAAAAAGTGATATTTTAGTCTAAACCAGCTTTGGTCTTTAAACTATCTCTGGATCAAGTCCATCTCTTTGCTACTGCAAACAATTTCATCACAGGTATTTTCAAATCCTGTGATGGGTAGCAAATTGTAAGACTTAGAGAAGCTGGAGGAAGAAAATTCTGCTTCTTCCTCTTGTCTGTAGGCACACAGTTGCCTTATGATGTAAAAGCTAATAGAATAGGGAGTTTGGGATGCTGCTGCTCAGAAACAACTTGTGTACACCACCAAGGATACCATTATGTATCCTGGCCTGCTCTCCTCAACCAGTTTGCAATCTGAGAGATAGCTCATTGCAGTACCAGTGATGGGGATGAGGAAGCAAAATTCCTCAGATAACCTCCTCCACTTCCAACAGTGTTTTTACCTACACATTGGTGGAAGGAAAATGGTCCCTAAAAGGGAGCAGCAATCAAAGTAAGCTGAAGTGATGAGTTATATTGCACCACTGACATTGATAAAAACAGAGAGGAAGATAGCCTTTCACTAATTAAAAGCTGTGTCTGTTTCCCAGGGGAGATATGTCTGTGCTGCAGAAGTCTATGTAAAGAAGGAAGAAGTACCTGAGTCTGTATCTTGCAACATTCATAGGGCTAAAGTAATGAACATCAAGAAGACATGACAGACAAGAGCTGAAGGAGTTAAAGCCCATTTGAAAACTGTCTGAGTAGCATTTAAAGACCAGGTAATATTACAAGGATAAATACTTGTCAAGTGAGAATTCTGAATCAGTTTATGAAGTTTTGTGCAAGAATGACACCCATGCTGGAGTCAGGAAGGCCTCCATTGCACTTTATATTAAGTATGGGTAACAAAAGGGGGGCCCTTTGAGCATTCCAGGCAGTAGGTTGCTAGACAGGACTGTGGCATATGTGATGTTCTGGAGTCATGCAAAATTCAGTGACTATTATATTGATACATGACAGATGTTACAGAGGCACGGAACATTCAAAGACCAGTGCATTAACTTTATAAATATTACATTCATCCTTATGGCTTTTTTAGCAATTATATCCTTGGTTCTCTAGGTAAACCAAAGTAAGTTTTCTGCACATCATGAGACTCTGCAGGGGGCTTCACCTTCCCATAGAAAAAACCCTAAACCAAATGAAAAGTAAAAAGAGTCATTTAACTTTTGACTAATATCAAACAAAACAACATTGCCAAAGTTATGAAACAGTACGAGCTCTTGGCTGGACTCAAACATCTCTGACTTGAACAAACTGCTGGAGTCTTTTTGGGAACAAAAGCTCCACCTGTACTATGGAAACCTGTTTTTCCCAGGATCCAGGTGCATGCCCAAGTATGTCAAAATTCCCACATTATACTGCATCCCTCTGTGTGATTTTTTTTTTTTTTTCTTTTCATGGAAAGAACAGCAGCTAGCAAGTGGATGTGATCCATGGTGTACATGTGTCAGGCAGAGGGCCACAGAATGCATGTGCCCTGAAATGTAAATTGTACTTTGACAACCACCTGCAGAGCTTTACAGATTAATACTAGTTTAAATTAGGGAGCTGATAATGATGAAGAAGGTAGTATGTAACTGCTGCACAGCATTAGTTTTGGAAGATTTTGGTGGTAGTCAAGGTCTTGCCAAAAGCTGAAGAGCCATTCCCATCAGCTGCACTTAGGCCAGAGTTAGTCTCCCTTCCAACTGCTTGGCCATGGCTGAATCCATGGGTCCTAGCAGGGGTGGGCAAGTGGCATTGAAAGTACTATGCTACATTCAACCCTTCTCACTGTCTCCCCATGTGCCACACATTGTGTGGCACCTGAGTCATTATTTGCAAGTGTTACAATTTCCACAGGTTGCTGTTTTACAGCTGACCTCACCCTGACTTCTACTGCTGCACCAGATACCCATGCAAAAAAAAAACCAAAACAACAAAAAACAAGGCTTTGTTAGCCATGCAGAATCTACCTTCCTTATTGCCCATTTCACGTTATTAACTGCAAACCCACATAAGCTAAGGAGATGTAATTGTAGTCAAGTTCCTCTTCTGATTCAAAGATTCTCCTGAAGTTCATTAACATTTGTACTGTAACTACTATTGAGCTTGCCACATTTCCAGTCAAGATTTCAAACCAAATGAGGTTACCAAATAATCTCTTAATAGAGAATGCAGGGTAATTTATATATTGAAATTAAAGATTAAAGCTTAATCTTAATTAAATCTCACAAAAGTTCAGTAAAGCTGCCCAAATTATAAAATATAAAAAGATGTATTGATTATTTGAGAAATGGAAATCACATTTAATAAATACAGGAATGAACCATTAAGGGAATGGAGAGACCAGAAAAAGCACTAACTGGTGATTAAAAGAAGATAAATATTTATTAAATGTTGCTGTGATTTATTAAGCTGTGTTGGGCTAAACAAATGTAATTTGATATCTGAATCATATCTCATTCTGATACAGTCTTCATTAAATCTGAAGTCTTGGCTTTAAATGGATATCATATGTTCCCTTCAGTTCTTAATCTCTTTGAAATATCAGTTTGATGCTGTGGAAGACGTTGAAAGTCACAGGGACTGAAGTCTCCTGCGTAAGAATGAGGTTGTTTTGCACTACAGGTGAGAAGTCACTTCCCATTCCACGGTGCCTTCTTATCTAGGACCTGTTCCAACTTTGCGCTGTCCCTTGGTGACAGGGCAACATGCAGATTTTAAAGCCATTCTGTCAAAAGGCCAGACAGGAAGAGCACAACTTCAAATTTCAATCAGTCCCCCAAAAACCAGTGTGTAGGTCTGAGACAGCACTGGTTTTAAAGCAGGAAAGCTGACTGCCATGCTAACACAGCTGCTGCCTGGCAAACCCCAGTGCAGGCTGAGTATGAAAAAACATCGAACCACTTGTCAATACAGTAATTAGTTGAGCAACAAATAGCTCTGTAGATGCAGCTTTCCAGTGGAAATGTTAATCATGCAGGAGCTGAAAAATTTATTCTGCCATGGTTCAGGGAGCAAACTTATCTTGGGCCCCTCAGAGAGAGAGGCAAGGGTCTGGTAGAGCATGGCACTGTACGCACACGAGGTGTTTGAATAAAAACGTTTCTCAGGGTTAGGCAGCAAGTTGCCTCTGTCTTAAATTCATTCTCATGCTCTCTTTTCAGCCTCTATTTAGAAGAAGAGCTCCTTGTTGAAAATTACTGGCATAAATGAATTGCTGCTGATAATTAAATTTGCATAGACTTAAAATTACATTACAGTGCTCCTTCCCAGAGCTACAACACTAAGTTATAGACTGCTAGTGAGACTCATTGCCTTTCCACTGTGAGCCTCAAAAAAGGTTGTATGAAAAGTAGCAATTGACTTCCACAGGTTTGGTTGAATCAGAATGTTTCAAGAACTCTAATTTCCTTTCCAATTTCTTTGTCCCCTCGCCAAAGGAAACAAACAAGCCCCAAAAGAAACAGGAAAGAAAGGAGAGAGGAAGAAAGGAAGTGAAGTCTCCTCCACAAAAAAAAAAAAAAANAAAAAAAAAAAAAAAAAAAAAAAAAAAAAAAAAAGTTATCACATACTTTTGCTTTTTCAGGGAATGAGAAACAAAATCAGACTGAACTGGGCTCTGCAACCACTCACACTGGACTTGGAGTTCTACCTCTCTCATCTCTAATATCTTCTTTTCTACAGTAACATGAGTGCAGGAAGTGTAGCAGTGGGACAGACAGGAGTAGAGAGGGCCAAAGCCACTTCAGAGCTGAGAGAATTTGGCATTTTAAAGGTAAAACCCAATAATTTCTTTTGGAAGTGTTTATTACTCTTTACTGACATAGGCACCCTGCTAAAAGCCAGGGTCTAGCCTCAAGGGCCGAGGGGATACATTAAGCCAGATTAAACAACTGATTTTATTAAAGAGAAGCTATGAGAGATGCTTTTGCATGATGTACAGCTTTCCTGTAGGAATTTCATGACAGCAGACTTCTGGCACTTCCTTGTGCAAGCAGGAGTCGATCTAGCACAAAGTAATTATTTTCAATGTGTTTAGCCAGAAAAAAAAAAAAAAAGTAAGGCATGACTTCAAAATCCTCACTACCAACACAGCCAAGCAGATTCCTCTTCTGGAACTCACTTTTGGGTTGAAAATATGATCAAAAAGTTCAAGGCCCTGAAGCAATTGTCTCAGAAAGTTTTAAGCTACTGAAGATAGCAGGTTCAGGACCATAACTACAATAAACACAGCAAATGAATAAGAGTCTTCTGGCAAGAATAAGGCAGAATTGCAGAGGCGGATGTTGCCAGTGAAAAGAACAGGAAGGTAACCAAGTGAAGAAACAGCATGAGGGGGATTATCCTTATTTGGAAGCAATCCATTCCAGCAATAAATTAAGCCAGGGATCTCTGCATCGGAAAACAGCAGGGCAACCTATTAAACTAAAGGACAATCTGCTTTTTCTGTCACCTTTGAGCCCTGACTGAATGGTGAGAGAAACAAACACAGCAGAGATCAAAACATATGTTATTTCAACAGCAGTAATGGTCGATTGCATGTTACAGAGAGGGTAAAATTCTTCTCATGCACACTCCTAGTACAAATGCCTGATCTTCAACGACAATATTGCTGGACTGCAGTGGTCATAAAGATGAAATCACAGAGGAGGGCTTGGATGGAAGAAAAATGATAATTTGTGTTTTATGGCAAAAACATAGCTGCTTTCACCCCATCTGCTGAGATGGGATGGGCTCAGGTGAAATACTCAATGCAAACAGGTAGAGTTTTTTTCAGTGGTATTAGAAGACACAGTGGTAAAAGAAAAAGAAATGCTATACAATTTTAGCTCAAAAAGGTCTCTGCATCTGCCAGCTGTAGTACATGACATTGTGTACATGCTGGTGTGTTCCAGGGCAACATTTACTGAAGGGAAACAGCATCCACAATTAAAGGATTTCTGAGAGGTAAACACAGGCTCTGTTTCACAAGGGTTTAAATTAAAGAGAAAAAGATATCTAAAATGTACAGAAATGCATGGTGTAGAACAAGCAGAATACAAGTGAAAGAAGAATATAAGCAAATCTTAAGCACATATTGATCATATGCATAATGTGATCAAAAGTGAGAGATTATCTACAATTTTGATTGTGTCCTTCCATACTTCCAGGTGGCTCCATCAACAGAACAATTTGCAATGCCTCCTACTCCCTTTCTGTCTTGCTGGTGAGTTTTTGTCTTTACCCTCCCTAACAGATGCGTTTCTAGTCAAAAGGCCCCAAGAGCTGCCCTGATGGAACTCAGAGCTGACATATTGGTCCCTCTGGTTTCCCAGTCCCAGGCCTTCCCAAAGAAAGGAGAGGTACCCAATGATCCCAAACCATGCAAACTTTGGTGATAAGCACAAACAACCTTTACCTGACAGATACTCAAGCATTTCCAGCTTCTTCAAGTTCCCACTGTGATACTCACACTGATGCAAGATTTTTTTTTAAAGATCAAATTAGGCTGACAAACACAAACAGACTGTGAAAAGGGCAGACTGTCAAAAAAGGTTCCTCTCTTTTAAGCAACACTGATGAAATGAGTTAAGTAATTCTTTGTTGCAGAGTTAGATCTAAAGTGAACTCTGTGTTATATGGTGCTCTGACATCTACACTTCTCAGCTCACTTTAAAGTCCGGCTGGCACTAGCGTAGAATCCCAGAGATGCTACTGGCTCTTTCTTCTCCTTTTGGTAGGGAACACCAGGCCCAGTTTCTGCTTTGCTGTCCAGGGCAAAACACTTTGCTAGTCTGCATTCTGCTGCCCACAAAAACTGTTTTGAAGGGGAGATGCCAGCATCATGTGAATAAGTCATACATGATCCCTGGCTATGTTATCAGGCCTCTCATGGAATATTTTCTACCAATGATAAAATGTTATTGCTGCCCTTATCAAGCAGCTGGTCTTTATCTGTCTATCTATGACAGGCCTCGTTATTCAGAAAGGTCTTGGGACAACTTCAAGGGCAGATCTTCCCATCCAATGTCAAATATATCATCTTTCTAGACTTTTTTTCTTTCAGTCCCTCCTAAAGTGACTTACAAAGCAGAGGCATGCAGCTCCCCTCCAACAAGTCTCAGGGGAAGAGCTGAAGGAACCTTGCATCATGCCATGTTCCTGATTTTGGACAACCACAGGATGCTCATCTCTTCAATCCAAATTTTACAGAGCAAAGGCAAGTTCCTGATCCTTCCACACTGGTCTTGATAATTACACAGAAGGAGACATTAAGTAATTAATGAGATGGGGAAAAACTGCAGAGCAAAATGGCTGAAGAAGCTGCCCTGAACTGAGACTTTTTACAGCCCAAACACATGCACATCCTTTCCAATCAGCACAGCAGAATACCTAAAGAGTCTAAGGGGAGATGTTGGATTGGAGCTGAGCCTGGAGAAAGGGAGAAAAGGGTTTTCTCAATGCATTCGTTTTGTTGTTTCATTTCTTTCCTTCCCCACACACAAACCGATAATTAATCTATGCTATCTGGCAATAAATTTTAGAAAAATTCCCCAAGTAGAAACTGTCTGTCCATGACAATGGAGGTAAAGGAAAGCAGTTTCCTTGAATGCAATAAAAGAGCCCAATAAGAGATGGAGGCAGTTGCCAATGATTGAAGTCTGCAATATTGTGGGAACATGGTCTCCAGCAGCTCAGCTGCCTCATCTCTCAAGTTAAGTTCTAGCCAGAAGCTTTACTCCAAATTCTGATTTCACACAAAGATTTAAAAAATAGTTATGATGTTGCTCTCAGAGTGCAGAAAGATAAGCTGCAGTTGCTTTTTCTATTTCTCAGGAAAGCTCATCTAATTTCAATGATTTGGAAGAGGGTGTAGCTCATGAAACAAGGTGCACCTCATTAAACTCTTTAGGTGAGAATTACAGAGTAAAATCTCCATTTTTTCTCATGCTTGATGCACGTGGAGATGGTAGGACCCCCTATCCTGGGTTTCTCCTCAGTATTGCTCTGTTTTGTTAGATGTGATAGTCATGTTATGACTCTGAAAGATCAAATGATGCAACCAAGTCCTTGCAGATCACAATCTCATGCTTTTTAGTAGCACCAGATCCATGATAAGGGACTAATCTATCTCAAACCCAGAGAATTGACTGGCCTTTGGAAGATAACTTCAGCATGGAACAGATGAGTGGCAAAATGCAGTCAAGTGGGCACCATGTGGGGTGTAACACAGACATGGGGTACAAGTTAAGTGCCCATTAAGATGCTTTTATTGCATACACTGACATTACTAATCTATAGGCAGTGGGTCACAGAGATACCTGACCCTTTCAACTTCATTCTAGAAAAGCCCATTCTTCCACCTCACTACACCTATTTAAACAGTAGCTACCTTAAAATAAACAGAGATAGGCAGGTAATTAAATACGATTTCTTGTCCTCCTTCTGAAAACTTCTAAGGCATTGTCAGCATTGGAAGTTCTATAATATTTGTCTGAAAAAACAGATGCTTAGCACCAGTGCTTACAAAAATTTAAGTGTGCAAGAAGGGAACTCTACTAATCAGTTGTCCTAGGTTACAATGGAAGATGTGCCCAAAGTATGTATTCTATCACCATCTTCATGAGCTGTTGAAACTAGATGGGGCAGTGTTTTCCCTTGCCCCCTCCCTCTGGGCTATCCTCTGTTAATGGGCCATCAACGCCTTGCCACATGACTCACAGGTAACTCCCTCTGGGAGCTATCTCTGTTTAATGGGCAATCAAGGACCCATTGTATGACTCATAGAATGATATCATCTCATTGCGAGATGTTCCACCCAGGGGGAGGAGCCAAGCATTCCCACCTGGATATAATTTGGGACAGCATGGGGGGTACAGGCCTGCTGGACCCCTGGAGGACCAGAGCTACTAGCCCTTTCTATGGGATCACTGCTTCAACAAGACCATTTCATCAGGACCACCACCTTAACTAACAGGGTATCAGGTTGTATAATTTGCATTTATTTTATTTCACTTTTATTCCTCCTATTAAATTGTATTTTCTGACTTGGATTCTCTCACTGGTTTTACTTTCAAACCAGCAGATCAGTTTAGGATGAAAACAAGAAAACCATTTGAGGAATCTGACAAGTATTCTGAGACAAATGTAGCATAATAAGCATTCTTTACTTCAGCATCCAGTACAGCCTTCCTTCCACATCTGCCAGCATCACATGTTTAAGATTCTCAGTATGCCAACTCCTGCTCTTGGTAAGTTTAGGCTTTGTTATTAGACTCATGTTACAAATGGAAAAATGGAGGCAGTGATAGATGGAACAAACCATAGCTATTAAGAGAGAAGAAGAATCCACAGTAGAGGCAAATCCCTTGCACGTTACCTGCTGAACTCTACCAGAACTAACTGGGTACAAATGTCTCCACTGCACTGGAAGACCCTCTCAAAACCAGGGACTCTTAGGTTAGCAGTGTCTTGAGAGTTACAGTGACAAAGAGAGCTGTAGGGAAGAAATAAAAGACACCTTACACTAGAAACATACCTCATGGCTGGAAAAGCAAAGAACAGCTATACCATGTAATGATGAGAAATATGCAGAGAAAGGGAGGCTGTTAAAAGTCAAGACCTAACTGGGGAAGGGACAGATCTGGGGAATATAGCAGATATGTCTGTCAGCAAATACTGAGATGCTGGATTTAACTAATGCACTCCTAACAGCATGGGCTGAGGCTTCAAGGAAGGTGCCTCTCAGAGTACTTGGGCAGCACCAGGTTACTCAGCTACTGCTGGAAACAGGACATCTCTCCCCATACCCCTCTGCCTGAATCAGGGAGGAGCAAATTCAACCCTTACCGATGCCAACTGGGACCTGCCAACAAAAACATTTTTCAGATGCTTTTTAAAGAACCACATTATAAATAACACATTAATTGTCTTTATACATGTCAGTAATTATTCTCTTCTCATAAATCCATTAATCTCTCCTTTATACCTATTGCCATAAATCTCTGGCACATGCTATTGGCATTGCTGATGCATTTAAGTGTATGATTCCCCTAGATCATCTTGTTTTTCTCCCTTTTTTTTTTTGTGTAAATACAACCCATAAGATTCGGTTTGAGGTTTTGAGAACATTTAAAATTTGTATGTTTGCTGCCTGTTCTATTCTCCATGTAATCTCTTCCATAGCCACACAGTTTCATGTTCTCACTTTCATTCACAGACAGAGAAAATACTTTCAGATACTTGATAGCAGCCTGTTAACACACTTTTAAGCCTTTGCTGTTAAAAACATACTAGATTTGGGACAGGAACTGTATTTCACCTCTAGGCGTTATCCTAACACTATAAATACAAAGCATTGTAAGGATTTCAATATCCTTACATTTCCCTCTAGACTCTCAAAACTATCATCTGAGTTTTTATTAATCTACTTACTTGAAGTTTTGTGTCATGTCACTCTTCAAGTGACTCCCCTGGGGATAAAACACACGTGATCTATTCAAGACACTCATGAGTGAGCCACAATAAGCAACACTGGTTAAAAAAAAAAACCCTCTGTTGGAAAAACTCTATAAAAAATGTAAGTTTGTGGAAATAAAATAACTCTGCAGGTATGTGTTAATCTCATCAAAGCTTTGCATGGCAGCTTATTCATTTTGCTCAGATATTTTCCTAGAAATTAATTTCCTATCATCTGTTTGTTCTTGCCTTTCCAACATTCCATTCCTGTTTGTGACTAATTTTTATTTTTATACTTTAAAGAAAGCAAACAAACAAAAAATCGTAAGAAAACAACAACAAAAAAAAATACTCCAACCAGAGGCAATATTCTGTTTCAGAACTATATCCAGAGTGCCTAAAATGGGAGCCAGTACTACTTATTGTGCATTCAAGAAATTAGCTGCTACACACATTTGCTTGAGCCTGATAAACTGTTTCTCCAGCCCATATGCTGCTGCTATGTGTGTTCAATTTCAGTTTGGATAATTCAGAGTAATCCTATTATAGAAAGGCACAAACCACAAAGTTTTGTTCCAGATGACATGTCAAAGTTCAGCAGCACTTGCAATCAGGGCTTCTAACTTTGGTCCAATTCGGAGTTAGTATTGATTTCTGTTCTTTCCTACAGCATCAAAAGCATAGCTGTGTCTCCTCACTATGGTGTTTCAGAGGCTGACAAACACAAACATGCTTATGTCTTTGAGACCTGAAATCTGTCTCACTAAAGGCTCTACCAGAACTGGTATTTTGATAGAGCCCACAAAATCTATTACAACTGCTCATTTGTGAGTTTACAACACTTTTCCCCACACAGAGACAGAATTTATGATATCCCAGTGATTTTCCCCAATCCATTTTGCTTCAGAATTGCTATTTACACCATTGAATATTTATCTCTTTCCCACCCAATTCTGACTTGGTTATTTCTTTACAGAATACTAGGCCGTGGGAGCATATCCTATCAGTCCCAATAGAAAGAAGAAAAACAATAATGATTTTTTTTCTGCTGTGATTTAGTATGGGAATAACAAGAATACCAGGGCTCATTGGTAGGTACACAAACAAGCTGAGCAAATACAATCATGTTGGGTAAGGAAGCATATTCTTATCCATATATTATATTTTCATGAGTATTACTAAGGCCCTTTGCCTCCCCAGTCTACAATTAACAGGAGGGCAGATAAAATCAGTGTGAACTAATGCAGAGGAAATAACCCTCAGAATCCAGTTTTCTGAGTCTCCTTTGTTTGGCTGTCTTCTTCAGTTCTTTACTGTCTCTCATGTTTTGCAGGTTTCTGTCAATTTATTTCCAACAGCACTTTTAAAAGGCAGTATGTAATTTGAGACAAGGGCAACACATGTGAAAATGTAGTGGTTTTATCCTACAAGCCCAGAGCAGATGTACTTACATTGATACCTACAAAGGTTTTACTAGAACAGATAATTTCCATTCCTGCACAAAAGGAAGGCATTCCAATACAAACATATTCCAGGCGATGTAGACATGCTCTCATGGAAGCTTGTAAGACTTCAGCAGACTGTGTGTAGTTGAGGTGTTATTTGGACATCCCCAGGTGGTATCAAGTTGCTGATAAAAGTTACTCATAATTTCATTTTGCTGAGATTCTGCTCCTGCTTTGAGCATGACTCTTCAATTATTCTTGTCTTTACATGCTGTTGTCCTATTTAGCCCCCCCCCATACATTATTTGTGGTGATAAAGATTTCATTTTTAGCTTTGCTGCCACCACTGGATTTTATCACTTGGTGTCTTTCCCATGGCTCTACATCAGGTTTTTTTTTTTTTTTTTTGGTTTTTTTTTTTTTTTTTTTTTTTTTTTTTTTTTTTTTTTTTTTTTTTTTTT
>WEIU01017882.1:532213-606727 GCA_013389925.1 Aegithalos caudatus
AAAAAAAAAAAAAGACCTTTTTTCCACTGACAACTCTGGCTTCCACATTTAGATTTATCATTCAATAATGAAAAAGAAACATTTCACATGACATTTTTGTGATGTTAAATTTGTTAAAAGAAAAACTTTATAATAGAGCTAACCGTAAGTAGATGGGGTTTTGTCATGAAAATAAGAGGAATTAAAAAGGCTTGGGAAATTGTCCTATTTTTTTCTAAGGGCACTAAAAAAAAAAAAAAAAATCCTGATTCCCATAGACACTAGCAGACAAAGTGGCAGACAAAGACCTCAGATCTGTTAAATATCTACATATGCTAACTTCTTAAGTACCCTAAGTGTATCATTATTTTAGATGATATTTCTGTTTTTCTAGAAATTGGATGTCATATTCCAGACTCATTTCAACTTCTTATGTGCAAGGTTTGGAGGAATGTGAATCCAGAACAGAATTTAATATTACCAATTACCTTCCAGCCCCTTCAAGCAGAAGCTCACTGTCTCATTTTACTGGTTGGAACTCTTATGCATTTATGCAGTCCCCAGCCTGCTAGACTCAATAACATTTATATGTTTTCAACCCTTCTTCTAATTTAAGAGAAGGCTACAAATCCCCATTTCACAAACAGCAAGATAAAGTTCCAAAAAAGTAAAGAAGTCATCCAAGAACTAACAAAGATCATATGGACCCAGGTCTTCCAAATCTCAGTTTATGCCCTAGCCACCATATTATCCCACCTCACACAGTGCAAAGTCTTGTATAGACACATCCTCACTTACATGGGTGGTGATAGCAGCTACCTAGTATTTCTTCTTTGTTGTGAGGATGTTCATCGAAATATGAGGGAGAGGGGGAAGAAGAGGAGATTGAAGGGGAGAACCTCCTTGTGTTAAAATTCTATGTAAGTCACAGTGCAGAGTCAATTGATGAGGCTAGAGAGGAGCAAAATAAGAGAAAGAGAAAGAGAAATAACTTCTCTTTCATTGAAGAGAGAAGTCTAAAGACAGAAGTGTCTTGGGGTGTAGGGTTCCAGTGCTGTAGGGGTCAGGCTTTTTTGTCTTTTTCTGCAAATAGACTGCCCAATAGAGACAGGTTTGCATTGTGGAAAACCTTAATGGAACTCTCAGAGAGGATAATTCCACTTTGGGAAAAAAAAAAANAGGGAGGGAGGAGAAGGAAAACAAGCCAGCTTCTCTGCTCTCAGATGATGTTTCAGCTTCTAAGCATTTGCACTTGAAAGTTTTTGAGCACCTTTGAAGTTAGATGTGAGAGATTTTCAGACCGCTTTCTCCACCGATACTCTGAGGACCCCAAATTTTACAAGGTGGTTTCTAAAATAAATTTGTCTCCATAGCATCCTTAGTTCACCTCACAAAGGTATATAACCACCCAATCTCTACAATCCTTCCTGCAATAATCTTCTCCCAAAAACTCCTAGGTATCCAACTTCCAGAATTCAGGTACTCTATGTAGAAAGTCCTTTTCATCCTAGAAGTCATTGGAGGTAAACATGCAATATCCTGCACTTCAGAAGTTTTGAATTTGGTCTTTGGTTTTAACTTTACTCTTTGTAATGAGTTATGAAAACACACAGACTGTGATGTCTGGTGGACACTTAAGAGCCCTAAAGGACACAAAATCAGTGTGAGTGGTATCCAAGGAACAAAATTCAGTCATCAAGACCTAGAGCTGGCCATCTAAATAGAAAAATCTGAGGCAGATTCAAAATACCTCATGATAGGGAATAACGTTTCCATGGCCATGTGGCATTCAACAGTGAGTTACTGAATTGCCAGTTCTATGCAATGAGCAATCCCACGCCAGTGTGTGTCTGCTGCTCCCTCACATGCAAGCTCTTTCTCTTCAACAGGGCAACACTCTAGCCTGGCTACACAACATGAGCCTTCTATTTTTTCCCTCCTTCAAGGCCCCATACTCTATTTTGCACCACAGTCAAAGAGCAAAGCAAATAAGCAAGCCAAGAGCACAGTACAGCTATAAAATTATCCTACAGCGTCAAAATTTCAGCCACAGTCTTTGTCTCCTGCAGCAGAGCAAATTCTGCAAGCCCTCCCAGCACTGCAGGGAGGAGTGTTAACCTATTGGCAGGTATAGCCCACAGTTTCTTTTGCAAAACCCAGCTGCGCCAAATAAATAAATCACCTGCGGCCATTTATGTGCAAATAACTTGTGCCAAGGGGCCGTTTGGAAGAAAAGCTTCGATCTGTGTTCACAGCAGCACTGGCGTAATGGGAGCAAATAAACACACGTGCTGTCCTCCCCCTTCTCTCCGCTCCCACAGCGCTTTTGTAACACAGCACTTTCCCTTGCTGCGTTAAGGCTGAGAAGCAGAATTTTGCATTAAGTAGTCGGCTGTTACAGAAGAGAAAGAACCACAAAGTGCACTTAAAAAACCCACCCTCTACTCCAGAACTGGGATGTTAAAACCGGAGAAGAGTGAACGTGCCTCATTTCTGCATCTGTAACCAATTCCCTTGACAGGCCCCATTAAAAAGCCAACCAGTTCAGGCACTCCCACTCTCAGAGGAGCTCTGTGACACAGTTATTAAATAAAGTACACTGGCTTTCATTGTGGATGGGGGTTGCTTAATGTAAGTGCAGCACTTAGAGATTGAGCAGAAGAGGAGACATGGAAGGTTTGAGCCTCTGGATTCTTTCACGATGGGCACCCACTCTTCTCCACTGCTGAAATCCAATTCATTCACAGCTCCAGGCATTTCTCATTTTCTTTCAAGTCTTGACTCTCAACAAACTAAATTCACAATAATTATACTGGAATATTCAGGAATTTCACTTGCAAGTCTTACAGGTGTGCTCACTGTATCCACTATAAACAAGGGATCCTATGCACACACGTTCTCCCAAGTGGGTGTGGTGGTATTTTTGGTGGTTTTTTTGGTTGGTTTGTTTGTTTTTCAAAAGCTGACTGCATAGCAAAAAAACACACCCCACTTTCCATAAATATTTTTTAAAGTTTTAAAACGACTTATGCTTTGGCTGTGCTCATGTCCCTGGTGTGACTGCTTTCCATGAATATTCTGGTGGGCAAACCCTCAACTAATTAATTCCTGGAATTACCAGAGGATGTGCAAGAGAAAACTAATTCCAGAACCCACGGGGAGTTGTTCTTCCCATTTGCTTCCCCTCTTTTACTCCATGGAGGGATGGCATGAAAGGTACCCTGAGATCTCCTTTCACATCCATATAGTAAATTTTTGTTATTGGACCAAAAGGTATACACACATTGCCTAGGGAGTTTCACATCAAGAGAATCATTCCAGCAGATTTCAAGATGTTTCTGGCTATTTCCAACTGGGTATACGCTAAGTTCAGCGATATCCACTACCCTGATGTGCACCAAACAATCACTACCCATGAGAAGTGCCAAATGCTTCTCATGGACCTGGGTCCCTTTGTAAATGGAAGTTGTTCTGTGTGCTCTCCTGCTGAGGCTGTGCTGCTGAACAAAGCACGGTCCAACTCCACCCTGCCTGAGCAGCAGCGCAGCAGGCCGCGACTTGGGCTTCTGTTTATTCCTCACCCAGTGCAGACCAGCCACAGCCTTCCCCTGTAGTGTTGTGTGGATTTATTTTATAAGTGTTAGGATAGCATTTATTGTAAACTGTAATTTTAGCTTAGCCGGTTAGAGAGTGAGTAAGCTAGGCCCCCTGGCCTTATCAGAAGTTGATAAGGGTTTCCAAGACAACCCAGGCTTTTGCCCAGATTGGTCCCCCCCACCCTGAGATCATCCCCTTCCCATCCTTTGTAACTTGTATCCATAAATCATCCCCAAGGTCTAGTGCATGGACGGTGGTTGGTGGACACAACAAAGCCCCCACCCCAATTTAGCTTGATTTGTTCTTGTTGTTGCAATGATGTTGGAATGTACTACATGGCTTGGTTCTATTGGTTTTGGACTTGTATCCACCCCTTTGGAACTGAAATGGTAAAAACCCCCCCAGGACTCAGGGTCGGGGCTTTTTCTCGCTCTCTGGGGAAACTCCAAACCTGGGTCCAGGGAACCCCCCCTGCGTACCCCAAAATAAAGACCTGCTCCCAAAACCTAGAGAAGCGAAAAAGCCTCTCCTTCTGATCACGGCCTTACAGCAGAGAAAGATCGGTGCTGTAGATGACCCACACAAAGGTACTGTTGTGACGCAGCCAGGGCTGCTGGGTGCACAGCCAGGCAGGGCTGCACCAGAGACAGAGCTGCCCACGACAACATTCCCCTTAACCCCTCAACAAATTACATGGCTGCAAGGGGCAGAAAAAAAAGGGGAAAAAACTTCCTTTGAAGAAAGCTGAAGGGCCTGCATCTGCCCTGCCCTCAAACACAGCCTGCCAAACCAGACCACTAGCACCACAGCCTGTCAAGCCTGCAGATCCCCTGCTGCTCTAAGCACATATGTATAGAGCCAGGGCTCTCTCCACTATGGTACACTTAACAAACTTGGAAGGGCCCAGGCAGTGGGAGATGTGTTTCCATTCTGCCTTCTCCAAGGAGCATAACCCACTCCACTTGCACATATAAATTTATCAGGTAGCTCAAAAAACAGTAGGGGGAATGGGGAATAAAGACAATGGTATCTCTAAAGATTTTTCCTCTGCTGATGCCATATCCCTATCAGTATTTCCCCAGGCAGAAATTTTTTCAATGTAAAATACATATGGTAAAAAAAAAACCCAGTATACAAAAGTAGAAAACTTAGCTTTTAACAAAGTATTTTCAAAGTTTATTAGTGTCAGAGGTGATATTTACTACAAGCCTTTTTATTCCCTATTTTTTTTTCATGCTTAACAAAAAATAAGTAGAGTAAACTGAAAAAAACCCCACAGCAGACATCCAAATTCTGTATGGGATTAACTAGCAACAAAACCCTGGAGGGCAGCATGTGATCCAGTTGGGCTCCACTGACTCACTCCCAGCCTAAGTAAGCATCACAGAAGCCACAAATTGGGCTCTGCTCTCAGTTACAAAGGGAGCTACATGACTTCCCCAGTTCCCAGAAGCTGCTAAAATTCTGCCAAGAGAATGTCTTCCTAATTTGCATTATCTTGGCCATTTACAATTCATCCAAGCAGAGCTGGCAATTAGTGGTTGTTGGTAAACTCTGCAGTGAGCTCCAATCAGTGCTTTGCTGCTCTGGCGCTCTCTATTTACAAATCCTTGAAGTTATGAGCATATTAGAAAACCAGTTTTGACAGTTTCTGTCCCATGAAGTTACAGTTTTCCCCAATTACAGCAGATAATGAGAAGACCAAGCTCACTAAAAACATCCAGTCCTGTGACCCGAGGACTCCTATGCCCAATTTGTGGAAAAACAGCGAACATCACAATATGTATGTTGAGTGAAAAGGTGCAGAGCCACCAAGCTGACTGAGCTGAGGAGAGGGAAAATGCAGTGCTTTTGAGGGAAACTGAACTGCCTCTTTACTACAGGTGGAAAAAAACCCATCTTGAAGAATCATGGGATCATCTAATCCTCACCAAGTCTAGCTTATGACATCTGGAGAGAATTATCAATAGCTTCTCTTCCAAGCCCTGAAGCCTGAGCAGTTATTTGGGAGGTAGCAGCAGGACATGATGAAAGGTGAGGAGGGGGAACGGGTGGGAGCCAGATGGGAACATCAGTTGTGAAGGGAGGTTTCTAATGAATGTCAAGACATAAATGTAAATGGACAGTTCTTACATTATCTAACCACTGCTCTCCTCACTATGCAGCATCATGCATGGTAGCCCTTTCATTGCTTTACTCTGAAAGCCTCAACTCTGTGTGTCCAGCCTTTTGAACAGGTTTCTTGCGTCTGCCTCATTTACTGCCCTTCTCAGTTCAGTTCCTCTCCTGACAGCATCTCTTATTCTTCTTTGCCAACCATCCTGCAGTTTTTCTCCTTTTGATCTCATTTCTCTCCATTGAGTATTTAATATTCCCATTGGTAAGAGCATCACATTACAAAACAGCACTTCAGGGCCAGTTCAGAGCACTACTAACTGAAGCAAGAGGCCCTGAAAAAGCTCTTGCATAGACTTGCAGAGACATTTGCAGTCTTCTAGCTTGGATAAAATGGAGAAATGCCAATTCTATATTCCTTTACTCAACGGAGAGTTTATAAACTTTGTTGCCCCACAGTATTGCTTAACACTGCTGTGTACAAGCCACCACCACATCTATCCCAAGAAGTGGCCAATTCCCCAAAATATCTGCAATTGCACAGTGTCTTTCAGAGGCTGAAGACTAAAACTAGAGTGTTCATATAAAATCTCAGGCTGGCTTTATTTTATTTATCCCTGCTCTGTCTGAGACATATTGCATTTTGATCTCTGGCTACTTGCAAACAAAAAGGTAAAAAAAAAAATCAGAGAAGGAAACCAGTTTGTCAAATAGTGACTCAGACTGGACACAGCTAAAATTACAGTTTTATACAGAAAGCTGATGAGGAAACTGCACAAGGAATTGCATAAGCCAGAGCAGCTGCTGGCAAGAACATTACTTTCTTCACAATCACAAACGGTTTGTGGGACCTTCAAAGCCATAATTCATTATCCAGTGAAATGTTTAATCTATTTTCACCATGCTATGAAACAAATGGAGCAGAGAGGCATGGATCACAATGGAACCAGCACATCAGAGCCATAGAACAAAAAATTCCCAAAACTCCCAACCTCCCTTGGCCTGGCTTTTCCTGTCCAATGTACAACATCTTAAAGATGAGCCAACACAAGCACTACAGCTGAAGCCTGGAAAAACAGAAAAGACATCTTACCTCAAATCTAATTCACCTAGACCACTGTTTATGCAGACAATGCCTAGAGGTCAGGCAATACAGAAACTGCCCTGGTTGTGCTGTTGTAGCCAGAAAACACAAGCCACATGGTCACAATGATGCTCTACAGCTCACACTTTGTAACTTCCATGGCCAGGAATTCAGACATTAACATTTTCAGTCATGAGAAGCACAGGGCACCTGGAATTGTCCTGTCACCCCATGCTAACTCTGGGTTTCTACTGGACCCATCTCCCCTAACCATTCCCCAGAAACCAGACCCAAAGCATCAGGACACAATCCAGCAGCATTCAACCTGCCAGAGAGATCAGAAAGTTAAGGGCCTTCAGTCTCCTATGCTCAGGAGCAATTAATTTTAAGTCTGGAGGAAGATGAAAACTCCACTCTAATGGTCAACTGGTGCATGAGAGAGAAAATGAGCCATTTCATAGTCCCTGTGGTTATCATCTGCCACAAAGCATAAGATTTGATTACCTCTATCTTAACACATAATTACAAATGGTCATAAAATTATCCAGGCCACTTTTAAAATCCTTTTATAATAATTAACTTGATGACCTCCTGGGACAACAAAAGCTGTAAGCAGTAAAAGCCAAATCTATTCTACATTAACATACCTGTGTCGTATAACTATAATATCCTACAAATAAAGAATCTTGTAAGGATATCTCATTTGGAGAAGCAGCAAGAAGGCATGCAAGAATCCCAAGCAAGCTGCATAAAAACACCTGTGCACAAACTTAGTGGAAAGTAAGTGATGGCAGCAGTAGTATGCAGCAAAAATTACTGGGAAACAATCAGGCACATTCATTTCCACAAGAGAAATGTCAGGCCAGACCTCTACACCTTACCATCCTAACAGTGAAAAAAAACTTCCATTTTGTCACCTAGAATATTAAGTGCACAGGCATTACATGAATATATTGTAAATACTAAGATAAATTTTCTATTTCTGTCTAAATTGCTGACTCTGATTCACATGTCCATTCCTAATCTCATCCATAAAACAGGGATTAGGGGAATTCCATTCCTCTGGAGCAGAGGTGATAAAAAACAGCCTACAGACTAAGTGCTAGTGATAAAGCTATTCATACTGTACAGATGTGAAGTGATTTGAGCTCCAGGTGCAGGGATTTTTCCTGTATCTTGTAGTGTTTGTAACTAAAACATCCACATGTTTCCCCTGTGACCCCAAACCTACATATTCCTGCCTCAGAATTCATTGCTTTCTATGCACATTCTGGAGATGTGATCAGAGTTCTCAGAGAACTAAGGCTGAGTTGCTCTTAATGGCAGGATTGAGTATGAATTTCATAGGGTTTCTTTTACTTGTCTCCCTCCTCCCTTTCTCAGAGCTTCCCAAAGAAGCAAGAGGCATATTTTGCTTTCTTCTTCCAGCAGCTCAAACTGGCCTGTCCCTTCTCATGAAGTGGCTACTCTCCATGTCAAGACACCAAATAGGGAATTCAACCAAAAGCAAAATTTTGAAGGAACTTGGCAAGATGGGGCTGTCTTTAAACTACTGCAGGTAAAAGGTGTCAGTTCCAGCCCTGCCCTATAGATCTACAGGCCTAAGTACAATGGCAGTAGCTGTAGCCACAATTGCAAGGGGTTCTTTTCTGAGCCAAAAAACAATAATTGAGCAGACCAGTAGCAGTATATGGAACTATGGGGAGGAGATGAGAGAGTAAAAAAAAACAAACAAAAAACACCCCTGGAAATGACACTGCAGTCACAACAAGTTCTGATCAGACCTGCTAGAAACCAAACATAATACAGGTGCCTTCTTGCTGTCCCCTACCTGCCCCTCTCCCCCTCCATAAGACCTTGTCCTTAATGGGTTGCCAACAGCACTGCATAATGAAAGAATATAAGAAGCATCCCAGCATCACATGTTGAGTCAAGACCACAGGCAGAAACAAAGTCTTCCAAGCCAGGCACGTAGAAGACACAAAGCAGTTCCTATGCAAGTGACAGAAGATGATCACACAAGTCTGTTTTGACCTGATAAATTGGTGATTCCATGAAATTCTGAGGGATCTAGGGAAAAACCAGAGTGCTCAGTTCCCAAGCCTTTGCTCAAACCACAGGAGAGAAATTACAAAAGAGAAGATATCTTCACAGTGACAAATGAAAAAAACCCACAGACAAGGCAGATTTGTCAAGAAAGTAGCTGACTGGTCTCCAATCCTATTGGAGAGTTAATTCACTTTGCCTTCCCCTTCAATTTGTGTTCCTAAGGCATCACCTATCCCAGGGTGAGTACAAAGTGTCCTGGTTTCACCTGACACCAGGTTCTCTAAGTTAGCCAAAGCCCTCCAGGTTATGAAACAGCCCAAAGCAGGTCACCACATAACCAGCTCACGCAGCTGGATTGATCACGGGTGTATTTGGGGAAGATGTCGCCCTGTTCTTTTCTGTTCTTTTAGCCTTCTGATTGTTTACATACTTAAGAGTCAGATTCTCACACATTTTCTATAAACAATACTATTGTTTACATTCCTCCAGTTAGGAGGGACAATTGATAGACACCTTCTCAGACCTGTGGAATTGAAGAGGTTGAACCTCTGTCTTCTAATGTGGTCCATTTCTGTGAAATGTATATAAGGTGAAATCAAAAAAGTAAACTACTCTTTTCGACCTCTCGCTCTGGCTCGGTCATCTCTGTTGTGTCTCATCGTGGCGTTCCTGCGTCAGGAAGGGGCTTGGGGGTGGAGGGGGAAAGGGAAAGGATAAACTTAAAGCAAGAAATGTAATTAAAGAAAGCCACTGCCAGCTCATTAAACCATCCCCACACTTTGTGGGGTGTGCTGGGTGCCAGCATAAAGGCACTAAAGCAGAAGCAGAGGGAGGGTGCCCTACATGATTGCAGTGACTCCAGAATGACTGGAGCTGAGAGTCAGAGCTTGTTTTTCTTTCCACAGAGAAGCAAGATAACGAGAAGAAAAAAGTTTGACAATAATAATTTTCTACATCTATGAAGAACTGAGAAAGTTTGCCTGCTCAACAGCCATTTTCTACTGAGCTGTCTCCCCACTGCGAGGTTTCTATCTCATGCCTGACTGACTCTCCTCTTGATTTCTAGTAATTAGGAGCATTCCAGCCTACCCAGAAAAAAACCCCTCTGCTCAAAACATCCTTCTTTTCAGGGACCAATTGGGTGCTATTATCCCACTGACTTTTAAAAACCTGTGGCTGTACATCAGAGCCCCAGCTGGTGCATCCACACTACTTGCTTGTCTAACCTCCATACATTTCCCCTTCAAATACAGCCCTTGCAAGGAAACAGAACAGATAATAAAATCCAGAGGGAAACAGATAAATCAGAGCACTTCATTCAATTGCTGACACAGGATATTGCTCAAGGAGGAAGATTCACCCACCTTCAGTGATGGTGTGATGAGAATCACTACAAGCACCCCCAGGAAACCTCTGCCTTTAAAACAGTCTGTGTGTCCATGTGTGCATGTAATAAAAATAATTGCTGCTTGTCATCATCAGAGATGAGCAAGGCAAAGCCTTTGCTTTTAATAAGCCAAAATGGATTTCACATTCTGCTTGGTGTCTGAGCAACAGCAATTGCTATTTCCTTTGGAGATTGATTTTGCCTTAGGCTTCATCTTAAGAGGTTATCTGATGGATTTTGGTTATTTGGGAAAAAGGGACAAAGGGCAGGCCTCCCTTGAAAGTGAAGATAAAAACATCTGTGTGCACATCCCTTTTGCAGTTTTTTTGGTTCATTTTTCCTTGTTCAAAATAGCAGTTTGAAAGGAAGAGAGAGCTGGTGGAAGGCAAGATGGGGTTACAAAAGTCACAAAAATACAGTTCTCTCTACTGCCCCCAGTCTCCATTGGGTATCTGCGTTGGAAAAGAAGCAATGTTGTAAGAGATGAGGTCATCTTTGGGGGGGGGGGGGGGGGGGGNCCTCAATGAATCCTGAAAATACAAGTCCTGACACTCTCAAATGCTGAGCAGACCAAGGTATCCAAAATTATAATCCACCTCAACTGCTCCCTCTTCTGCAACACTTTCTTTTTCCCTCATGGCCATGGTGACTCCCTGAAGCAAAGGTGACCACTCCCAGGGCTTTTCTTGGTGCAGGACAGTGCCTAAAATATTGATCCCACTGAAATTACCTAGACTTTAGAACAGCAGGTGGCAAAGTTGCCACGAGGAAGAGCAGCCACTGGGCTGTTCCTTCTCATATGAAGACTTGCACTTGACCTCAGTAGGGTCCAGAAATAATGGAGTTTCCAAGGTTTCTCTTGCCTGAATTTCCTTTCCTCCTCAAAACCAACTCACTTTACTGTTGGCTTCTACCTTCCCATACCATAATGAGTCTCAAGTGTTTTTATATCTTCCGTTGAATTCAATAGGGGAAATTAATAAGTATGAGGAAGAGAAGGAAGAGGAAAAAGGGTAGGGGTGGGAAAATGAAAGTTTAGATGACAGTTTGTGTATGTTTTTGTATGAGTAAGTGAGAGAAAGTACATGAGCATGACTGGAAAGAGTTGCAGAGGAAATATGTAAGAAAGGCAGACAGGTTATCTGTCATTCAGCCTGCCCTCCATTAGTTTCCAGCTCTCTCATCTTTCTGTCCTTTTCACTAAACTATTCTATTTCTCTCCTTTCTGGAAAGACCAATTCAACAGTAAGAAGAGGAGGCAAACAAAGGAGAGGTCTGGGGAAAGTGGGGGGGAGATGGAACAACCACATTCTCCTTTATCCACTAGAGCAGAGAAGTGAGAAAAATGCTCACACCCTTAAGCTAAAACAAATGTGATATAAACAAATACTTCACCCATGAACTGCAGTGTCTGTGCCCAAAGAGTGCAAGCATGAACCATTTTAAGGCACCTCAACCTCTCCTCTTAGCTGCAAAACAGTAGGGAAAGTCCCCAAGCCAGTGATCTGATTTTTACCACACATATGAGATGTGCACTGGCTTTGGTGATGGAACGGATAACAAAGGCACTACAGATGACAAACACTGTGGCAGCTCAGGCTTCTGCTATGATGAATAATCCCCTTGCAGAGTTTCAGCTCATTTATATTGCCAAATCCCATTTGTAAGAACTGCTGTGCATTTGGTGACACTGCACAAGCAGAAAAATGGAAGACTTTAGAAGGTGATTGGATGAAGTGGCTGTGGGTGCCAGTGATTTTCTACAGCTCCTAAGAGCACCTTCTCCTGGAAGCAGAAGGGACAGGGAAGAGCTGTGGTCCTGGATTTAAGGCAGAGGGAGACCATGAATGCAATAGTTATAAATAGTAAGCTTTGATCACTTCCCTAGTGACACGGCTTTTGTACTGTGGCGTATGTGCTGCATCCATCTGGGACCAGAGCATGCTACAGCTGCTGGTTCTGACTGCTCCCTGCTGCAAGAAACTATGAGTGAAGTAGCTGTGAGCTTCACACTGAAAAAATACAAGTGGTCCAGAACATCCTGGATTTCATATGAGACTTTTTTTAAAAAAGAGAGTTGTTCATAATTAGGCTGCATGCTTTCAAACTGATACTGATGCAATGTCTTGTTTATGCAAAATAGCCAAGTGTACAAAAATCAAATGCATTCCTAACCTACCTCTTTCCCTCTTGCTGACAGCTGGTGTGATTTAGGATTATCTCATCAGTAGTTTCCAGTGGACATGACACCCGTGTGATGTAATTAAGATAATATATTCAGTAATAATCTTGCACTTGCAGTTCAGCCAGTGATGGCTTGCTTCTTCTGCAAGGCAACTTACCATATAAAAATAAAGCACCCAAAGAGAAAATGATGTCTCCAGCTACATTTTTTAATTTGGCAAAATTACTAAAGAACACCAGAGCTAATTTTTAGTCTGAAGCAATTAAATTAAGCTAGTGAAAACAAACACCTGGGCTACTGCACAACTCTATCAGAAGATGGACAGTGACTTTTAAGCTCTCATCTCAGCCTTTGTCACCTGGTGAACTGGCTGTCATCAATCACTAGGAGCAGGGTAGCTAGCCAGGTGAGTGACATGACTTAAAGAAACATGCTCCAGAGTCAGGCAAAGCTCCGTGTGAAGAGAACAGTTGCTGAGGTTTATAGCATGCTTAAGATTTCATTTGTGTTGTGTATATGAGGACACTCCTGTTTGGAAAGGCTCGTTGCACTGTTACTGTATGGTGAAGGAGGTAAGAAAAAAGGATGAGAAAAGTTGACAGGACAAGAGGAAATGGCCTCAAGTTCTGTCAGGGGAGGTCCAGGGAGGACATCAGGAAGAATTTCTTCTCTGAAAAGGGTAGTTAAGCACTGGAACAGGCTCCCCAGGAAAGTAGTGGAATCTTCATCCCTGAAAGTGTTCCAGAAAGAACTAGACATGGCATAGTGTTATTGTTTTAGTGAACAGTGGTGTTTAATCAAAGGTTAGAATCAATGATCTTGGAGGTTTTTTCCAACCTTAATGATTCTATTCTATTCTCTTCCATTCTATCATCCTAAGTGTGAAAGTGGGAGGGGGAGGAAAAAAGAGATGTCTTTCTTGGTTTCCAGTCCCCAAAGAAACAAACTTCCCTCTAACAATGATGAAGTAACCAGGAATCCCTCAAGAATCCCATGCATTCTTGAAACATTAATTTATACTTAGTACCTGAGCGTTTACAAAGAGAGGTGAAGGCAGTATGTTGCAATGACTTTGTCATTTGCTTAGTGTTGTGCACTGTGTAGCCTCCACAGAATTTCTGTCTTCCTGCACATGGCTTCTGGCACCTGTCCCAGGGGCAGAGGCAAAAGTATTGACTCCACAGCAAGCAGAGAAGAGCCAGTCTACCACTCAAACAAGAGCTGACTGTGTCAGATACCAAGGCACCACACAGATGTGTAGAGTAGGGCTGGTATGTGCACACAGCCCCTGCGCACTGGGACTAAACCAAGCAGTGCTTTTGGAAGGGCCCAGATCTTCTCAGAGAAAATTAATAAATAAATCATAAGAAAAATCACCCTGTCCGTCAGAAATTAGTTCAGTGACATCCCTGAGGAAAAGGCATCTCTTTGATGTTTATTTGGTCTAACTGAAGGAGGAGGAAAAGTAGGCTGATGCCAGAAATAATGGCATGAATAAGTGTGCAGACATGCCAGAACATTAGTGAATATAAGAAGTTGCTGCACTGGCAAAAGACAATAATACCACATAGATTAGACAAGATGTCAAAAACACTCCTCTGAAAACACAACCATGAGTCTCTTCATTACCATTCCAACTTCATCAAATGTAACATGGTTTCCAAGATTCACGATCAGGTCTCATGCTTTTATGATCCACTGTAGCCACTGTTACCAAGATTTTCCCAGCACAGACTTGTCTGAGTGCCCTGGCAGCTGTCTGCTGCCTGGAGGTGAGATCCTCCGGAATCAGTCCTGATCTTTGCTAGGGTACAGAGGGAGAAGTAAGGAACAGTTCTACAGGCCAGGGTGCTCCTAGAATGCAGGAAGCAGTGTGATGTCCCCACAGAAACTTGTGCTGCAGGATATTCCCTGCATGTGTGTAGCCAAAACACTGCCTGTTTGAGAGCCACATCCCACCCTAGCAAATGCTGTGCAATCTCAGTGACAGGAGCTGCCCTCGTGAAATGATGGCAACTCTCAGCCCATGTCAGAAAACATCAAGTTGTGTAGCAAATGGCCAGCAGTCATTAGCTTAGTCCAGAGGAAAACACAGGTCTCAAATAGGCTGCCTGGGTTACAGTTGGTCTCTAGAGAAAAGCCCAAGTCTCCAAAGAGTATCTTATTTTTCACAGTCCGCACCAGATTCCTACATACGAGGCCATAATGAATGAAAATGGCTGCGTGGAAAAAGTATGCAAGATAAGGGGAAATCACCTCTGTTCCAGCACTGGTAGAAAACTCATTAAATCAAGATGCTAAGACTATTCCATTATGTTTCAAACTGGTATTTTACTTGACATAAGAATGAAGGGAAACTGACTCCAAAACCCCAGCCAGAGAATATCCCTCATTTGCATCTTAAAAGTCTGTCTATTCTGCTTATTCTATTCTTTAATTATCTTAAGAAAGCAAATGTGAATCCCCAAGGGTTTTGTCCCTTTCTGACAGATTGCTTTTAGACCCAAAGACAAGGGAGGCACATGGCCATCAAACCCCTTAGTTTTTAACTTCCACATCTGGGGAAGGTTGCCCTGGTACCTCATGTGATGTGGACAGTATTTTGTAGCAAGAAGAAAAGCTAAGCAAGGTCTCCAATTTCCTGCCATACACAAAGCCCATGAAAAATCACCTTAGGCTCCAAAAACATTGAGAGGCTGCTGGTTTCAGGCAGTGCAGCCCTCTTCAAATGCACAATATATTACAGAAAGACTATTCTTCCATTCAAACAGTGCACTGTCTCTTTAGTGTGTTTAAAGGTTCCCATTAAGAATCAGTTTAAATTAGAGACTTCACGCAAAACAAGAGCAATAGCTTTGTTTCATGTAGCTGTTTATGAGGGTCAGCAGTTAAGTCAAGAAACCAGGACTCACGAGAGCCTGGTCCTTGCCTAAGTTTTGCAACTCATTTGATACTTACTTGGAACACACTCTCAAGCAGAGTTTTAGAATACAAACTTTCCTCCTACAAAGAATCTGACACCTAGCAGAAAGAGGCCTCTAGCTGTTAGTGTAATATAAATAATAAATGAGTGAAATAATAAATAGAAATAAGGCATTCTGTTGCAAACAAAGCCAACACATTAGTGAACGTGTTCAGTTTTTTAAAGCATATCCAAATGCCAGCCTAAGCTCCACTGTTAAAACACATTGTCACTTTTCAAGCTCCAGAAAAAGCAAACAAAAGTCTGTGGGCAGTTCTATTCGATCCTGAACCTTTCCAAGGGTTCATACTGATGAACAACTGTAATTATTCATATAATGGTACAATATCATCCTTAATTGTTTTAAATTCCATTTCTGTTGCTTAGACTTGGGATACCACAGCATCACACATAAAAACTCGGTGGCTTTCATTACAGCTGTGAATTCAATCAGCAGAATTTGCCTGATGCTGTTCTGAAGAAAAGCACCACCAGCAGATAGTCTAGTTATTAACCACCCTGTCCAGAACCTGGATGGTATTATATCTGAGAGGAGGAGATGGGACAGCACAGCAAAGCTCATGAGGCTTGGGTTCTCCTACCACAGCCCCACTGAAGAGATGCAGAACTAAGAACAACCTGCTTTATTTCTTCATGCCCTCATTATCTACCCATTTACTAAGGCAACCCATTGCTGCAAGTACATGGAACAGGAATTTTGCCTTGGTTGAATGTTCTGGATGTTGTTGTGGTGCATAATCACAGAAAAAAAAAAAAAAAAAAAACCTAAAAAAACCCCAAACAAACCAAGCAAACAAACAAACAAAATCCTACAAACCAACTTCCCCAACATCCCTCATTCTGTCTGAGGAAACTGGATATAGGGTAACCTGCCTAAACCTTTGTGTACACACTGCTGTCGCAAGTAATACCACAGAATTGTCCAGTGTTCTGATAATAACAATAAAAACACATTTTAACAGCACCTGGATGAAAAACAAGTATGAAAAATTCCTGTATCTATCCCCCTCCACTACGGCTGTATTGAGTCAGGATAAACCAGAAGCCATTCGAAGAAGAAACATCAATTTTGCTTGCTGGAAAAGAGGGGACAAGAAGAATGATTTCTCAAGTGTAAGTAAGCCAAGGATGAGACTGAGGGAAGAAGACCAGTAGGATTTATTTGTAATGACAAGTGACAAGTGATCACCATAAAGATATTCTTGGAACAGAATCCTGCTAATCTCTGCTATAATTCTAGTCTCAAATGGTTTGGCTCTGGCAGTGCTTCTAGAAATGATATATGTGAAAGCATTGGGGATTGTCAAGAGAGAAATTTTGCCTTGACAGTTACATTTTGGACTCAATGGGTTTGTTTGTGCTTCCCCTACCCCACCACACTCCTCTGTCTGGAGTTGTTTGGTTTTTCTGGGTTTTTTTTAAAGCTAAGGTCAGCTGCAATTAGTATTTAGGAAAGAAAATGTTTATAACCTCTTGCTTTTATCATCATTAATAATGCAACAAATGTATTGAATGTGGGCAGACTTTTCAGCAATCTGTAGTGCTCTCCCCCTCTGGCTCAGAAAATATGTACCTCTTGAGAGAAAATCTATTTCATTAGAGACCTGATAAAATGCCTAGAAATGACAACATAAATAAGCATTTAAGTGCTGCTCCTTCTTTCACTAGTCTTTTCCAGCTGAGAAAAACAAGAAAGAAGCTGTACAGGGACAGTGGGAGAGTGAGTTGATGAATATTTGATCACAATTGTCTTAAATAAATGCTTTTCCCAGACATACCCTCTTGACATAGCAACTGCACTGTTAGTCTCACCTCTCTCACACCACCTTAAAGGCAAGTCAGTGGCCAAGGCATTTTGAGTTGACAACAAGTAAAACTGAATGCTTCCTCTCCTTTTGCTTCTCCCTTCTCTAGCGTGTTGCTTACATTGCTGTCATTTCTTTTTCCTCTTTCCATTGCTCCCTCCCCAAAAACATTTGATCGGTAAAGTAGAGCCCCTTATCCAGAGCTATTGTCTGCCATGAAGGTGGTTTGAAATGTAGGTTACTGAGTGTTCAGAGTGCTTAATCTGACCTGCCTGTGCTGAACGTTTTTACAAGAGACTCACAGAAGAAGATGTCAAGGCAGGAGGTGGAGAACAAGGCAAGCAGCAAACCAGCAGATTGAGGTTCTTTACCTCAGATCTTCATGGTTTCCTTGTGCCCCACTTCCACCCAGTGATGGCTCACAGAGTACACGTAAATGTTAAGCAAAACCGGGCACCAACACAAACTGCATTTATCCTCCTGTTTGTTCACAAAGCCCTTCCCTCAGGATCAGCAGAACCAAGTTAAAAAAGAAAGTGACTTTGCCCTGGGCTGAGATTCCCCTCACTTGCTGAAGGAGGAGGTATGAAACAAGCCATCAGATGGAAACAGAAAAAAGACGCTTCCCACAACAACAAACAAACCCAGCTCTCACATGTACCTTTGCAGGGATAGGAAATCCCTGTAACACTCATCTATAGAGTGGCCCTGGCCTCCTTCCCAGGCACCACACCAGCCCAGCATCAACTCCACACATGTACCCTTGCTGTGTCTTAGGGGAGCAGCTCACAGCTCAATACAGAAGCCAGGCAAAATAAGGTAATCAGGAAGACCAAAAGCAAAAATCACCAAGCATTTTTCTAGTGACTAAGTGGCAGTAAAAGACTTGCAAAGGGTACAACTGGCTCCTTTGGGATTTCAAGTGTTCTTGAGAAGCCCATGCATATTTATTTTTTTTTTTAAGCTAAAGAATATATTAGTTTGTTTGTTTTTTTTTTAATGCCTTCTATGCATATGCACAAGTTGGCAGCCCAGATCCCTATGGATCTTGATTCATTAAACAAGCACCAAATTCCTTGTTATACCTCGCACTTGACTAAAGTCATGTGAGAAATCTATCTAAAGCAAAGAACCTTAAACAAACTTTTAAATGCTAAACTGAAGATGGCAGAGGTTGGGACACTCCTTTATCACACCTGACTCACACTGTACACAAACACAATACCAGTTTTCCAAGCTGAAGAATTCAAATCAAAGAAGAGCAGCATCTAAAAAGAGCGGAGACTGAAAATTAAAAATTTTGTGCACAAGACATCTTTGGAGAAGGGAGTCCATGTTGTATGTCAAGGCCACACCATTTCATAAATCTCTCTGAAGGTGATAAATTTGACCAGATTATCCAGCTTTTAATAGTGGGAACCCTGTGGGTAACAATAGGCTAGGGAGGTCATCTAGAAGGTTGCTGAGGTCTATCCGGCAAAGCTACATAGTGGAAATTAATCAGAGGGTTATGATAGCATTGTGGAGGATATTCAGAGGCAGTTGCAAAATAAATAGATTTTTCATACCAGTAAGACAGACAAGCCTCAGCTATTATGCAGCACAGAGTCATAGTCCATGCTAGAAAGCTGCCAGGAGACACCAATAGAAACCCAGTGTTTAACCCCAGCCAACAACTAAGTACCACACAGCCATTCCCATTCTCTCACTACCCTCTTCCCAGTGGCAAGGACAATTAAGGGGGAAGAAAACTAAACAACTAAACCTTTTAGGCTGAGATAACAACTTAGTAACTGAAAACAAGAAGAATGTACTACTATTACTAAAGCAATAGAGAGGAATAAAGTGATGCCAAACACAGTTCCTCACTACTCACTGACCAATCCCAGACTATTCCAGACACCTCCAACCAATTTTTTTACTGAGCATGGCATTCTATGGCATGGAATATCTCTTTGGTCAGTTCGGAGTAGCTATCCTGGCAATACTCCTTCACAGCTTCTTGTACACCCTCACTTGTAGAGCACAGAAAAGTTGATAGTCCTTGATTTAGGGTAAGCAGGACTCAGCAACAACTAAACCATCTGTGTGTTATAAACATTATTCTCATACTGAATTAAAAACACAGCACTGCACCAGCTACTAGAAAGAAAATGAACTATCTCAGCCAAAACCAGGACACCATCCAGAACAAGAATAGATTCAGATGGAGGTATTCAACCCCAAAAAGCATACCATTAGAAATGCTGATGTTAACCCAGCTCTCCTTGAAGCATGGAAACAAATAAGGAGCAAGAACTCAATACTACTATTGACTAACTTGTCCTCTGAACTCTCAGCTCTACCTCATTTCTTAGACAGGCTTCTAACAAATATGGTCCTGACTATATCATCTTTAAAGAATGTAAAAAAATTCAGTAAAGTTTAACTTAAACATTTAAAAAAGTATGAAAGTTAAACCCCTGTGCATGGCACCACTTGGCAAAGCATACCTATATAAGTAATTTGAAGTCATTTATGGAAGGCAAGACATCTCTTTGTCTTTTACCATCACACTCAGATGCAATAGCCTTACACTGTCACCAAACTATCTAATTCAAAGAAGGAAGTGGGAAATGTTTGGAAGTTGTTGCAGGAGCTTTTGATGGGGACTTGGATATTTTCACATCCCAGCCTTAATTGATATCGGTAAGTCAGAGGCTTCAGCACGAGTCAGAAGAAGCCACACTGCAAACTGTGGCACAAGAACAGCTCCAAGAGGGAGTAGGCTTTGCCTGACAGAGCCCTAGCACAAGCTTGTGTACCATGGACAAAAAGAGGTGGAGATAGGATGCCTTCCAGTGAATTGGCAGAGATGTCATATTTCTGGAATGTGTGCACACTTCACTTTCTATTCTGTTTTTCTTTTGTAGGAAGGTCTTTTCCTGGGACTCACACCATTATCCTAACAGAATTTCTGTGCCTGATCCTACCTTCCCATTTGCTTAGTAAAGCAAGTACTTACTGGTTCTAAACCTCATGGAAAAATCCTGGAATGAAGTGGAAAAAAACCCCAGTGACTACTGTAAATCAAATTGGACTATGAATCATAGCTGGCCTGTGGTCAGCAAAAGAGAGACATTTTTTCTTCCTGAATGCTGGAAAACCTGTCAGTGATTTATTTGTGGGACAAAATGTAGCTTTTTTTTTCTTCCTCAAACAACTTCAACTGTGCTTATCTTGGAAGTAGTGCCACTAAACTCCTACACTGTTCACCCTCCCATCAAGAAAATGACTTAGAGCCAAAGGTGTCTGCATTAAAACTCCAGTCATGTCAATGGATGAAAAAGCCCAAATGAACCTGGTCCATTAAATGCTTTAAAAGAGATACAGAGGAGAAAAGAAAAGGGTAAAGGAAAAAACAAACCCAAACCAAAAATACCCTGGCACAAAGAGCTATATCCTAGGGGTCACAGCTGAACATTAGCATTTCCACCGTAATAAAAGCCACAATCAAATCCTCAGTATTTAACACCTGGTTTCCACTTGGCACAAAAGTAAAAAGAAATAAAGAAAAATGAAAGGAAAAGGTGAATAGGGAAAAGCAAAAAGAAATAATATTTTCTTTACATATTCAGGAAATCTTTTCTCCAGCATGTTCATGGGGACTTTTTCCTTTTCCGTGTAAAACGTGATTAAGCAGTGCTGCAGCATCTAGTGTCAGTTTGAGTTCCCTGCCTCCCAGAATGAGTAGCTGTAATTAAAAGCTTAGCTCACCTTATCCCTCCAGCTTTCCAGGTGAAAAGTCAAGGCCTGCATTTAATTGTATATATGTGTGCATGTTTAAAGCCAGAGCTCTGAAGAGAGATGGAATTTGGGAGAAGTGAGGGAAACAGGCACAAAGGTATCTGACACAGTTTCAAGCAGGGAAAAATGGGAAGGAGAGCAGAAAATGAAAGAAAGATTCTCCATCTCTTTCCCTTTAGTCCTCCTGTCCCCCACCTTCCAACCTCTCCTTTTTNTAGAAGCTTTCATTTTACTTCTGACTTGTTCCATCACTTCCCTTGGGTTCCTCAATGGAGCAAGTAATGCACAGAGAGGTTTGTCCTATCCATGTATAGGCTCTGTGTTTTATGACATGGTTTAGTTCATTCACTTGGCTGGCTGCGAGAAAGACTGAATCACCATGCCAAACATGGGAACTGTAGACTGCAACCTACATACATCAAGCTCATCCCTAACTGTTCTGGCTGCATAGGTGTTGTCAATCCCTGGTCCTGCTGCTTCAGCTTTAAATCCTGTAGGGGAACCCAGGCGTGCGAGGTGCTGCACCAGCTGGAATGCTGGACAACATTTTTGGCCCAGGTACAACAGAATTGTAAACTCTATAGAAAATAAAGGCATCTTCTCTGAAGTTGACATGGGTACCGGACTAAAGTCTTTGGAACAAAACTAGGAAGTAACACATTTCATCTCCTAGCAAACAGATTTAGTTCAGAGGTTACCACTGCACATCCAGCACCTTGGACCCTCTGTACCTCATGCTGCTCTTCAGAGAATAAAGACAGCTGCTGAGGATACGTCTGCATTCCACACTCCATGAGGCCACTTCTGCCCTTAGAAACTGCTGAAGCATTCATATGAATTTCACCAGGAAGGCCATACACAGAATTATACAGAGCAATAATAACGTGACTGCAATGGGTAATTCAGTTTGGAAAATAGTTTGCACAAAGGAATTGTGTAAGAGAGCTGGCTGGGTTGTTACAGTGCAGGGTTTACATACTTGATTCAAGGTCCCTAGCTGAAAAGGAAGACATTTCTTGCAAAAGAATACTTCTTCCAACCTCTTCAGCCAACACCAGGAGAAGTCTTTAATTCTATCATGCTACCAGTGCTTGACTGAGAGATCTAATCTGGCCCACCACTATTAATGCCTTTCCATGATTCTGGAATGCTTCCAAATCAACCATAACAGCAGGATCTATTCTTAAAATGCATCCCATACATGCATCAGCATAAGAGATACTACAGCTCATATTCTTGAGAACCTCAGTACAGCAGCTTTCACCATCTGGTAGCAAAGGACATTGAGTTTGTACAGATCTGTGCTGCCATAATGCACCTTGGATCTCTAACAAGCACCACGGTCATGCCTCACACCATGGCTTTAACAAGCAGGGACAAGTTCACAGCTCATGCCTGCACTTGCTGCTCCCCCACAGCTATAATTCATTGTTAGGCCTGGAACATAGGCCAGGTTACTAGGCAGAGCTACCTGCCTTAGGGCAGCCTCCAGCATGGTCCAGGCTGTGTGATCCCTCACCTGTGGTTACGTTCCTAATGAGGTTTCTTCCTCTCTCTGAGGACCTTGCACATTTTTATCATCCCAGAACACTCAGACTGTTGGTCAGCTTACCAGATGCTGTTTCCTGTTTTGCAGAGTATAACTGGGCCTGAGGAAACTTCAGTGTCTTCTGTGCCTCCAAGTCTATGAGTAACAATATGTTCCCCAGTTAGCAGGGATCCATCCTCAGAAGACTTCTGAACCTGTCTCCTTCATAGTTTTCTGCTGAGGAGGAGAGTCTTGAAATAGTAACTAGCCTCCCCAGCTACTGCTTTACTCTGCCTAGGGCAGCCCTTATGCCGGCTGTAGGTGGTTTCTGAATACTGCCCTGTGGAGGATCTTCCTTTGGTTAACCCCTGCTTCTCTACAGTAAATGTTTTTAGAGTTTAAGGCATCACTAACCTCAGAGCTTTCTTCTTCCATCTTTGGTTGCTGGCACCTGAGAAATCATCAGTAGGTATGGGCTAAGCCCCCCACAAATGGCTCCAAATTCCTTCCTGAAGCCTTAATGAACAGTGGCAGGAGGCACAATCATGCAGCACATGCCACTGTATGTGCCCACCTCAGTTGCTCAGAGGAGGCTGGGTATTCTTGCACAGCTGCATGTGTAAGTGTGCCTTGATAAGATGGACACCATAACCTAACTGAGCCAGCTTAAGAGGTTTCATTCCATCCCTCATCCACCTTCCTCACTATTTCTGTGTGACACAGTGCAAGGAAATGAAATACTAATGAAACTGGGGAACTGAGCAGGGCCTTCTAAGCCCTGAGTGTGTAGCTGCACTGAGCACCTGTCTGTCGTGTATACTTGGGTCTGCTGGGAGGTTTAGTACGTGTGTTAATGGGCACCTGTTCAGCCCAACGTGGCTCCTTACTTGACTTGGAAGCAATGAATCTTGATGTATCTCAGTGCAGCTGAGGGTAGGGGGTAAACAGAAGGGCAGGACTGAAATATTGGAAATTAATTGCAGGGAAACTTCAAAGACTGATTGTAGTAGGTGAGGAACTATAGTGTTTACTATAAACAATACCAGCCTATTTACTATATGCAATATGCTTGTCATTAAGACTGCTCTTCATATGGTACTGTATTTATAGTATTGGTTCATCTCTCTTTACATGCAGGCTGATAGAACTATTAGCATACCCATTGTATTATCACTATGTAATCACTATTAATTATTACTGCAGAACATCTTGTGGGAGTACAAACATGCTATTTAATAGTCAAGCAACCAGGCACACAGCTACTGCTGCCAATATCTGACCAAGTGTGACTACTTTGCAGATCCAGCCTCCTTCTGACCACTTGTTGGATGTCTCCTGGCACCCTCATTCCTCACACAGCAACAGAAGTTCAGAGGAAAGACTGGAGGCTGGACTAAAAATATACACACAGCGCAGCCAGCCACAACCCCTGACTACTTCAGCCTCTGCTGCACCTCTTGTGTCTAATGCTTCATGCAGAGACAAACAACCCCAAATGTAATTGCACAGTGTCCAGGCAGAGAAACTCTCACTGGAGGTGCTCCCTCCATCTCATTAGGGTGGCAGCAGGTGCTAGATGTGTTAATGAGCTTCAGCTGACAGGTGGCCACTTCTGTGGTTGCAGCAATTGCCCCTTCCCTGCTGGCCACCACCTCAGCACAGCCCCACTACATCCTACAGCCCAGCAAGGAGCACTGGCTGGAGCGGCAGCTGGGACACAGGGCACATTTTGGTATTTAAAATCAATCAGATGTCCAAGGAACTATAGGGAAAGCAAGGTTAATTGCCTTGCTATTGCTATAAAAGCCCGTATGTCCTCTGCTACTTTGATGCACTCAGCTGCCTCAGACTGACAAAATGTCAGCTTCCTCTCAGATCATTCCTCACTCTTCTGTGCTGTAAACAGGGTGATTCATTTAATTTACAGATGCTTTTTCTTCCTTTGCAATTAAATATCTTAATTGGAATAGTTTTTACAATGACTGTGCCTTGTCTGTTCAGCAAAATAATTTCTTGACAGAGTGCAGAAAGGCAGAAGCCTTTTGGGAGCTGGTAGGTCTGCAAGGAAGAACGAGGCCACTGTGACTCAGCCTGGTCTCTGGAGTTTGGGGGCCACTTCTATCAATGCAGAGAATGAGAAACTGCAGGGAAGACAGGGGAGATAATGAGCCTCCCAAGGAAAGGTACTTTCTGATTGAAGTCCCTTGGGATAAAAGCAGCTCTGCAACAGAGCCAGCACCCAAGCCCTTCTCTTTTGTCCTGACAGCTGGGAGACATGCCTGGCCGCTCATTAATGCTTCAATTCCGTGTGGTGCAACTCTCCCCAGCTTCTCTGACACACAAAGCATACACAATATACCCATTAGCATTCTTTTTCCTCACTCTGAAATCCCATCATAGCATCTCTATCCCGCTTCATCCCTCCTTTGGTTCTGAAGTGTTTATTGGATTGAGTTTCAATTTCTTCTCACTTTTAAAAACCTACAGCACTTTGAGCCTGTTTTTCCTTTTCTTGACTTCACCTCCTGCCTATTTCCTGGCCTCCTCTAGTGTGTCCTGGCCTCCTCATTTCCTAAGTCTGGGCTGCCAGACCCACTCCTTTCTTCTTATACAGCTAAAATATATGGAAAGACCAGTATATTAAAAAAAAAAAAAAAAAAAAAAAAAAAAAAAAAAAAAAAAAAAAAAAAAAAAAAAAAATCCACAACCACCCAAGGCCTGGAACTTTGTGATAATTCAACTCCAAACTCCCAGTGAGACACTCTAACCATATGAAAATGTCCCCCCTGCACTACAAAAATAGAGCCACCAACACTGGGTAACCCTCCTGGTCTTCCCAGTGTCCTGAAAAATCCCACAGCTTTTCAAGTTTGTGATTGTACCTTCCATGGTTACATATAACTGAGCACATTATCTCTTCATAAAACAGAATACCAAATTCTGGGCTGCTGCTTGTGCTGAGGGAAGCCACAACAGGCAAATGGACAGCAGGACCTTTGAAGCCAAGGATATGAGTCAGCTCCCTACCCCAATGTTCAAGCTAGCTTTCATAATGCCTTCCCATGGGAAAAGGCTCATCATGAAAATTTAAGAGATCTAAAGAAGCCTTTATTCAATAAGTCATCCTTTCTGACAACTGAAAGTGCTCCCCATCTCTACAGATGATGGCTGCAATGCAGACCTGCTCCCCATGGCAAGCCTTGGGTTCCTGATGATGTGTGTTGTGCAAAGTGGAGCTGAGAAAACAGGGCTACCTTCCCCTTGAAATGCCCCCACATCAAACAGCTATGAACACAGGGAACATCAAGACTTCCCTGCTTTTAAAGGAATTTAGATGTTCAATATAAATTCTCTTTGATACAAGAATAAAGTCCTTCAATCCCAGTGGCTCATAGAATAGGGGGCCCCCCAAGGCCTTCACAGCAAGTGACACTCCCACATCATGCTGTCCTCTGCCAAGCAGCCAGGCTTCAATGGTGGAAAACTGGATATTTTTTCCCTGTTTGCCTTCTTCTGGTGAAATGGGGTCCCCTGAGGGACATACTCCTGTTCATAAGGTGGCAGTGGGGATGGTGGCTCCCAGGTTGATCCCTCTGCTGCCATGGTGACAGCTGGCAAAATGAAAGGGCTGCACGTCCCTCTGAAGTGACAGTCCTGTGTTTGTAGCAAGGGGAGGGTGGCTGCTCTGCCATATGTTGTGGGGAACTGGCATCGTTGCCTTCAGTTCTCATGACCCTTCCAGGCTTTTTCAAGAAAGTTTAATTAAACTTTTCTTCATGTTTAACTGATCACATTCCAGGTCTGAGGAAACCTCCCTTGTTTATAACACTGTGATCGGAACTTCTTCCCCAGCAAAATCCCAGGCTCTGTGCTTGGTTGTTTTTGGGATCATGTGCCCCAGTAGTGGTGAGGCCCCAGAGTGCTGGGTCTTGTGCAGGCACCCAGGGAAACAGACTCCCATAGTTACTCAGAGACTCCCATCTGAATGTACAAGACAGCAAAGAGAGACAAGTGTGAGCCCTTGAGGACCACACCTTCTTAACTGCCAGCATTAAAGAAAGGGAAGGGCCTAATGATTGCTCTGGAGATGCAAACCCAAGAATGATTAATTTGCCTTTCTTGTCATCACACTCTGAACAGGATGCTCCAGACAGAAATCCTCTGAATGGCGTATGAGGAAGGAAAAGAACTATGCCAGTGTGTACCTCCTTTTTCTAGGTAAAAACCTAGTAGAAACAGTGGGATCAGGAGCTGCTTTGAAAAGGTATGTTCACTACACAATTCCTTAGTGATGAAAGGGTATATCCCAGAAGGTCATATGCCATGTACATTATTCACTCAGGAAGAATAATTCCTGGTGTTCATTCTACATTCAGATGGCTGTAGGAGCCATGGGCTGGAAGAGAGCCCCTGAAGGCAGAACTGGGAAGGGAAAGAGAGTGTCACATAGATAACTGACAGTGCATTTTACAGTCTCATTTGGATAACTCCTGATTCCAATAGAGCAGCCCACTGGTTTAATTTTCACTTTAACAGAATAAACCAGATTTGTTCTCACTTGCAAAGCTTGCAGGGGGATAAATGTGCCACTTAGGTAAGTCATCAGAAACAAAGTGCTCTGTGGGAACAGTAGATAACAATTAGTGAATAAACACTGAAGGGGACTACAGAGATTTGTATGGCAAATGCCAGCTATGT
Organism: Aegithalos caudatus; assembly: GCA_013389925.1. Taxonomy (NCBI): domain Eukaryota; kingdom Metazoa; phylum Chordata; class Aves; order Passeriformes; family Aegithalidae; genus Aegithalos; species Aegithalos caudatus. Next base: position 559,410 of record WEIU01017882.1, read on the forward strand.
CCCTGAGACAGAAGACATTAAAGTGCTCCCTACTGTTTGGATGGCACATTATTGCTGAGACTCACAGTGTTTTTGAGGAGTGGAAAACCTAGTCATCAAGGCAAAGGTATTACACTTGCTTTTGTACCAAGAAAGCAAGGGGCAGATAAAAGGCAGGATCACACAGAAATGGGAGAGACAAAGGCAACTTCAAAATGCTACAACATAAAACTGCAAATGGATATACTATGGGCTTTGTTTGGTGTCACTACAGAAGTCGGACTCGTTTCTATCTCCAAACAAAATAATTCTAGACAAGTCAGGTCAAAGGTCCTGCCCTGCTCCATGTGTACCTTCCTCTGGATTCTCAGCAACATTTTGTTGATGCTATTGGAGAGCCCAGCTTTAGTCTCTATGAAAAGTAATCTAAGAAGGACAACAGAGCTCCTTGGATCTGTGCAGCAATGCCAGTTTGTATGATTATGTGGTGCCTTCCAATACAAGCCACATCAGTGATTAAGCACAGCTAAATTTATTCATGTTGTTAGAGCTTCTCTCAGCTTCTGTCTTATTGTTGGGGGAAAAATGCAAACCATTGTTCCATGACTAGATCCACCTCTTGAGAACTTGTACTGACCTTCTCTTTGATGCAAAATGTCCTCACTTTGTGATGCTCCCCGTCTTTATCTTACTTCACTTCTTCTATTTGAGCTCTTGTTTTTATTAGTTTTAGTTTTTATTTTCCATTTTTTCTACTTCATGACTATGCCAGATATTCTAGCAGGAAAATCATGATGCACCCTTTCATTTGTGACATGGACTCTCCAGTCAGTTGGATGGCAGGGAGTGATGGACTGACTGGAAGAGTTTACCAAGCTTCCTAATTATGTAGAGACTCTGTTGTCCTTTCTCCCAGTAGTCTGCACACTCTCCACAGCAGGGTCTTCACATGGAGAGAGTTTCTTGCTTTCTGAGGCAGTGATCCCCAATGGCTGAAGCAGGTTTCACTCAGCCACAAATCCTTAATGAATGAATTGATCTGGCTTGACACTGGCTCTTCAATGTGCTACGTTGAGTGCCTTTGGAACTGAGACTTGGGTAGGCAGCCAAAGCTGCCCTTGGTGTTGGCAGAGAGGCAAGGATGTAGCAGCAGCCACAAGGCAGGAAAACTTGGAGAAGAAGGAATTACCCCCCAAGACATAGCACTTTTGATCTTGACACACTGGCTCCTGGGAGGTGTCTGGCTTCAAACAAAGACTTGGACTGGATACCAGAGTCCAACAAGCAGTCCCCTCCCACCCACCCTTCTGTTATTCTGCATACAGCCATCAAACCTGCTCTTGCATGGCAGTGCCCATCCAGCACCTAAACTGGATTGCACAGATGGCCTGGATCTCTGCTACCAGGAGTTACCAGCTCCATTACCAATACCAGGAGGGCGACTGCAGCCAGCTACCTTAGCTGGACAACCTGGTTGTCTATTTTCCAGAGCTGCAAGGGCATAAATTTTAGTTGCCAAAGGCATGAAACTCTGGATAGATGCATGTGGGCAACACAGAAGTCTGGGCTGTTGCAGTTTCAATCCTCCTAGTACTTGAGGTGATTACAGCAATGATAGCATGGATGCACATGGCCATATTACAGAAATACCTTGAGATCAGAGCCAAGATGCATTAGTGATCTTTCCTAACTTCAGCATCTATGAATACATTAATTCACATAACAAATTATCCAAAATTAAGGGCATTTTGAGGAGTTGTTTTTGTCTGGGTCCTCATGTATTTGAAACTAACAAAGTGCTTCTGTTTTCTTTTACTTGTTGAAAGAGAACATCTCATTCTTGCTCCCATTGGGTAAGAAGCTGCTCTTCTGTACCATTTCCTAGCGAGGGCTGACTAATGGAAGCCATGAGGGCTGGAATGCTGCAATTTGTAGTCTGGCAAAACGCAGAACATTTCTCAAGGGTCTGGAGACATCAGCTGTTTCTGGAATCAGTGCCTGGGGTTAAGTGCATATTTGTGGGAAAAGTGCTTTTATCTTTGGCTTCTAGTCCAGTCTTTTTCCTGGACATCTGTGCCTGTGTCATGGGGTGTTGGAGGGAGGAGGAATGCAAATACTCAGCCTGTCTTTTTAAATGTAAAAGACATGACTTTCATATTTCATTGAATCCTAGAATGGCTTGGTTTGGAAGGAACATTAAAGATAATCTAGTTCCAACCTTCCTGATATGGGCTGGTGCACCTTCCATTAGACCAGAGTGCTCAAAACCCCATCTAACTTGGTCATGAATGCTTCCAGGGATGAGGTGTCCCAAGTTTCTCTGGGAAACCTGTTTCAGGACTTCACCACCCTCACAACAAAGAAATTCTTCCACATCAAGCTAAGTTTGTCCTCTTTAAAACTATTCCTCCTTATCCTATCACAATGGGCCCTTGTAAAAAGTCTCTCTTGTAGTCCTCATTAGGTATTGGAAAGGGCTCTAAGGTCTGCCTGGAGTCTTTTCTTCTCCAGGCTGAACAATCCCAATGCTCTCATCCTGCCTTCAGAGGTGAGATGCTTCAGTACTCGGAGTATCTCAGTTACCCTCCCCTGGACTTGCTCCAAGAGTTCATGTCATTCTTATTCTGGAGGCTCCACAGCTGGACACAGCACTCCAGGTGGGATCTCACAAGGGCAGAGTAGAGGGGCAAAATTCCCTCCCTTACCCTGCTCTGGATGCAGCCCAGGACACATTTGGCTTTCTGGGCTGTAAGCGCACATTGCCAGCTCATGTCAACCTTCTTGTCCACCAACATTCCCAAGTGCTCAGGGCTGCTCTCAACCCTTTCCTCTGTCCTGCCTGTGTTTGTGCTTGGGGTTGCCTCAACTGAGATGTGGGACGTAGCATTTAGCTTTGTTGAACTTCATGAGGTTCACATGGTCCCCTTTCCCACGCCTGCCAAGGTCCTTCTGGATGGCATCCCTGCCCTCCAGCACCTCGGCTGCAACACACAGCTTTGTGTCTTTGGCAAACTTGCTTGTTATTTATCTGTCTTAATGGGGAAAAGCCTCTTCGCACCTAATCATCAGCAGCCACTGTGACTTTTATCAATAAGCCAATTTTCAGTTGGGTCTTTAAAAATAAATAAAGAAATAAAGGCAACCAGAGAGACAGAGAGAAGAGACACAGACGGTATCATTTTCAAAGAGATTTTTAAAAACACATTAAAGAGCTTTTCTTCAGTTTTTTTCCTTCTTCTTCTTCTTTTTTTTTTTTTTTTTAAATTTAGTGACAGTCTAGGAAGGAGGAGATGAAGATAAAAAAAAAAAAAAAATAAAAAGAAGATTTAATGAGGATGAGACAGAGGCTGAAAGGATGTTTCCTAATCTGAACAAGCAGTTAAGGAGAATCAGGACAGAGGGAAGGGATGAATCTTAGAGATAAATATTGGGGATGGGTTGAAGCAGTTAGGGTAAGAGAAGAACAAATGCAGGCCTACATTAAGAAATTAAGTCAAATCTGACAAAAAAAAAAAACACAACAAAAAACAAACCCACAAACAAACAAAAAAACAAACAACTCCCCCAAACAAAACAAAGAAAAAAACCCCACCTGGTACCTTCTGCTATGTTATCTCAGGCCAGGCCAGTGTTCCTTCCTGGAACTGGAGGCACCCACTGTGGAATGTCAAGATACCAGCAGAAAGACAACTGTTCTCATCTTCCTTGAAAATAATATTCCTTAAAGCAGGAAGCAGTAGAAATCTCCTGAGAAAGACTGTTCCCTTGATGCCTCTAAGCAAATCTGGAATTTCTGATAAAGCCATTCAATTGGATCCCTAGCTGTATTGCCCAAATTTCATGCTGCTGGCCACAAGTGGGGAAAAATTTGTGCTACTTGCAGAAAGGGCTGTTCTGCAGTCAAATCAAGTGATGAAGATTCCCTCTGCCTGTCATTAGTTTGCTGCATGAGCCGGACATATCACTTTGTCTTTCCATGTCTGAGTATTCCTGCCTCTAAAATACCAAGTATTCATAATGCATTCATATTTAATCCAGTTACCTTTAGTAAAAGGTGTCAGAATTTTTCTTCTCCTTCAGAGGCCATCTACTCCTAATGTGAACTCTCCTCTCCACTTCCAACTGAAATAGGTAGATGCTCATTTCCTGCAGCAGGAAGAAGTAACTTTTAACCCTGCAGTGGCTGAACAACTTCAACACCTGCATATGCTTCATAAAGACCAGTCCTGACTGACACAGATTTGTTACAGAACTTCCCAGCTTCATGGGAAGATGTGGTGACCCTTAATTCACTCCCGTTAGCAGAGTACATTGAGGTCCTTAGATGGAAGGGGTTATAAACCAGCAATAATTATTTGCTACCACTCAGTCCCTCCCCTGCTCCTCACCCTCACCTCAAAAGACATTCCAAACTTCTTCTTACTTCTTATTGTGATCTCTATTTTATTTTTTAATTTCCAGACCCGCTGAATGAGATAAGAGCCTGGAGGAACTGATTTACGAAGGGAGATTAAAAATGCTACATACGTACAGTTTAGTTAAATGATGGACATGATAACTCCTTACAGGAATCTAATTTTCTTTGGAAGGACACAAGGGGAGGAAAATATAGAAATGTATAGCTGTAAGCTTTTTTTTTTTATTTATTTATAATTTGCTTTTATTGACACTCAGTAGGAGAGACACAATGGCTGCCACAAGGGTGACATAGGAACATAGCACAAGCCTGCTGGAAGAGGTATGCTAGGTTAATATAAAGCAGTTAAATTGCTGTGTGAAGATAGTTAGCTGGAGAGGGATTAAAAAAGGCTCTAACACAGCTAATGACAGTGGAGAATGAAAATTTGGGGCTTGGATCCTGCAAAGTGGCCACACATAGTAATCTGCAAGATTCAGGATTTAAACAGAAAACCAATTAGCCTGACAACAGGCTTAGGGAAATGAGTTGTGGAAACAGCCGCAATACATCATAGATCAGTAGTTTACAAAAGAGGAATGGAGAGAGGAAACAACATCACATTAAATCCTGCAGAGACTAATGGAGAAATTCCATCAGGAGCCCTTTGCACAGGAAAAAGAAATGGTAAGTCATCTTCCAGTGGTTTATTCCTACAAGAGTTCTGCTAAGGGGGTCAGGGGAAAAAATGTAAGAACCCCAGATGATCTGAAGAGGAATCAGTATCATCACCAACAGCTGATCTCTGTAGCTCTGGGCTCCCAGGACTACAGAAGTTCTGGGGCTGCTGACCAAACAAACCAACAAAGGGCAGAAAGGGGTTTTTGGTAGTGGTCCCACACAAAACAGGTAAGAGGTTCCAAGACAGAGAAATCTGAGGTATCTAAGCAGCAATGTGAAATATGTCTGTAGAGCTCCTCCTATAAGGAACACTGGGAAGACACGTAGTATTAGAGAATATCCTGAGTTGGAAGGGACACATTAGGATCATCGAGTCCAACTCCTGGCCCTGTGCAGGACATGCCAAAAAGCACACCATGTCCCTTAGAATATTGCCCAATGGAAGATGATGCTGGACTTCAAGACACGGAGCTGGAAAGGGAGACTTGTCATCCCTGCAGGGAATGCAAGATGTTAAGCGTGTCCTTGGACTACTCCTCACACTGCAGCACCATATTAAGTCCTGAGCACTCATCACTGCGGAGTGATAAAATCCTCATATCCTCTCCCACTTCTGCCACCATGCAGATCTGCTGCAATATGAGATCTGTTGCAGGCCATGGAGAATTCTTTCAAAAATGTCCCCCAAACTTTGACAGCTTCAGAAAAGGGACTGCCAGCTGCAACATGAGATACCTCTCTGGAAGAGGGAGAGCGGTCAGTTTAATGAAGAGCAAAAAGGTGGCATCGGAAGGAAGAGCAACAAAGCAAGTAAAAGCCTAGACGTGGTCTCAGTATTTTTCTGCACCATAATGGAGCACCACGGTGGTGTCGTTGTCACAAAAGCACAGGAAGCAGCTCCACACAAAGATGGAGTCTACACCAGAGCCAAACGTTTAGGACCTGTGTTGTGTGATACCCTGCAGAAAGTCGAACATCCTTTTGCTTTGTTAGGCCCAGATGAAAGGGCTTGGCACTGTCAGCAGAACAGCAGGTTGAAGAAGAATCTGCAGTTCCTGCAGCTGTGGCCCTGCATTTGCCCAGGTCCCTGCCATTTCTGAAATCACCTTCCATGGCATGACCTCTTCTGCTTGATAATCACCTTTAACTGGAGAATGCCCTTGAAACCCCTGAAGTGGGGCCCAGGGGGGCAACGTACCCAAAAGCCAAACCTTGTTGATTCTGTCCACCAAAAAGCCAGCCTGACAGCTGGTGCAACCCAACATTGCAAGAGCATCTATTTCACCTCTTTCCTGAGCAAAACTAATGTCCATTGTGCACTGTGAGTCACCTTCTCTTCCAGAAGCCCCTCACACAACCAATCCCATAACTGCATGAGTCTCCCAGGAGCAGAGATGATTCCTGAAGAAGCAATAGGCAGCTGGCATGTAGAAGTGATCACTGTGTGGCGGATGGGATTCCACAGCATGCTGGAGATGGAAATATCACCTTAACAAGCATGGACAGCCCCCAATGGACTATAAAATTCATTTGGAGACTGAGATAATTCAAAGGAGCCAAGTGGCCTAGCAATAAAAGCCAGAACACATAAATTTAAATTCAAAAAGCTCTGCAGTGCCCTAGCAATAAGTGACAGAACAACCACTCCCCCCACACACACAGACTTACCCAGACCCATCTAAAAGTCACAGTCCAGAGACCAGAGAAAGATGTGCATAACCTGTGTTTTATAAAGGGGGAGGAGGGCTGAGGGGAGCAAATACAAGAAAAGTGCTTACACATTTGGCACATGTATGGGATGTGTACATGTGCCATGGCAGCTGTGCTGGGTGGGTGTTGTGCAAGTAGCTTTTCTTTAATCACATTACTCAATCACAAACTAACATGTAGAAGAGGCTAAATATTGTTCTCTATTATATACCAGGGAAGACCCATTCAAGACAACAATTTCACACTATATGAGTGTAGCTGAGGGTGGATTATGGCAAATTACTTTTGTTCTGTTTTTATGTACAACACAAATTCTCTTGTCCTTCCTCTCTTCTGTCCCCACTGGGATTCCTCTCCAAACTGCTCAGAGAGTTCTTCCCAAAGCACTTCCCTCCCAAGGAGTTAGTTTGCCACTCATAAGATAAACAGCCTAAAATTGTGATAATAAAAACTTTATAGCTCTCCATCATGTTCATTCATGCTAATGCTTTCTCTCACTGTGGATATAGCAAAAAATTCAATGCTGGAGAAGAAAGAAAGGGTTTCAGATGGCATCACAGGCATGTTTTTCAATGCTGTAAAAGCATGGCAGTTCAATATTCTTTTACAGCAGAAGGTGTCCATCAAGGTCATTAATGACTGAGAGAGGAGACACAAGAGCAGAAAGTTGCTGATCGATGATGTGTCATAGTTTGGAGATGGAAACTGCAGTAGACATGATCCATACATCTCCATGTCCCCACAGGGAGCTGTCCTAATCTAATAAGACAGGTGTCTTCATGAAGAGGTCTCAAGGGCAAAAAGGAGGTAGAAGTCTGGCAAGTGACATCAGTTGCAACTTGGAAAATTGGACAGTCTGGGGATAGGGCTGATCTCCCTGTAGCACCTCAGTGCAGAGGTGAGGACTCTTGAGTCTTGAGGGACCCACATGGTGCAGAATGCTAATTACCTTTGATGAGGGAGGAAAGGGATACTGACTCAGAAAGTAATTCATTATAGCTAGTCCACCAGTCAAGGGGAGTCCTTTGTCAGGGTGAGGCAGCTGCTCTCACTGATACAGCAGGCACAAGCATTTTGATTTCCAGGCTCTGTGAGTGATGGCAGGTGCCACACCTGTCCCCAGAGCTTAAAAGCTGAGATCTTCAGCACCAGCAGAACAAGCCTTCATCCTAGAGGAGTCATTTTACTTTTTAACAAGTAGCAAGGGAAGACATGGACAGAAGGTGACAACTTAAAGAGTGTACAGGAATGTCTAGGACTTGGGTTTAACAACCACTGTTCCTCTCCCACACAACTGGTCTTCCCAGAATCAGACCTGACTGTGATTTATTATTATCTCTAATTTTTTGTACAGAGGCAGCACACGGGAGCTGTATTTGCAGAACAGAAATTTACTACGATAAGTATTACACACACAAAGACCAAAGATACAACTCCTGTTCCAAGCACATTACAAATCAAGCACAGATTAGAGACCAAGATAAATATTGCAGTGTGATACACCCGTTTGGTTTTTTTTTAAACCTGAATTTAAAAAGGAACAGAAAACACTTGCAACAATAGGGTTAAATTTGTGTTTAAGGAAACTAAATGTCTTTTAGGAGCAGCTGAATCTGGTGTGGAAACAGCTGAAGACACCTTTTCTAGGCATTTCTCTGCCTTGTACTTTCTGCCTTTTTTTTTACCTACCTTCTTATATCCTAATAAGGGCACTTACAATGGAACCCAAGTTCTTTACTGTTTCTGAGGTCATTTGCTTTTGCTGCTTATTTCCCTCCCTGCACATCATCAGGCAGGATGTGAACCGAAGGTGCTGTGGAGCAGAGAAAATCCCACCTTCCAGGAATGGAAATGGCACTGCATCACCATTCATCTGCTTATGAAATACCCATCTTTCATTTTTTCATTTTTTTTAGCAGTGTTTGTCCTCTGTATATGACAGCCACCACTGAGATCAGCCTTCAGTGTGTAGGTCAAGCTGGTCAACTCAATCTTTGAACAGGTCTGACTATTTGAGTTGGTGAAATCTCAACTGGACATTTCAATTAAAACAACTGTGAGACCTGTATTAGGTCCTTTTAACATTAAAGCTTAATTTTCCAAACTGAGCAGAACAAGTTGCACTGGGTAAAAGTATCTTTATAGCAATAGCTGTTACGGACCTGGAGACTGCACCAGTTTAACCTTACGGAGTTCAGATAATATAACTAAAGCTTTAGAAAATTTGTGATCCTCCATGCACTTGTCTGTCCCTGCTGCATCCCCTTCACCGAGATCAGTCACAGCCCTACTCTGCCCCACAGCATGGAGTAAAGACAGCTATTTCATGCACAACCTATACTCTTCCTCTCCTTTCAGTCATGGGGAATTGCATCAGAAGACACAACTGAAAGCAAATCCTCCTCAGCCTGCAGTCCCAGTGAGCTTCAGCAATCAATAGTCATTGGAGGGTTTTCCCAGGAGGAATGCCAGTTGCTGACACAGAGGGCTCCCCTACGCTTCCCCCGTGGAGGACTCTGGCACACCCTCAGATGGTGGCATAGTTCACTGCCATAAGCCTCATGCGAAAATTTGCCACTATGAAAGTCAGTGTCTCTGCCCAGACCTCTACACAGTTCCTCTTGGAAAGTATCCCTTATTACTTGCAGAGGAGGATTTAGGGCTGAGCCAGCCCTGTGGTTTCTAGAGATAAGGCTGTGTCTCTGCCCTTGTGTATGAGTGAAACAAACACCTCAGGTGGCCAGTGAAGAGCAGGATGTTCTCTTTTACCCTCCTCATCAGTGTAATCATCCCCCCACCATTCCCTCTGGCAGGTAATTTTGATGGAGGTGTTTCTGCAGTACCCACTCTGGGACTGTGCATTATGACAAAACTTAATAGGATTCCACAGTCAATTACTCCCTACCTATTTTTCTGCCACAACACCATTGCACAACCACTAATAAGTGAATTACAGGAGAGAAAGCCCTTTCCTTTGTATATGCATGAGACGTGTCATTTGGCTCTTAAAGTGTACAAGAAAAGAAAAGATTTAATTTTTTAGCCCCTCTCTTCCCTAGCTCTCCATCCTCCATGAGATGAAATAAACAGAGGGAAGATGTGCTTTTTGCATAAATTGGGCATGTATGATTGATAATGTGTTATCTTGTCAGCTGGAGACACCTGCATGGCAGGTATTTATGCTATCAGAAGGGCTCTAACTGGTGAAATACAGTTTGGTGCTGATAAGGGGACCCAGGGACTCATGGTGCCAGCCCCATGAGGACAGGGGGATTAATGCTGATATTTTGCAGCTTGCTCTTATTAAATTCTGATTCCTTTTGTGAAGTGAAAAAAAGAAGAGGGAGAGAGTGATTGGTTTTAAGCAGATAAAAGACAGAAGGGGTGGGGGTGGCTGTTAGAAATGGGGCTGATGAATGGCCAGGGTATCTCTTGGGAATAAAAGCAAAAAAGTATTAAACAATTTTCTGATTGACTAGATCTTGTCTGTCAGGCAGGGAATCAGAGTGGGGAGGAATGGGTTTGGGGAGTTCCTGAGAGTACAAAGACATGGTTTTATTAAAAGCAGAGCTTAATTATACAGGTGGGGGACAGGGAAAGAACCAATTTCCTTCGTTTGCTGGAATTTTTAAACATGCAGCACTACTGATATTCAGGCACTCAGCTCTCAGTCCAGCCTACTGCCATCAGCTTCTGCTTAATGCTTATGGCAGGGCCTCCTGCTAAACACAGCGGCCAAGCTCCTTGAAATACGCATATTTAGGATAAGGCTTCCTTCAAGCAGGCAGAACACACCAGGTTATGGCAAAGTTATGTACCCAGCTGCAGTACAAAGGGCAGGAGGGGGAGCACTGGCAGAGCTGGTGGGGGGAACCTCAGGCTGGGAGGGCCAGCATGTTTTCCACTCCTGAGCATTTTCAGGATTAAACCCTTAGGTCTTTGCTTGTACCTGTATCTTAGAAAATAATCATTTGCAACATTCATGAAAGAAAAGCCTTAACAACTTCAGACAAGCTCAGGTAATAATTTGCATATTCTGCGGGAATTCCTCTAGGGCTGGAAAAGCAGTAACAAAAAAAAAAACAACCAGCTACTGGGAAGGAATGATCCCATACACCACAAGCATCAGTGAGGAAACATGCCACACTAAGCACATACACTGTGAGTGCAGAGAGGGTTTCTATCAGCTGCAACCAGAACCAAACCATGCAAACACAAAAAGGCTCTGAGAATGTTACAGCAAAAAAGATACAGCAACGCCCTTTTATAGGATGGGAAGGTTTGTGATGCAGACACAGATGGATCCTTTCGGTTATATGATTCTGTTTGTGGTTCTCTGGGCATGTATTATTAATATGCTACAGAGTTTTAATTAGAGCTGAGAGATTCATTCATTGTGAATAATTTATCTGATTAATTTTGCCTTGCTTCTGTTCATAAATTGTCCATAAGCAGTTTGTAATTTTCTCAAATTTATTTGTCATTTGCAGTTATTTGCTGACTTGTCTCAGCATATTGTTTGTCCACAAACTGTCCCTGGATAGTCAATATTCAAAATCAAAGCTGGGTTAGATACACTTTTGTTAAATATATGCAGTAAATCCCATTGGATGCTTCTGTTTTCTGACTAACCTTTAGGATCAGGCTTCCATAGAGAATACTATTTTTTATGAGTTCAAATTTTGCTTCCTGCAAATAGTCTCTAATATTTACATAAAATTCACTGTTCCCATGAACATTGCTGCCAGTCAATATATTCTCTACAATACACACAGAAGGAACCACAAAAGGAGTGTTTTATACTTGAGGCAAATAGTTCTTTTGTTACACAGTGCCCCAGTCTGTTCCTGGGAGACCTGACTGAACATTTGTTTAGTTTTGGTGGGGTTTTTTTCTGGTTTGTTTTGCTTTTCCATCTCTCCTGGTCAGGGGTTATGTTCTCCCTAAGTCACTCACTCATGCAAACTGTGCTGCATACTAAATACATTGTCTTTTTGTGCTGCCTTTGCCAGCCTGTCTCAGAACAGTCCATCGAGCACAGGGCACTGGGATAATCACCATCCAACCAGAAGGAGTGACCATCACTGCTGGGCATGCCAAGCCAGTCACTGCTTGCTTCAGCCTGTGTTGCCATGAAAAAGCTTGAGGCACAGAAAGTGCCATACAGCCAGGCTCACTCACACGGATGATCCCTATTCTGTGATAACAGGAGAAGCTTGCTTGCTCCACATGGGATCTTTCCTTTGAAGAAACAAAATATGTTGTTTGGCAATGAAGAGAAGTTTCTCTGCTTGCAGTGCTCAAAAACCAGTGTGAATATTAAAAGGCATCTTTGCATAATTACTAAGTAACCTCCACTTGGTAGTTTTGAATTATTGGCTTGTGGCAGGGAACTATGGAGAAACATCACTGTCATCTGACAACATGCAGCAGGAGTTGCTTATTTTTAAATCAAGTTCAGCAATGGTGAATCACATATTTCAGCATTCCAGAGCAGCTGGAAAGTAAATATTGCTGTAACAGTTCTGTGGATACTCTTAGGCAGCATACACTATTACAAGGGTTTGTATGCATGTACAGTCATGACATAATCCGGGATATCACAGACAGAAGTGACCATTTGTGTCACCTAGTACAGCACTAGTGGAGCCAGGACCATATCATTCCCTTCAGCTTTTTTTCCTACAGCCTAGTCCAGACTTTTAACTATTGCCAGCTGTGAGATTCCTACTTAATCTTTTCAGGACTTCACATATTTCAGCTCTCAGTATCTAAGTTCTCCCAGGCAGTTCCCATCTTTCCTTTTCCTTTCCTTAAAATTGCACATTTTTCTTCAATTTTATAGCTTTTATTTATTACATCCAGGGGTGGAAATAGCCTGACATACCTGTGTTTTGCAGGTTGGTTGGGGGTTGTCATACCACTTTCTAGCTCAACATATCAACACCTTGCGTGTTTCCATTTGACCCATGTGTCCCCTTTAAATTCTCACACCCTCTGATGCAAGTCCCACAGAGATCAGGGCCAAAAACCTCTCGTTCTGGTGGGTCTCAAACACAACTTTCAATAGTCACAACTTAGACTTCAACCAAGGCAAGCGCTGCTGTTTCCCTTGTCCTTCAAACCAATCTCCCAACCATCTGGCTGCTCCTGCTGCTCAAATCTGAATGTTTTTTCCAAGTCTTCCTATGATATTCCTCTGCCTTAGAGACTAGAATGGACAGGGAATACTACTGTCGTGCCTTGGATTCACTATTTGCATTTTCTAGGATCTTAGCATCCTACAAAGCTTTGTGGGAACATGCAGTATGAACACCCTATAAGGTTTTGTAGACATTCTTTATTAACACACAATGGAATCAGTGTAAATGCATTATTAATACCCTCTTAGCTGGCAAGAGAGTGGTGATATTTTCTTATGAGAAATGCAATTGTTTAATATCAAACAGTATTATTTCAAAGATTTAATTGTGTAATTGAGGTCAGTAATCGCTCGGTCGTCGTCAGAGCAAGAGGAACTTGCAGAGTAAAAGATTTATTGTCTTGACAATAGAGAGCAAATTTTTAATATTTCTGAAAAATTGAGAACTATTAATCCTGGCATGTGTTACTCTCAAACACAGTGAACTGATAAAACTTTGATCTAATTTTCTCTTTGAAGGGGCATTGGTGGGGTGTGAGGAAGACTGTTAACTGGATGTGGCCTTCTGCTGGAAGCACAGCAAAGCACAAAGGCGAGGCACATTCAGCTTCACAGGAACTCTCATATTGTGCACAAGGCAGCTACTGAGATAACAAACCGGTGCAGTCCCACTGTGCAGCAAGGGGAGGGAAGACAGATGTGGTTTCCATGAGCACAGGCAGCTTGGTGGTCATTTCTCAAAGGAATGCTATTTGCATTTACACCCAGTGTGCACACACTTTTCTGTTTCTGGGAGTTCCAAAAAATATTTGCAATACAGATCAAGTAATACACATGCCAGTTGCAAACATATGGGTAATCTGTCTGTGTGAAGCTTATGAACTCGGTTTGATACTGGGAGCTTGAATATTAGTAGAAACTTCAAGCTTTGTTTTAATGAGAAGCTCTGAAATCTTCTCTGATTTGTTTGGTTTTGGGTTTTTTTTCTGAATCTAACTTGAACAAAAATTCAAAGACGGTAACAATGATAATAAAAAGAGCCTATTGGATCTTCATGGTGTCCTCTCAAATGGAGCACTAAAGCAAAGAAATAAAGAAAAAGCCCACCAGAACTGGTGAGGCAGCAATGGGGGCATACTGCAGAGATGACCAGTATATATAATATATATATATATAATATATATAATAAAAGCAAGAGTATTTCCCCGGACATTTGGAGAGGAAGGCTTTCTGTGAAAACAGAAAGGCTGCTCAACTTTTGTGATGGGCACGGGATCACAATGCCCTTGGATGCCAGCAGGGAAAGATAGTGGAGTATGTGTTATTTTGCAGTATATAATGAATTATACAGCAGTGCTGGTAAAGGGAAAGAATTTCTGGGATTTTTGAATGTTTAGAGGTGTGTTAATTTTGCTTTAAGTGACACAGGCCTCTGAGGGAAGAGTCTGTAAACTCCCCCTGCCTTCAAAGTCAGAACTCTGATAAAAGGTGTGGCTTTTGAGCAGTGGCTTTTGAGTAGTGTGGATTGGCTCCAGGGCTTGCAGCAATCAAAACATAAGGCCCAATTTCTGTGGAAAGAACAGAAAGTACACCACACAGGGTAAGGATAGGACAAATAAATGAGGCAAATAGCCTATGCAGGCCAAAAGAAGCTTATAAATATGTGAACCCAGGATGCCCGGACACAGCTGCAGCAGTCTGGCATGGAACCATCTAGAAACTATATCAAGGCTATACAACAGAGATGAAAGTGCAGATACTAGCTTATAAATACAGCTGGGCTGCTTAGCTTTTTACAGATGTGGGCACTACATTTGCAGCTGAGCCCTGAGATCTGCTAATGAGAAAGACTATCTGAGAGGCTGAAAGTAATGAATTTATGGTAGTGATCCCAAGGCAGTATGTGGTTTCCAGACATTTAAAAAGAAAGAGCTGCCCCTGTAAACAATGTTTTAGTAACTGCTTGCTTTTAGAATATTCTCCAAACAAACACAGGTGCAGAAACCACTTCTTTCTCTTAGGCTAACCTTCCCTTTCCCAGTTACTTTGGCCAGGTATGTGGGGATAGCCAAGATTTAGACCTGTACCTGAATTGGTCTTGAGATCCAAAATTCAGTGACTAGACGCCAAATTTGAACACTCTGAGTTCTACCTAGGAGCCTTTGCTAATCACTTCTGGATATGAACTTTTTAAAGTTTTGAGCCAGCTATGGAGAAACACAAGACTTTAGGCAGAATTTAAGCTGTCTATTTCTGCTCAATGTATCCAGCCAGGCTGGCTAGATGTGACAGCCATATCTTATTCTGAAAGGCAGAAGTGCAGTTTTGCCCAGCTTGAATGATAAAAAATAGTAAACTTTGCATACAAGGCATCTTGATGTGGGAGAAGACATCTGGGTCATATAAAAAGAAGTTTCTTTTCCCATTCCTTGCGCAATGTATATGACATTTATTTTGGCTTCTGAAAGATTACAGGAAAGGAGATACAGGATATATCATGAGAGAGAAACTATAACTTGCAAAGCAGGTTTTTGGAGCCCAGAAGGACCTGCTTATTAAACCTGGCTCCATGACCCCAGGATCATGTTCTTCTGTGTACAAAATGGCCCTGTGGCCCATTAAGTCAAAAACTGAGACTTGCTGCTAAAAGCCATCAGCTCCTGCAAAATGCTGCTCTGCCAGTTCAGCCTGGAGGTCTCAATGTGTGGTGATGCAAAATTATTTTGTTTTTGCAACAGTTCAGGTTTATTCCTGTTCCATAGTCTATGTGACTTGTTATATGTTATATGTACCCTGATGGTTTGTTCTATGTACCCCTTTCCCTATTCCCACTGTTGGTCTCTCCCAAACCCGCCCCCTGTCAATCCTGTTGTCCCCCACCCCCTCTTCCCTGTCCCTCACGGTCAGGCCTCTCCCTGACTTCTGGAAATATCCAGGGGGAACGTCGAGTGATTGGCAGAAGCCCAGGAATTCCCCCTCCCCTTGTTCCCAGTTGGGTGATAAGTTGTCAGTCCTCACCAGAGCCACACCTAATCCCTCTCTCATTGGACCTGTGTTATCCCCACCCCTGTGATCCTCCCCTATTCATAAACTGTGTGCACCCAGGGTCCATGCTCTGTCTGGGCAGGATTTGTGGGAATAGACTTCCAGCCTGGTTCACTTTGACACAGTCCTCCTTTTTTCCTTTGCCACAACCATGCTTCCTTTCTGCCTTAAAGCTAAAAGGATCCACTGTGCAGGCAGTGGCTCCAGTGCCAGTCTGCAACTGTGGTCTGCGGTGGCGGGGCTAGCCAGTGGATATCCACGAGCAGCTACATCACTGTTCTTTCTTCAGGCAATGCTGCCATTTACAGCTTTCCCTGTGTACAACGACTGCCATTCTCTGCCTTACTGAAATAGTTTCCTCTGGCCAATGCCAAAGAGTGTGTTATTAGACCAGTAACTCACTCCTGAACACAGTGATCCAGGTATGGCAATCTCTCAGCACTTGGTGAAAAAAAAGAGCAGCAGTGAAACTCAAAAAATACTCCTCCCCTCATTCCTTTCCAAATGGTGTGAATTCTGGATCCAGATCAAGGCCAGGAACAGAGAACATGGAGGAAATACCCTTTCACTGTGTTATCTGAAAGGAAAACATCAACTAGCAAGGTATGCCAAGGCAACAAATTCATAGCAGAACCTGATGCTGTTAAAAACAGACGTTGCAGCAGGACAGATGGTGGGTTTATTCAGTGTCTTGCATTGAGGAGAGAGATTCATGGTGCAGCAGGGCTTCTTCAGTGGGCTGAGGCTGACTTAGCTCCAGGAGAGCTCTGGTTTCAGGGAAATCTGTTTCACTATCATTGATAGCAAGTAGCTGCCACCTTCCCTCACTCTTTAGGCAATATTGGCTCCATTAGCAGGTACAGGAGACATGGTTTGTTCTTCATCTTATCTCAGTGTTGCCCATTAGGATCAGGTAATTCCTCTTAAGTAATTTCTCCCCATGTTGCATGTGTATATATCATTTCTGTGCCTGTGACTGGTGTGTGCACCTGTGTATGAACCCACTATGGGCCATCTGTACACACACACACAACGTTTATAGCAAGATAACTCTCTTATTCAGCTGGATTAAATACGCAAACCCTAAGCAGCAAGATATCTCTGTTCTCTTGTGACACAGAGACTCTGACACCTAGAGGACAGGTGGGACAGAGCCTTTTGAAGAGGCAGAAGAGATTACAGGCCACTAGGCTTAAATATTTTCTCTAGGGCTCCAAACCATCACTATGGCCACCTTTTTGATTCTAGGAAAAAAAAAAAAGAAAAAAAAAAAAATTTGATGACAAATTGTTATCAGTGTAAAGGTACTGGCATCTCCTGTACTTGAACTGTGGGGGATTCTTCCTAACACCTCCCTGGTCCCCAGCCATAAATACAGCACTCTCTCCCTTGCTCTCTGCTGGCCAGCATGAGGGCATTGCACCTTGCTTGTAGGAGCTCAATAAGATGCAAAATATGACAAGCTGATAGAAAAGAGAAATAGACACAAATTTCATTACTGAAAGGGAAACAAAAAGAGGACTGCAGCAAAGCTGAATAATAAATAGATTTTAAATGCTTCTGCGAGTGCTAGCATTTCCTTTTTTTGCCTACACAAGTTTCTCAGAATGAGGTGGGAGGTAAGGAGGAAAGGAAAAGCAATGCATACACTCTGTGGAAGGACCAAAACTCCAGCATGGTGATCAAACCACTCAGGCAACTCCATCAACATAGCAGAAAAACAGGGGGAAAGAAAGAAATGGGGAGGGAGAGGAGGGGGAAAGTCAGGACTAATGGCAGCTTCAAAGCAGAACAGCGCAGAAAAGAGATGAGAAACATCACAGGAGAGAAATGACTAGCTGAGGAATAAATGTATTAAAAGAGCAGATTTATAGTCTAAGTGGTCACACAGGTCTACTACAGGCTTGATAGTAGAGTAAACCTGTCATGGATACAGACTGGTTCTATGGCAAGGCAATCTGTGGGAAAAAGCTCTGCTAATCCATCCAGGCAAGTGCCCTGTGTGATCTGCAGGATGCTCTCCCCAGCACCAACCCACCACAAAGTACACCAGAGGTCAGTGAGAACCCTGCTTGCCCTGCAGGAGCAATAATGCAGGGAAGGCTACCTGGAGAGACACTGGAACATGTGTGTACCACCTTGCTTGCCAGTCAGGGCTACATGTTCATCAGCTCTGAGTCATGTGTGTGTGACACAGCTGAATTCACAAAGTGCCATCCAATTTTCCTCCAGAATCTTTCCTCTTCTTCCTGGCATGTTTAATTGCTGCTGCTCCTAACAACTGTGCACCAAACATTTAGAATTATGTGCCCACTTGCAGCCACTGCAACACAATTTATTCAGCTCACCAGTAATCCTGAAACTGGCCTAGCTTGTAGTTTGATTGACACAAAGCCCAGGACATATAGTTCCAAGTGAATTCTTAATCCACAAACCAGTTTCAAACCCAGCATGATAACTAATCAGGGCTGCCACCAGCCCTCCTTGTCCTCCTCCCCAGAAACCCTGGAGTCAGCTGACACCCCCAAGTTAGTTTTAGCCTGGGATATTTCCTCCCTGAGCACAATGCATCAGCATGCTCACCAAAAGCTGGCACCTCAGGCATGGAAACCAATTCTCCATGCTATCTGCAGAGGTTTGGTCATGGGATAATGAAAGCTTGAATTCAAAACCCAATGAAGCTATTATAGCTATAAAGAGGGAAGGAAGGAGAGCTGCAGAGAAGAAGACAGACACTAAGGTCTATTTCTGACTGCAGGTGCATAACAGGGAAGCAGTCTTAAATACTCTGACATCTGAGGGGGGAATACTGTCCCTATCTATTGTTAAGCCACTAGGGACATGCTATTTGAGCTTTGCCATTTCCACTTAAAGACAAGGACTACCTCTAGCACCTGAAGCATGAATCAAGTGCATCTGTTCAATGACCTGAAATAGAAGAAATGAGAAAGCACTCAGTATAGTTGCATTAATTGCACATGTACATCATAGTGTGCATTGCTTACTAGCATGTGGAACTCACTGTTGCCTGGGAGAACTAGAGCAAATATTGAAACCCTTTGCTTCCTGTGCTATTCTCATATGAGAATTTTTAAGATATGAATAAAACAAAAACTTATAGAAGTGACTTTTGGTGTGATAAAAGAACCAGGGAAATTCATCTTATTCTTCCCAAACTTTCCCTATCAGATCTCTGTATATAAACAGGGATTTAAAATTCTCTATCCTGACCATCCAGCAGCACAACCAGCTCCTACCCTGCAGCACTGTCACAGCTTGCTCATCCCAAACTCAGACCAGAGGGTACAATGCTGAGGACACAATGTTTTTTATGAGTGTACCTATTCTCATTTTGAATATGAAGACAGATCTCTGTATCACCCCATACAGCATCCACATCTATGTGACAGATTGGTCCTATGATGCAGTACTTCAAAGGGAGAGGGGCCAGAGGTTCAAAACACATACATACAAGTGGCAGCACCAGTGAAAGAAAGCACAGGGGACACAGGTGGAGGGAGCAGGGGACAGGCTGAAAAAACACTACATGTTCTTATCTCTCCATGACTCCAGCAGCCTACTAAATCCTGAGAGAGTGCTACATGGCCTTGAAATGTGCAGAGAGCTGCAGTACATCCCTGGCTGTGCCCACATTGCTGTGATAAAGCCGTTGCTGCTGGCCAGAAGACAACTTTATGCTGACTTGCCCATCAGGTAGTAGCTGACTACACCAAGTCAGCTCTCTTGCTGAGCTCACTAGGAACCATGATGCAGAAGGTGTCACAGGAAGCAAGATGGTGCCAACCAGCTGATAAGTTATACTGTGTTTTCCAGCAAAGAAACATCACCTAAATCAGTGGGTGACTGCAGAAACTCAGCAGTAGTGGCAGCACTTGCTGAGATCAACATTTGGAGCTGTTTTCTCCAAAATGTAAGAGCATAGTTATCTCCACAATAAAAAAGTGGCATGGTGACATACCACCTCATTTCAGCTTCAAGCAGCAGTCTCACCAATAAAAAAAGTGTGAATTCCTTAACTCTGTGCATGTGCATGCACAGAATTTGTGCTCCATTGGCCCTCTAAGGGGCACTTCACAGAGTAGGCTGAACTGTGTCCTGGCAGCAGAAGTAGAGAAACCCAAGCTAATTCACTTTTACCTGAGGAATTTCAGTGTATGATTATTTAAGAATGTGGTAACATTGAGGAACCAACAGAGAACAGTCTGTAATTTGCTAGGCATTGTCAAAGCACTGAGGAAGAAGCAGCTCCTGTTTAAGTGCCCACACTTTAGTAGCTAGACCTGACACTGATATAGTGAGTTATAGACATATTACATTTTAGGTACTTGTATTTTCTTGTTTTGTTTCTGTGATATCTCAGTGCCTTGTGGTAGAGTATTTGCATTCTTTATGCTCCTGTAAGGTAGATGCCATTGATGTATCCCATTGAGAAACTGGGCAGTAGGGGACTAAATGACCTGTCCCACATCCCACAGGCTGTATCTGAAAGCAGGAAATTGAACCTTCATTTCTCAAATGCCAAACAGCCTCCTAATTGCAACCCTTTGTTCTTGTACCTCTCCTCTAGTTTATACATAACAATCAGGCAGTTAATATCCTTTGTGAAAAGTTGGACCTTTCCTCCTGCTATCTCCATTTTTTCCCTGGGCATATAGTATTTATCTTCAAGGTCCAAGCTCCTTTGAACATACATACCCCTCATCTGACACCTGGACAACGCTGGAGGACTGCTCTGATGCTTTTACTTTCTCTCATTGTCCAGAGAAAGAAAATGAGAAAACAGAGAGACAAAAATGCACCTAAGCAATAACCCTTATAGTAATCTTAGGAGAAGATTAAGCCTTGCAAAGCAGATGCTCCTTTCAGGGCTGCTCAATAAGGCTGAGGGATCTGTTCCTTGTATTTGTAGTCACTTTGAACATACCCCCTGTGCTTTTTTTCTGCCTTCTGCTCATCACTAGGGCTGAGCCTACACTGGCTGCCATGTGTTGCTTCCTGAGCTGGTGGACTCTCTAAAGGTGGGTTGGCATTTTTTGTTCCTAGGTTTGACCACTCAGCTCATATGAGAGGAAAAAAGGCCTTAGCCCACAAGAGAGACTGTCCAGTGCACATCCCACAAGCAGGTGAGACATCAGAAAGGCCACAAGAGGCCCACATAACTCTCTTTAAGCAAACAGCCACCATCTTTCATAAAAGGCGTTAGAGCTCAGCTTTCCCTCATGAATCACAGGAGAGTGAGGGGGAGTTATTCCATTGACCTCAGTTCTCAGTGAAATAGATTTACCCAGCTCAAGCCCTCTTCACATCTTTAATAAAGCCATTGCCATCTACCTGCCTGAATAAAATTTTTCCTAACAGTCTCTTTGGTCAAAGGTCCCAGCTGATGCCATTGTTTTTGTTTTCAATATGCACCTCACACTTAGGCTGCTTTGTGTTCCTTTGCATTGTGCAATGGAACAGTTATTGATGAAGAACAGCCTCCAGAATGATGCCCTCTCCTTCTCTGTCACTAAAACTTAGAGATGGAAAAAAACCTCAAGAGCCACTGGGATTGATGAGCTGTTTGCAGCAGCACATCTTTTCTCACTGTTACCTTCATCTGCTGCAGGACCAGGCTGTAGTGGGTGGGTACCCACTTACCTACCTTTGCCCTAGCTCCCATGAGTACAGACCTTTTCAGATTAACTCCTGGGCTCCAGGGAGAACCATAGGCTTTGTACAGCCTCTGTGTCCCTGCACAGTATTGAATGTGTGAGTGATCCATGCCTGCATCACTCACACCTACTTCGACTCAGCTGCCCAGTCCCACACCCTTGTATACTACCACATGCACACATTCTCTCATAAATCCAGGTTTGCTGTAACAGGTTTGTTGCCATAAACACATTTTGCTTTCTGGTTCTTCCTACATTATTGTCTCTCCTCCAATCCATTTGCACAGGTCCCCAGTAGGCACACTAATATCATTATGCCAGCTGAAGATTCAAGCTCGCCCTTGAGCCTGAGCACTCCATTTACCATCCTTACCTTCAGGTGCCTTACAGTATTGCTCAGGCTTGGTCTGTGTTGTGTTGCTACTGAGAGAGAAAGAATCGGTCTTGGCTGAGAGAAGAGGGATGGTTCAAACCTAAACCTTGCCCAGACAGACAGAGATAGCTGATGGCCATGTCTGAGCTCATGCTGAGGCACAGTGCACAAAGACAAGGACTGATGGAATGAAAATGTCTTGCTTGCACATCTCTTGCACACTGCTATTCCTCCTTTGCTAATAAATATGAATTTACTGAGGCTCCTGCTGAATGTCACTCGTCTTTAAATGTCTCTTGACAATACTCAATCTCCCATCTCTCATAGTTAGGTAGGAGTGATGAACAAGGAGACACAGTAATCTTTGTTCCAGCCCTACAGTTGGCAAGAGGGAAACAGTTGGTTTAATATATTCTCTGTCTTCCTCTTTTCAACAAATCCTGATACTGCAGAAGTTCTAATCATCCAGAGCCCCAGGGGGTAAATTTTGCCCTGTCCAGATAAACAGTTCCCATATTTTCCACTATCCTCACACTGTTCATCTTGATTCCTTTCCCTGAAGAGATGAATTTCAGAGAGTAAGGAGAAGAATAAGCTTCTGATGCCATTTTTGTGTTTGTTTTTTCCAATGAAGCACTCAGAAAGTATGAGTCCCCTTGCACAGGTCCACCCTGACTAACCATAAACAGAAACAGGCAGACTCCCCTAATTGTCACATGCACCAGTTCTTCCCATGTGATGCTGCTCTACAACATACAGTCTGTCACAGCAAATAGCACATGCTGACATGGTTTTCCCAGCCAAACCCACGGAGCCACAGTGACAACAAAGTTACAGAACAGCCTGGTCACTAAACTACCCAGCAGCTATGAGACAAGCCTTCTGAATTGACTTGTTATTATTTCCCTAATACAGCCTGCTATAGCATCTGGCAGTGTGGTGTGTTTCAGGGCTAAGCATGCAATAAAACTGTGTGATTAGATAGTTAACTGTCTTGTGATAACAAGGTAGGGATTTGCAACCAGTTAGAAAAGGAGAGATCCTTTCTAATGGAGCACAATCCAGCCAGGAATGCTCAGGCTTCAGACTGAAACACACATGATTACCCCCTCTAATAGAAAGTCCCCATGCAAGATTTCACAGGTGGGTGAGAATGGAGGCATAAGGATTAGGGCTGTTTTTGTTTTTCTCTTTTCTTTTCCAGTGTTAATTACCCCATACTGGCTAGTCAGCAGAGAGCAGTGATTATTTCTGGCAGGGAGAATAGGGAGGGCAGCTTACTGTGCTTAGTCCTCCAGGGTGAGTTGCAGGGGCCTGTGCAGCTCTAAGCTGAACTCCTGGGGCCCACAGCTGTTAGGGAGCCTCCTATTAGGCTCCCGTGGTTGTGACAGCATCTCACATTTATCTTCTAGGAACTGGGCACATGGGGGCTGACAACAGACAAAAGCCTGCCCAACCCCAGCTGCTTTCTGTACTCTGCTCTACAGAGACATGCAACCCCACCCAAGGGTGGAGTGGTGACACCCAGAGAAGAGCAGAAGTCCCATATTTGAAAGTGGAAGTCCTGAGCTCAGAGTAAGAAAAGAGGGTGTGATCAGGCTCACTTAAATTAACCTTTAAAAAACTCTTCTGGATTCTAATTATCTGGCAGCATGAAGGACCAGGCAACCATCCTGTAGTTACAGGAAAGTTGCCATGTAATTTGCTGTGTAGGTGGATACTTGGGATACTTATCAGGTAATTACTATGTGGGTGAAGGAGGTTGTACAAAGGTTTACCATGGGTGAGTGATGACTTTTAGAGAATGGAAGTAGGGGACAACCTGACTTCTCATGTCCCTTCTCCACCTGTCAGGAGCCAAATACCATGTCCCCACAGATGTCCCACTCATGGCTCTTACGAAGGGGCACAGATGGAGAACGGGTTGCATTTCTGCTACTGTCTGTAGCAAACAAACCACAAAAATGGTGGTTCCTACCCTGAGGAACAGCTCAAACCTAATAGGTCAGACTGTCTCACAGACAGATTCCTAAGAGCCAGATTCTCCACAGATGGGCCACAACACAGTGTGATTTGAGACTGGATGAGGCGTAAGACCTTCTCACTTGTAACCATCTCCAACCACAGTTTAGTACTCTTGCCTGGTATTTCTCTCCTAACAACCGTGGATTTTGGTCTTCACATTTTATTGAAGCAGCCTTTTGATTTCTCTCCCAGTCCCCTTCCCTGGCACTGTTAACCAAGCAGGTAGGCAAAGCACATGCAGCCATTTGCAGTTATTTCATATGCAGCTCTGGGACAGCTCTGACCTTTTTCTGTTTGTCTACAGCCTGTTTGCACATGTCCAGCAAAATGCATTCTCTTGCACCTGAGACATACACATACACTATAGTTTTCATTTTGTTCTCCTTCTGCATCACCCTACAATGACTTGTGAAATTGCACACATTCTTTGTATCAGGAGGGGTTTTGTTAACCTTGGTTGGCTGGACAAGCAAGGAAGCTCTTAAATGGAAATGCTCTTACGCTTAAATGGAAATTGGATTGAATCTTCTTCATATCCAGCCATTTTCTTCAGCTCAGATGTTCAGAACTCTCAGACCCTGTTCCACCTGTGATAAGCTAAGTCCCAGTCTTAGACACCCAACTCCTTTAACATCGGGGTACCTTGGTGTTTTTATCTACTCCAAGCAGCCCTATTTCACATCCTTCCCAGAAGAGAGATGCTCATGTCAGATCTCCACAGCAGACCTACCATGGGAGAGCTCAAAACAAGCAGTGGGCAGATTACTCATTACATACAATTTATTTAGCAGATTCTGTCTTTTTTTTTTTTCCCCTGCTGATAGATGGTCTATGAACAAACTTTTATGCATTTATTATTGTTTATTATTTATTTATGCAAAATTGTTCAATGAATATTTTACATAGGGAAATTTCAGTCTGGGTGTTTGTAATGAGCTTTCATTCGATTAGAGAATTCTGAATATTCATAATGTCTAATTGGCCATCTCAGTCACATGGTGTTTTTTCTGTCCCCTTACTAGAAGACAACTTTTATTAACTACTTCCATCCCAAGGAAATTTCTTTCTGAAACACAGATTTTTGCAAAAGAGACAAGTCTGAGGCTATGTCTCTATGGCATAAAGCAGAGCTTTGCCAAGATCTGCAAGCCAGTTTTCATACTAGAAGTAGTGTCATCATAGCAAAACACCCCAGGTACGGTCTTGGGGGCTTTTTCCTCTCCAGGGTTAAATAACCAAGCAATACACTAGCCTAGCATACAATTAGGTTGTTTTAGTCTTGGTTAGATGTCATTGCATATTACTGCTACTTACTTGTAGATACACTAGGGATAAATTTGGTCATGTTTAATGCAAGAGGTTCCACTTCAGTTTGTCCATACTCCTAACACTTCATATGGACTTCCTAACATTCATATGGACTTTCATATGGACTTCCTTCTGATTATCATCCCCTTCTACTGTGGAAACATCAGATCAACTGCTTCCTAATCCTGGATATCTCTCCATTGACTGTAAAAGCCCACAGCCAATGTGGCTACAGGGATTTGTGCTGTAAGTTGCAGATATTTAGTAATAGGCAATTTCCCTCATTCTGAAGAAGAGGTGAACATTATCAAGCTGCCTGATGCTTAGGAGTAGGCACAGTAGAAGGAAATCATATTTGAACTGCAAAGAGCATGGCAAAATCTCAAACTGGCATCTAATTCACATTGTGATGTGCACAAAGTAGCAGAATATGTCAAGAAGGAAGAAGAAGGGCAGAGGGGCAGAACTAGGAGAATTTCTGGCCTTACCCTACATATGATTTGTTCATTTTAGCATTTTCTTATGCACCCCTGTGCATCTGGAAGGGTCATATCAGAGAAGAAGGCTTGCCTAAGGTACTAAATCCCAGACGCCAAATCTATTTCTATCCCCCTATTTCTATCCTGCTGCACAAGAGGATGGGTGTGCATGCTACTTTCACAGGGCACACTCAGGCACCTGGAGAGCAGTATGTGATGGGAAAAGCCCTAAAGTCTGTGGACTGTGTGGCCATTTGGAGCTGTTGCTCTTTTCTGAAAGCAAGCTCCATTTCTCCTGTTCTAATGCTTTAGTGTGGGGATAGGAACTGAACTAATTCTGGTTGAACATACAGTTGAATGCAGGGACACAGACAATAAAGTACTCCAACACTCTTTCCTCAATCAGAGAAATTACATGATATTAATGCAAGGTAGCTTGGGTTGACTTTACCTGTGTTAAAGCCAGGAAATTAAAAAAATTATGGTTCCCACAGCAACCTTAACTCACCCATGTAGCACATTTCTAAAAAGGCAGAGTTAACAGCATACACATGAATATAAAATACTACTCAAGCAAATCTCAGCCATCAAATTGCATTAATATTGATTTGTTTCTTTTAATAATAGATTCTCCCATCATTGCTTTCAAGAGAGCTTTTTATGAAACTATTTTTTTAAGTTAAGATTAAAAAAAGAAAAACCAAGCATATTTTATTCACGTTTGATATTTAAAAGAAGCAACATTGTTTCTCCATATGAGGAAACTGACAAATTCAGTCCTCATTTTTACTGTATTACAGTAATTTCAGCTACGAAGTTTTTAATTAAAAAGTTGAAACCTAAGTGTGATGACAGCCAGAAGAGACATGATCAAATTTATTGAAAAAGATATGAGATATTAATCTCCTCCTTCACAGCCTAGGTTTCCTTTATTTCTATTACTGAGCTGAACCCAGTGCTGGGGATAAGTCACCTCCTTGATGGCTACCAGCCTAGGATACAGTTCATTCAGGGCTATACTAGACTCCTACCCAAATTAGCAGGATGAGATTAAAAAANCACAGGATCCTGGTCCAACATCTGACCATCATCTGATTCAACAAAGGGATAACTAGTCTTAGTGCATGCTGCTCAAAATGTGGCATGTATGTTGAAAATGGCTTTTTGGTACAGACACATGAAGATCAGCTATTTGATGCCCTGAAAGGTACAAGTGAAATGAATAGCAAAACTGTGTGGGGATTCTAACCCTAAATAACTGGACATGTTGTGATACAACCTGAGAACACCAATGCTGCTATAAATGACCACCTTTCTGTCTTACAGAGGGTCTAAACCAGAAATGAAAGGAAATTGTGCCCAGAGATTAGGACTCTGCAGACAGACATGGACAACTGGGATTGCTCCAGTGGTGCTGCACAGCTGCTTGGGCAGTATGTGGCAGGAGAGCTGTGGGGGTTGCAGGGGAACCCTGACTGAACAGTGCAAAGTCAGGCAGTTTGCACAGCACCCTGGAAACCCTGGCAGTCCTTTCCAAAGGAGTAGCTGGCACCCAGTGACCACCAATTTTAGCAGCTCTCTGGCCAAGAACCATAGCACTCACAACCCTGTGGACAGATCTCACCATACTCCATGGCAACACTCTGGAGTCACTGCAGCACACAGCTCTGCTCTTGAAAGACACCCTCAGGCACAAAATAAAATGAATGAGCACCAGGAATTCAGCTGGTTCCTTGAGAGTCATTCAGTCAAGGGAAAAATATAAGCTTCTTTTTCTTAGACCCTGACACCTGACTCAGAAATGAATCAACAACAACAAAATAATAATCAAGCCAAACAGCCTCTTGTTTAAAGTTTCCAGCTCCTCGTTTAAATTAACTTGCTAAATGTTCGAGTCCCTATGTTGGAGGCACTATCTGATCCATCGGAGGAGCCTGGCTGCTCACGTGGCAGCTCTCATTAGCGACAGGCAGGGACTCAGCTGCGCCGGCTTTGACAAGCCCGGCTCCACTCTCACAAGTACGCCGCAAAGCAATTAAAACAGCAAAGGGCCCTTTTTTCCCCCTACCATCCTTCTTCTTCCTCCTCCAAAGCTGAATAAAAATGATTTGATAAATTATTCTTTTCAGAACTAAACACTCAGGCGAAGGAAGGGGGAGGAGGGAAAATCCACACAGGGGAGGCAAGTCGCTCCTGAGGACCCATTATTAGCCCATATCCCGGGCTAATAACGTATCCCCAGCTCGGCGGCAATCAGGACAAATCCTGGTGCTCGGGGTGGGGCAGTGCCACAGCGATGCGCCCTGCCATCCATCTCCTGCTGCTTCCCAGACCTCTGGATGTGCTCCGTATGTGCACATTTGTGTGCGGAATGGATGGGAGCCGGGCAGGTGTCAGCCCGGTGTTATTATACTGCCTGCCTTTAGATGCAGTGCAGGCACAGCTCCATTCCCTCAACATTGTCTGAATTCCTCTGACTTAAACTAGGGAAGAAAGCCCTTAGGAGGCTGGTAATAAAACCACAGTTTGGAGGTGCCTGGCTGTGCTACCATTGCCACCCTAGTAGGAGCCAGAATTGTGTGTTTGAAACAGCCTGGGGTTTTGCTGGCTGTCTGCAGCGTAGCACCAGTGCACTGTGCTTTTCTGGGGCTCCCACACACCCAAATAACCCTCCTGATTACAGAGAAGTAGAAGAGATGGGAAAGCCTGCATACCACCTAGATTAGGTTGTGATGCGCTGAAGTGCCTACTGATTAATGTGGAACTAACACAAGACCTCCTGCAGGAAGCAGAAACAAAGATGGGACTCAGGGACTCAGGAAGAGAGGAAGGGTTGGCATGGCAATAACACAGCTCACAGTCAGAGACCTGCTTCTGCAAACTGGGCTTGGCATTCACAGAAGGGAGCACCTGATGGCCAAGGATTGAAAGGGAAGGGTTAATTGCGCTAACCAAGAACAGACATGCTAAAACATTAGCCAATACTTAGGCTCTATCTATGTTTTTCAAATGTATCTGTAAAATTACTTTTATTAAATAGGATTCTGACAAGCACTTGAATTTACAGTCTGTTCATCAATCAAGTATCACCACGGGGATTGGCCAACCACCTCTGAAACTGTGTCTCTCCTGACTTAGTCTGTGATCATAATCTGGTTTGTGAGCCAGGCTTTCCAGTCCTCATTGTGGGAATTATCTGCCATTCCCATAGCATTAGCAACTGCAGTTTGTACTGAGAAGGGAGATGCTAGGAAAAATGGTAATTTGGAAAAAAACTCCACAAAAACATACCAACCCCAACAAAAGTCCTGCACACAAAGGTTTCCAATGCAGCATATAGACCCTACAATCCAAAATTAAGTAACTGTAAAGCTGCAAAATCCTGTTCCTTTTTCCCTATGTCACAAAACCACCTGACTCACACCAGGATGCACTCTGAGTAAAGAAGGATTAACATGCAAGATGCCTTATATAATGTTTTCAGAGAAGAATTCTCTCTCTTGCTGTCACCTACAGAAATGCTAATGGTTCATCCACTTATAAAAGCAGTTTCAGAAGAGGGGAAGTATATCAGAACATCTGGGAAGTTAAGAGGGAGAGAAGCTGGGAACTGGGAGCTTCCTGGCAGCCTCAGGTGGATGCTACTGCAATGATGCATGATAAAGAGGCATGGAGAGAGAGGCAGAGGGTGTAGAGGACACAGTGCAGTTTCCAAGTGATCATCCATCACCAGAGGCTCTGTCTTCTCCTTTTCATGCCAACAGGTGATGGAGCCTCATCCATAAAACATTTCCTGGGTGTCACTAACGGGAAGACACATTGGAGGGTTACATTCACTCTGCATAAGAAATAACTTCCCAGATGAAGGAGAGAGCTGCCACTTTTAAACTCCCCATGCTTTCCTCCTCCCCACCTGTCCCTGCATTCTGCAACCAAGAAATCATCTGTCTCTCTCCACCCGCTTCTCCTCTGCTCTCCTCAACAGCTGCTTCTGTGATCCATACCACAGGCTTCTCTTCCATAGTTACTTTTTATGTAAGTATTTTGTGTATTTTATGTGCTTGTTGGTTTTGTTTTCTTGTTTGTTTGTTTTTAATACAGGCTACCTCACATATTTTGACCTGAGTCTTCTCATAATCACAAGAGGAAAATCAATTTCCAGCATATCAAACATCCCCTCCAGCTCCTGGCTCGTCTCAGTTCATTACTCCCTTCTCACATGCTCCTGAAACCATTCCTAATTCATACCCCGCACATTTTAACATTTCAACAAAAAGCTCCCAAATGTGCACACTCAGAAAACACAACAAAAGCATAACATCTTTGTCTAGCCTAGGTGACAGGACTCTAATGACTACAAGAGTCAGAACTACAAGATCTCAGAAGGTTCTGCTCCCAAAATAATTAAAACAAAAATATGTAGGAAGGGAAAGAAGAAGAAAAAAGTGTTCTAGCAGGCATAGCCACTAACTAAATGATTTTTCATTTAAATTTACAAACAAAAATGGCTGGATGATTCCTTAAGTACTTTGGATTCGGGATCTGAAATATGACTCAAGTTACACCTGATGGAATCAGCAGGTTTTCCTGTAATGTTCTAGAAGTGAATGATCACTTTGACAAACCTCTGCATACATCAGCAATGTTGGCAGCCTCCACAAGCAGGAATTAAGTCCTTAAGTAGCAGGGAGAGCAGAGGGGGCTGCAGTGAAGACAGGGGGGAGGGGTTCAGCAAAGGTGGTGTGGAGACCCAAATTTGGGAGAGCTGGGGGGAGGGGATGGAAGCAGGGCAAGGCAGGAAGGGGCACTGTTAGAGGTGGGTGTAATGAGTGATGTGCAGCAGCTGTTTGTGGCCAGCTCCCTCATGGCACATTTTTCACTCCAACTAGAATTTAACCATTCTTAATACCAGCTCCTGTGCCATTTATTGCCTGACTTACCAAACCTAACTCACTTTTTGCAATTGCATTCCTACATCAGCAAATTGATGGTTCTGACTGCCAAGCTCAGCTGTCAGCCATCCAAGTATTTCTAGAAATATATTACACTTGATGTTATAATGTTTACTTGTCTTCTGAATGAGACATGGAGTATCTGGATAGTAGATGAATCTCACCTGTAATTAAATACTTCTAAGAGATAAAGTGGCTACAGAATTAGGGTGAGTGTATGTCTTGAAGATGGATATATGCTCTCTGAGCACTCTGCCTGTGTTTTGGAGGACTAAACATCATAGAACAATGGCGAGCTAAGACTGCTAAAGGGAAGGATGATGCAAGAGAAAAAACAAACAAACAAACAAAAAGAACAGAGGAGAAATAAAGCCTAAAGACAGCAAAGAATGACAGTGAGACAGAGAAGACTACGTAAAGAAAGAAAGGCAGGTAGAACCACTGAACAAAGAAATGGGAGAAGGAAAGAAAAGCTCTGTAGACAGCCACTGAACACAGTGAACACACTCCGCCTTCAATCCCCATCCAGAGGAATAAATGCTGACCCTACTTCTTTCCTGGCTTGTCAGGGGCTGTTTGGCTGAATAAGTCCAGCCCAGCAGCCCTCTCTCGCTCTCTCAGCATTAATATATTCATCTCATTATTCAATTATTTAAAACATTTCTTATGTTCCATCTATTTCACACAGATGGAGGTGGGGTGAGCTGCTCCATCTCTCTTTAAAGCTTGTACTGCAGGAGCCTCGAGGAATGTAGGGCACAAAGAGCTCCTCAGCACTCCCTCCTCCACCAGCTTCACCCTGGCCCCAGCACCAGGTGATCCCTTCCCTGCACCTCAGACATCTTTTTTCAAAGGACACCGTGTGAGGGACCACTGCCATTGCAGTGTCCCCTGCATGGCACAGGCTGCCCTGTTGCCACCGTGGGCTGTCAGAGGGAAGCAGAGGCACTGGAAGCTGCTCTCCTGTCAAACTCTGCTGGCCCCTGCAGACAAGCTGCTGCCTCACGATGTGTGAAATGTAAGGCTGCAGGTTACAGAGACACTCTTCCTCTCCATTTGTCTATCAGCTTTTGAGGGTCTAATTAGCTTGTTAGTCATGATGTCTCTCTCAGGCTTCAAAACTACCATAAATCTCCTTCTTTCTTGAAGGGGAGCATTAACTTGGATTCTTGGATGGGAGACCTCCAAAGACAACTTAACATGCTGAAGGAAGCAGAGTTCATGAGGGAGAGGCTGTCATTCCTCCCACAACATCATTAGCCCCCGTGTCCCAAAGCGATGCTGAGAAGGGCCATCTGTAAAGCAGAGTCCTTGACCATTTGCAATTAAAAGAGAGTCAGTGGGTATTGCACATCACTGCCCCACAAAGAACACTACTAGAATCTCATGGAGTAAAGTTGAAAGATCCCTGCTGAAACACTTAGCCAACCCCTGCCACCCAAAAGCATCAGCCACATTAAAGTCATTCCTGAAAGCTGTTTTTACAACCTACGCTGAACTCACAGTGGTGCAGGCTCCATGTCCCCCCAGGCCCTCTTCTCCATGATGTTGTAACAGTATCTGAAAACAACTTTGTTGTCACACAGGACTTCTCCTCCTCTACCCCTATGCACACCCAGGAAACTGTTTGCAAGCCTTGCCCTATACTCTCAACTCACAATTTTTACTCCTATCAGACTTTGTGCTATGTCAGTCAGTTTTCAAAGGAGGCTACCTAATTAAAGGTATCTCACACACAAAGAGATTACTCTGCCCTCTATTTGACTAACAGTCCTTGCTTGCCACGGGTTACAGAACAGCCAGGCCTGCCTGCTGCACTGCTGTGTCTCTGTACTGCCTGGCATGGGCTGCTTGTTAAGGGGCACTGCAGAACAGGAAATTCAGCTGGTCTTGAGTGGTACCATCAGTGCAGGGTTTGCCATGGGCTTCCTACAGCTTGTCACTAGAACTGGTGGGTGTATCCAGCCCCCAAAATCCTCATTGGAGTCAGAGCTGGGTAAGGATTTTCAGGGAATCAACAAGACTTTTTTAAAGTTTAGCTTAGCTATTTTTTTTTCTGAAAGAAAGAGTTAGCTATTTGACAAGGATTTTGCTGTACCTTTATTTGCAACTCTTATTGTGTTCAACTCTCATTGGAGAATTCCCTCGGTGCAATTCCATTCAGGCAATTCTGCATGGTTACCAACACTAAGGCATCATAGCAGATAAGGAGAGAGCACCTGGGGAATTCAGCCTTTTGCTCAGCCATGAGGATTTCCTGCAGTGCATTCTCAGACTTTTGTCCAATTCTGTGATAAATGTTCTCAAATGATGGAGTGTTCAACTGTTCCCTTTATAGGAAGAGTTCCTGAGCCAAGAACAACTCACTGACACAAAGTGAATCTGGATAATCAGCTCCATTTGCATTCTTTCCCTCCTGATGCTAGCTAAAGCTGGGTAAACAATTCTGAATGAATCATTTATTAGCTTAATTCTACCTTCTCCAATTCATGAACTGTCCACTGGTGCTTCCCAGTTTTGTTTCCTCCAGCCTATTTTCTCTTCAGAATCATTTGGGTATGAAAACAACACAATTCACTGAAGTCAGCAGCATTATTTCTTTGCATAAAAGGACAATTTCTTTGCATAAAAGTAAGCTTGTGCTTTAAAGCTTTTGTTGAACAAGGCTTGTCTTGATGTATCTTGTTTGGTTTTTTTCTTTAAAAACTATCTTTAATTTTCAACTTACTTGTTAGCAGTTGAAATTTTACAACTATCTTTCTTGAAAACAAGAGTCATGTGGTACGTTTGCATAATCTTGAATGGATGAAAGCAACTTTTAGAGCACTTAACTTCCTAGGAAACCAACACAATTCACAATGTGTTTTTCTCAATGCCACATTACCAATGCTGCAGTACAAAAAAGTCAGGAGTCAGACCCTCAAAGCTAAAAATCATGAGGTTTTGTGTTTTTTCCAAGTAATAAATGTTAGGTTCTTTTCATTAGTCCCCTTGCTTTTTAATCTTTCTATATTCTTTGTCAAAAGCACAAGGGCCAGAAACATGCTGCCTCAATGAAAGGAAAAAATATCTGGACTTCAACAGCAAGGCTTTCACAAACACAGTGAATACAACAAGCCTCACAACAAAACATGAGTGCTGGCAACAGCTAACTAAACAATAATGCACTAATAATACAAACTAAGCATTACTTTGCAATGCTGAATTGATTGCCATGTTTTCTACAACACTTTCAACCAGGGGACTTCTTTCCTGAGATAATCACACAAATCAAACTCAAAAGAGGTAGAACAAAATCAGGTCCAAATTGCATGTTCAAGCCAGTGCTGAAGGAAGGATTTTGGCTTCTAAGCTCTATTTACTCCCTATTCAGGGTTGCCCTAAACATTAACATTTTGTCCAGGGTGCCTTTCCAGTATATAATCCATAGCTACTGGCCATGTCTCTGTGCCAACTAGGTAAACACTTCAACTCCATTTGTAGGGTAGTCCCTTTGCTTGCTGTGACAATGTTATTCTTCTGTCACCTCAGTCTAATATACGAGCATCTAAGGCACTGCTCAAAGACTGGATTTCCTTTTCCAGGAGTGTCTAATTCATCCCCTAAGCAGTGCCCTCTCCCTTCCTCGTACTTGTTTGGAAAGGGCAGCAGCCAAATCCCTCTCCAAGAGTGATGTGAGCACTCCCTCTGCTGTCACATGCAGGCTCCAGGAAGCTGGGCATTCTGTAGCCTTGTGCAGCTCCTGCCCTCCCACAGCTAATAGCTATTTGGCTGGCATTTGTCTCGCAGTGGAAGGGTTACTGCAACACATGCTGGGAACGTCTGGCCACAGGAAACTCAAGTGATGGAGATGTTTCCAGCCCTCCTGCCCCCATCAGGCCTAGTGATTTCTAAAGTGGGGGCATACATGCGTTGCCTGCACTCTGTGAAATTCAATTTATACCAGTAGACAAGAAGTCAAGTTCATGATCCCCATAACAGGAGAGCAGATGGCTTTGTGCTTTTGATTTTTTCAAGTGAAACCATCTGGCTAATTCTCTGTGGCTTGTGTGTGTGTGTATGTATGTTAGCAGAGAGACACACAATCCATCTCCCTGTCGAGGCTGTGCCTGAAGTCACAAGGGAAGAATTTGTTACTTTGGAAGTATATCCTGCCCATCCTAACCTTTAGAGATAGGGAAGAGGTATCAGTATGGTTATAGTCAACTAATACCAGCAAATGGGTGTGGCACAATCATGTATCAGCAAAGTTGTGGCCTTCCTTATTTTCCCTCAGAACCAGAGCCTGCTAAGACAATTCTCACACATCTACCTGACAGGTCATGACTCAGGAGATCTGACCTGATTTATCACAAAGGTTGAGAAAGAGTATACCACCCTCTCACCAGCATTCTTTCCCTTCCCTCCTTAAACCTTTATGCCATGTTCCTCCACCTTCCAGTCACCCAGGTATCCAAGCACGCTTTACCCCACCTTTTCATCCACACAACACTCTTGAAGAGCTCAGGCAGTGCTGGCACCCCCATTTTACAAATGGGATTGAAGCCCAGACAGATTTCTCTCTATCAGACAGGAAATATGTGACAGAACAAAGCCTCATGCTACCTAGCTTAACCCCTTAATACAAGAAATGGCAAACATTTTCATAGTCTACTGCCAAGTTTGTTTAAAACGAACCAACAAGCAAGCTTTGAAGGTTATTGTCACTCTTTCCAGCCCAAGTCTTGTGAAATCTCAACTTGGCATTGGTAACAATGGTCTGCCAGTGCTGCTATTCCCAGTGGGCCAACATTACCTCCATGACAGAAAGTTCCTTAGCTGGCTCCCAGCTTGAGGCAGGATGCTGCAGTGGTTGATACCCAGCCTCTCAAAATCTCCTATCAATTCACCATTCCAGGATATATTTTTGCATCAAGCACCTGCTCAAACATAGCATTTCCACACCACAGCCACATCACCCTGCCAGCCCAGGATGAAAGGTGCAGATACTGCCCCATGCAGGGCCTGTGTTTTCAGCCCACCAGAGCATCTTCTGGGATTGATCCTCTCACTGTGTTTACATTCAGGTTCTATAGGCCTTGGGAATCCTGCTTCTCACTGCAGGCAGGTTCAGGCTCATCCTACATATTGTTGTGTTGTTTGTGCAGCTTCCTGCCAGCAGAAGGGATGTCTCTTGGCAGGCCTACTCATGGAATGCAGACAACAGATCCTCAGTGGCTACTCACAGTGTCACCAGCAAGATTTATCTGCTGGATGATTGATACACCCTGCAACAACAGAAAAATGCCTCTGTTGCTTCATCCCACCTTACTGATCCTGGAGCAGTCAAATTCCCTCTTAGAAGCAGAGCTTCCCACAGCAAACAGGCACTTGGCTGCCCATGCAGGACTC
The DNA here is from genome assembly GCA_013389925.1 of Aegithalos caudatus. NCBI lineage: Eukaryota > Metazoa > Chordata > Aves > Passeriformes > Aegithalidae > Aegithalos > Aegithalos caudatus. The sequence goes on from WEIU01017882.1 coordinate 595,566, forward strand.
TTCTCTGGGAGACACCCATCCCTGGGGCCAGCATGTCTCTTTGGCATAGAGGGGACAGTGGGTGCAGCACTTGGGACTCACTCTGGCACCCACAGCCAAAAGCATGGCTGGGGAAATCAGTAGCAGGTGGATGAGCAGTCCCAGGGAAACACTGTGCACTGGACTGGATTGAGGTAAGTGCATGATGTGTGTAACTATGCTGCTCTCTGTTGGCTGCAGCACAGAGAACAGATACAGCTTCAAATGCTGCTCTTACTTGAATTCAAGTGGTTCTTTTAAATCTTTACAGAACAAACCAGTATTTAGGAAATTTTTTGCAACTTCCTACATTGTCATGTGAAGAGGTCAAGACTGAAAGTGCATGAATTTTATTCTCTGTGCTGGGCAATGAAAATTCAGCTACCACTGTGAAACAGTTCACAATCAAATGCAATCTAGGAAAAAGAAATCAAGACCAAATGATTTCCAGTCGTCTACCATAACCAGCTGTTCTTCCTCCTTTCTTTATCTTTCCTTTTCCATTTCCCCAGGCAATTTCCACATCCTTGCTCTTTGGCTTGCCTTGCCAGAGCTTACAGCAATGTGTTTCTGCTTAGCAATGCTCTGCTGAAGCAGATGGGTAGCACTGGGGATGAAGCAGCTGATTGGGAATGTTCTGAACAAATGATGGTCAGAGCCCAGGACAGAAAAAATGGAAGCAAATCAGTCCCTCAGTGCTAAAAACTACTAAAAATGGTGGTTCAGCCTTTATGTACAGCATAAGTAATTTCCTCACAAAGAAGCCTCTATCTCCCTTAGAAAACTCTTACCTGTGGGGTTCATGTACGTATAGCTCTGACTCACCACTCCCAGATGCCAGCCCACACACATTTTTACCCTGCTCTGATCAGCTGAGTGTGGATGTTCCGTGATGTTTCTGGCTCCTTCTCCAATGTCTTCCCCCCAGACTCCTACTGACTAAGAGCTTTTTGTCCCAAGTTGCTTTATTGATAAAAGTTGTACAGCTGGGTTGCTCTCTGTCCACTGGTTTGAAGGCAAGGATAATTTTCAACAGGAGAAAAAACACCTGGAGCTAGGTTCTAGCATAGTCTTGACTGGCTGATGGTTAGGAATAGCCAGAAAGTCAGAATTTTTTATCAGAGAAAGATAGAGATTTTTGAGATGTGTTTTGAGGCTGTTGTGAAACAAAGCAGAGATTATCAGAAAAGACACGTGGAAAAGAATATGAAAGAAAAAGACGAAAAGATGACCAGAGACACAGATAATGCTTTTTGTTTTCAGGACACTTTTCAGTCTACTGTTTCATTGTCTTTCCTACATCAGAGGGAGGGAAAGTTTCCTCAGAAAATTTTAATCAAATTTACACTAATGGTCTTGACAAGGACTATTTTCCATGAAAGTAAGCAGTTCTTCCCCTGCATCATTGCACCTCTCCCCCTCACCATCATGACTATTTCTGCAGATGTAAAGGAGTACTCCACATGCATCCTCTGTGTGCCTCATGGACACTACTTGTTTTGAGCTCAGGATCAAATACTTGCCTCCAGTGTAATCATCCACAGTCAACACAAATAGCTTAGAGCTTATAAGAGAGGGGATGAAGATCCAGGTGCCCTCGACTTTTGCTAACACCTGGATCTATTAAAATAACAGTGCCTATGAGAAAAGACACTCCTGGCTGTGCCAAGGTGCTGTGCCATGCTGTGCTTCCCTTACCTCTGTTTCCCCTTAAAATACAAAAATGAACATTCACACCACATTGTGAGAAAGGACATCAACAGTACCTTCATTTTTCTGGGGTTAGAAGAGCCAGGATGATCCTTTCACACCTCCTGCACCCGCTGCAAGTGAGGAAAGGTTGGCATTGCTTTGGCAGCACTATGAAGACAGCAAAGCACTTGGTGCACTGCTCTTCTACAACAGCAAAGACAACTGACTGAAGCTGTGTAGAGAAACTCTTTCATACAGCACTGAATGTACAGGTGTAGTGGATGAGAGCTGCTCAGCTTGCTGAGAACAGGGATGTGTGTGAGCATTTCAGAGGGGTCTTTATTTTGCACACAGCCCCAACTCTTTAGTGCAGAGAATGGTATAGTCCCTCCTGCAATGCTTTGCATGAGGTTGCAACACTCATTTTCCCAAATCATGGTAAAGCTACATCTTCTGTCCCATGCGGATATAGTGGTGCCTGTGGCACCTCCAAGATGGACTTTCAGGATCCTGTGGAATGGCAGCAATGTCAAGCCTGGGCTGCATCCCTTCCCCTGCTTGAGAATCTGGGGCAATGAGAGCTCTATGTACAAGCAAGACATCCAGACTGGAAAGTCCACATGCACACTCCACCAACCAAAACAACCGAGGAGGACACCTGTTCACAGCATTTCACCTGCATTAAAGCTGGAAAAAGAAAAAAGAGGGAAAAGAGGGAAAAGAGAAAGGCCACAAAAACCCCCAACCCAAAACCAATAAAACAACCCACTGAAAGGCAACATCGCCCTTTGCCAGCAGATGGCAATGGCACTCCACTTGTTCGTTGCCGATGCCGTTCCTGGAAAACGACACAGATGCCATCTACAGAGCGCTCCTGAGAAGCAGTCTTTAAAAAAATGCTTCAGCTCTGAGCAACGAAAGGACTTTAAAAATCGTAGGAGAGTAAATAAGGCCATTTAATGTGCAAGCCCACCACCTAGAAGCTTGGACGTGATGGCAGATTTATGCTGCACAGGACAAACTCTATGATTTTCTCATTTTTCCCCTTTCATTTTCCCTTCATAAAAATCCAGTCTAGAATATTAAGGGAACAGGGCCATTTATTTATTTATTTATGCCTTTTCAACTTTCCTGAATAAAGAGACAGGGTTTTCTTCTCCTTTGCACATTCTAATCTGTGTGGATGAGAAGCAGTAGGAATCCAGCAAGGACCAGACCATCTCAACAGCAGTGTGATGGCAGCTCCTCCTTCTCCCACCTGTAAAGCCTTTCTCTTTCTCTCAGTTTTAAATGAGTCCTTGAAATGCCCTTGAGCTACAGGGCCTAATAAGCTAACATTTTTACAGACATGCTCAGCAGTTTATCATATTTGTGTGGTATCTTTAGTTCTCAAAGGCATTCAATATGACCCCTTCTTCTGCCCCATTGAAAGATAAAGTACCCTCAAGCTGTGGGGCTGCTAACTTTCGACTGATGGATCATCCAGCCAAGAACAAATTCCCCAGGGCTTCAAAATCTCCCATTGAACTACAGCAATAACTTGAATTCAGCCCCACAAGTATGGACCCCCACCAGAGAACTTGAGGATGCTGCAGGCAGAAAGGGAAGGAATCCTCAGCATGTCACAAAGGACTGCAGGCAGAAGACAGCTTTAATGACAGCCAGCCTGGGGCAAATCCCACTAGAAAGAGGTTGAGCCTGGAACCACAGAGAAAAGGTACTGGAACCTCCAAATAAGGAGACGAAGGCATCCTCATTTGGATGGCCGAGCACAGCATCTCTGAAGTGAGTAATTATGCCTGTCTGGGCACTGCAGGTCCTCTAGCAGCCGTCACGGCGCAGGGTCACTTAAAGATTAGGCTGTTTAATTAAAACAGGGTGTGGAGAAGATTCAGGGGAGGGCAACTTGCCCAAAGACAGCATGGACTGTGCAACCTCTCTGGGAGAGTGGCTGATTAGAGAGTAAGAGGCATCTCTGCTTCAGGGAAGGGGACTAATCTCTGAAACTCCTCAAACAGGTACTTCACAGTGACTTGTCTTGTTAGCATGAATAAAAGTCCCATCACAGGGCTTGGCTGAACTGGACTTATTTCAAGCTCCTCTCCAGCTGGCTAAGTGATTCCAAAGTGGGAGGAGAATGTCCTTGAGACATGATTTCTCTTTCAGACATTTCCACCAGAGGCAAAAGGAAGTAAAAACACACCTACACACCACCCCTTTTCACTTGGGTTGATAACCCACCCCCTCTAAAGCACAGTCATTCCCTAGGCAGGGAGCCACCACCTCTACAGGTGCTATTGGAAAACACAGGACTGCAAGTGTTACTTGTTGACAAGTTCAAACCACCCTGAAGGAGGAGAGAGCAACAGAGAGAGAGAGAGGAAAAAACAAGAGGAAAGACAGATTCCTCAACTGCAACTTGATGTCTACCTTGTCTGTGTCTGCAGGAAAAAAACTGAGCAATCCTTTCTCACTTGCCTCCTGCCTCTGAGGATCACACAACGAGAAGGTAAACACAGATATAGTGAATTATTGCCAAATGGTGAAGACCAGTGCTGTGGTTCAAAAGGGGAAAAGCCAATAGATCTGTACATGCTAGAGGGTTGTGAGCCTTTCAGCCTTTACAGAAATGCTTATCTTAGGCCATAAAATGGCCCATTTCCTGCATCACAGATAGGTCACTTGAGGCAGGCCAACCATGAGGGGAAAAGGGAGAGGGTTTGTACCCAGACATATCTGAGTTTGCAAGGCTTACCTATTACCTGCTTTATCTTTCAACAGGATGTTCTAACTGGTATGGGAGAATTAACTGTTCCATAGAGAACAAATTAAAAGGGAGTTTTTCCACAACAGCTTTGTCTGTGCTTTCATACCATCCCCTGTCCCAGCTCTTCCAGCCCTGGGTTCCCCACCAGCTCTGTCAGTGCCCTCCTTGTCTTTGCAGTCCCATGGCTCTTGCAGTCCTGAGAATCCCACCAGTGCCCCCAGGCATTAAAAACTGTTCTAGCTGTTCACTTTTCTTCATTGCCCTTTCAGCAGGGGAACTGACTTTTCCATAGGAACCCCAGTGTAATGATGTTTTATTCAACTGAAGAGAAGCTAAAAATATACATTTTTAAGGTGATCTCACTGAGGATTTCCTACTCAGTATCACAGGGTAACAGGCATGACTCCAACTATACACAAAATAGAACACTCGTCACCTTGCACAATGCTGTTTGCATGCATTCAGCTCCAGATCTGTGCACCCAGAAGGAGAGCTTGTCATAGTAAACTACAGCAGAAAAGCTAATCCCATGTGACAAGTAGTCTACACCACACTGTGAGCCAGCAGTTGGCTGGCATCCTGTTCTTGTAGGGTGCTGCAGTCACAAGGCAGGGAAGCCATGCTCATGTATGCACATGGAGAGCACTGAGATGGCAGAGCGTGAAAGGGTAAAATCCTCCGAGCCTACTGCAAACACACATGGGCATACATTCGAGCAGATTACACATACACGCCTTACAGTCTTTGGCAAACACAACTAAACATTGCTGTGGGCCCGTTCACAGACAGGGAACCAAACAGTGCCAACAGCTAGACAGACAAACACCCAGAGACCTCAACTAACCCAGATGAAAATCACAAAAGCACTAAGAAATCCTTCATAAGGTACAAAAACTGTGCAAATTCACCCATGTACTTTGTCAGACAGGGATGAAGGGGAATGTACACAGTCAGTAGCAGACAAATGCTTTTGTGCACCAGCACAGAGCCCCATACAGCCCCTGAAATGTATGCCGTCATGCAGGGGAGTTTATACAAAAACAACCTCTAACTAGAACCACAGAATGAAGTGTTTACTGTGTTTGCTGGGTCTGAACATTCCTTTGAAGCAATGACTCCAAGTAAAACCTAAATGCAGTGGGTATTGTGGCAGCAGACAAACCTGGATGCAGCTATAAGGAACATATAGTCATGTCTAGGTATGAAAGAAGTAACAGAACACTGGGGAGGAAGATGCACTCACAGCATCACAGGGTAGCATGGACAGAACCTGGCCATTCTCAGCCACTTGCTGCACAGGTTTGACCCTGCATGGCAAGAAGGAGAAAAAGAAGATGCTCGCTCTTTCCATCATTTCAGAATGGAAGTGCCTCCTGAAGAGAACTTTGAACCATCCAACAGCACAGTGGCTGTTCTCAGTGTCTCACAAATTATATTATTGCACTGTCAGCCTTCACAGAACTGATAGTAAAGGGCCATAAAATCAGGTGATGTAAATCAGTTTGGCTATGCTGAAGCCATCAGAAAAATACCAGTTCGCAGTACCTGATGCTCAGGCTCTCATGCCAGTGGTGAGTTCAGGAGTGGAGCTCAGCTCACCTTCATAGTGACTCCTGCTCAATATTCTCTTCATTTTATGCAATTTATCATGTCAGTTTTGTGCAACTTACTGCTATGCACAGCCCTTTGCCCACAACTCATGGTGAAGGATGACTCCTCCACCATGTTATCCACACATCATGCAGTTTTCCTGCAATAATATAAAGAAAAGCCACTGATTTTCTCAGAACGTTTTCTTAGGGGAAAAAAAAAATCAGGGAAAATTCATTCTGCTTAAGCCATGTAGGTTAGTACCATAGCAAGTTTCTCCCACAGCAAGTGAAGGCAGCAGCTGCTGCAGAGACAACACAAAAAAGTGGATGGATGGACACACAAGTGAGTGTGGGTATGCATAAATGAACCAAGACAGAGGAGAAAGTCTGATCAGTGAAAAGGCTCCTGCACCATCAGAGCAAACCGGAGCTTTAATCTGCCAGTTAAATGGATGCTGAGGCATCTCCACCAAAAGGAATGTGTCTGCAGCACAGCTGGGATTTGACCTTCAACTTCTCTGTCTGCAGTGCACAGGATCTCTGGTTCCCTCATGTTCCTCTCCTACAGAACAAAAGGAGGGAGGAAGAAGGGAAAAAGCATACTGCCAGAGAGGCCCTAACTCATCTCTTACTCTTGAATAAGTGCAAATTTATGCCTCTGTCTGCCTTTGAGTCTTTATTATCTCCTTAAGTGGCTAGCTTTGTACACAATTTATTATAAAAGCCTGGAATCTACAGTCAAATTACGGATCAATTGAAAGCTACACAGAAAACAATTAACATCTGGCAGCAGTTTCATCTATAAAGCTGTCGGAGACTTTGGCAACCCTGAATTCCCCTTCTGACACCCATATTTCCTCTCCCCAAACTCAGTCTCCTCTTTTGCATCTCCTGAGTCTGTGGTAGACTGAATAACCTCTCTGTGGTGGCAAATAGCTGGCTCTGTTCCAGCAGGCCACTGTGTGCACTATGAAAACCAGGCTTGAATACATGATAACTCATTTAAAGAGATGACTTCCATCAGGTGCTACAGAGGGAAATGAAAGCTGGGGCTACCCCATTGTTCTGGAGCTTCTGCCTCCTCCTTCTTGAGGTGGAAGGCAGGGCAAGGCCAGTAACCTTGGTCTGTGTTGTGTTGCCACTGCTGATGACTGATCTGCTCCATGTTGTCAGAAGACTACTAACTTCCCAGGCATCTCTGTCCAATTCCAGCCGTAGTCCTCTGCTAGGCAGCCATGTAAAAACCATAGGAAAGATCAAACATGATGACAGGAAACACGATTTGCCAAGGAGAAGCCTACCTTTCACAAGGCCTCTCAAAGCCTTTCCACTGATAGTCAGCTCTTCCCCTTAGCTCTCCTTGTTTTCTGCCAGTGAGAAGAGAGCAATAAGAAATGGACATGGCCACAGGCAGCTCTCTAGGCAGTTTTCTGTGAGACTCTGGCCTTCCTTGGGGTTAGAGCTTTCTTGGCTGAAGAGTGGTCTGTTGAGACCAAAAGTAGAAATCAAGTAGAAAGGCACTGTAAAAACATTTGCAGATACCCTGTTCTTCTAAAAACTTTCCAGTCATTCATTCCTGAGGATAAAGCTGTCTCCAGCAGCATGTGCCTCCAGCCTTGTGGCCAACATGTCATCTCCTCCCCATACAGAATTACACTGCTCTTTGATTTACAGTAGAATATGAGGGAGTTGGGAGTTCAATGATCATGAAAACCCCTTTGTCCATTGTCCCATTCTCCATCTCTCCCTCTCCACAGACTTTCCACAGCTGATTCCTACTTCATCTCTCACCTGCACAGCACAAAGACTTGGCTAGTAGCAAGCACTTCCGTGGGCACTGAGGCAGGACTGAACCAGCAGGTAATACTGGTTTCAACAAAGAACGCCTGGCTTGGCTTTCCATCCTGTGATGTGATGGGAGTACAAGAGAAAAGAGTATCTGATGAATCCATGCATACTTCAGGTTGGAGAGCTACTATAGACTTTTAAGGTACAAGTTGATGTATCTCCTGCCCAATGGGCCGAGCCCTGCTCATAATGGGGTTAAAAAGAACAAAGGTGAGGCCAATGAAGGGCTGACTGCAACATTCCCAGCCACTACATTTTTACAGTACTGATGTAGAAATAATTCAATTTTCTGATGTGCATTTTAGTTTTCATCCTGACTGAAATACCAGACTTGATGTAAGGAACAGTGTAGTCTACATAAATATGCACCCATCATTTTTGAGACAGTGGGGAAAACCATACTTTGGACACTTCACCCGTCCTTCCCCTTCCACCACTCTTCAGATATGCATCCATCCTTAGGAAAATGCTGACAAATTGCTGCAGAAGTGAGCTCCCTGTTTAGACAGCAGAAACACTGAACTGAGAGTGACAGGAATTGCTGTACAGCAGTAGCTCTGGAGATGCTTGTCTCATGGAAAGCTGGGGAGAGGAAATGGATGAGTGGACTGTGCAAGAAAAGCCTCTGCCCTTCAGTGAGCTAAGAACAGCTGTTGTTGATGATGATTGCTTCCTAATTAGCTTGCTCTTGTATAAGCTTGATAATTTTATGTACCTCCAGAGGAGCAGATTAGCTCTGAATTCACATTTTATCCATTTGTGGAGAGTACCCTATAAATTATTTACCTAACTCTCAGAAATATAAGATCAAGAAAACTCTATGTCTAATTATATGACAAGAATAACACAAAATAGAAAGGCTTGCTGCATTTACAAGTGCACAGAGTGATAAACCACTTTTAGAAGTTGCTACACATATCCCATGATGCTACAACTGCTACAGGTTTACAGCTGTGGTCTTAATAATATTTCTCCAAATCAGTTTTTGTCTAGCAGAAGAACACAGCAATCTAGCCACAGATTTGTCCTTCAAGAGGCAAAAAAATATACAAACCCAAAACAAAACTAAAAAACCCAAGTCATTATCTTCAAACACACAAGGTTATCATGGCTATTATGAAACAAAATGAATTTGGGTGTATACTGGTAAATGGCTCTAAACTTCATAAAGACTCTAACAACCTTTCCCAAGTTGCTGGATCTGAATCACTACTGGTTTAAGTAGAATAACACAGTGATGAATCAGCTATGCTATAATTTTCACTCCATTTTTTGCTATGCTAGTACATTGTTACTTCATTACTATTGAACTGCTATATTTTCTCTGTGCTTTGCAACCAGCATTCTGTTAACCCACGGGGAGCCTGTGGCCAGTGTAGAAGCCCTGATACTGACTTTTGTGGCAGTAGCACCCCACTTCTTATTTGGGGATGAAAGCAAACATAGCACACTGTAGTATTTACAGGTCCATTTACAGGTCCTTATTTCAGGGTGAAGATGACTTTCCGATGGGAGAAAACAGAATGGTATCAATTAATGCCAGCTTCAATTAGGAGAAAGAAAATGTAACACAGCATGAAATTTATATGGGAGAAAAGGAACTAGAGAGAAATAATCCACAGAGAGGGTACTATGAAGTGCAATGGGGACATCTTTCCCCATTACTGATTGCAGTGTACATTGACAGTGGGTGCTAGACCCTGTTTCGAATACATCTTGGTCACTTAAGCTTCTTTTCTGTCCTTTGGTATTTGGAAAATATTTTGGCTCTTGCTGGAGTCTGGCTACTGAATGCAACAGATCTTTTATCTGGTTCAATATCACATTAATGAACAAAGGTGCAACTGAGAGCAGCCACAGTTCAATCAGCAGCTCTAATCTGGGAATACACACTGCATGTTTATGACCCTGCTAGGTATCAATAAAGCTAAATGGAACAGTCAGGAACAGACACAGGTATGGGAATAAGTTTGGTTGGGAACATAGGATGTGAAGAAAACCAACCAAGAAAGCAGCAAGACTTTTCAGATGTAAGCAGAGTACCCAAGTCATAATGTTTATACATTCCAATTCTGCAAGAATAGTGCTGGGACCAGGCTCTGTAAGACACAGTCCATAATATATGGAAACCTCCCTTTCTCACCTCTTGAGTAATTTCAAATTCGAATCCCCTGACTTTGCCCAGAATTTCCCACATTGTTCATCTTGACTCTTCACAGGACTAGTTACATTCCTGTTTATTCAAATGTGATAAAGAAAAGCTTCTCTAAGTCTCCAAGGATATGCAGTTGCCTATCAACAGGTAGCATCTGTCTGTCCCAAGGAAGGAAGACAATCCAGAGCTTAATAGAACTTCTTCCAGACTGAGTCTGTAACAGACTGGTATCTCATTTCTCCAGAGTCTGGGAAAAAGTATCATGAGATTCCTGTTGAAATGGACTTAAGGATCTTTAAATGACACACAAGGGCAACCATAGAAAATTTAGAAGTCCAGTACCACTAATGGAGTAGTCTTTGCCTCATGTTTTGTAGCAGAGAGATTAAGAGGGGACACACGTACCATAGTAAAGGAATGTTTAATGGTTGAAAGGTTAATTCTTGATTTGATTTGTTTCAGAAGTATTGAAGATTTGATGGAGGAGGGTGATGGGGTGGAGGATTAAGAGGACTCTGATCGAGGAAGAGAATGATTACTGAGATAGGCAGTCATGTGCAGGGAGAATCTCATGATTCCTCTCAAAAATATATCTATTTGATTTTCTTGAAATGCTTTTCTGTTGCTGGCTCCAACCAGTAATCCTCACACTCATAATACAAGCAGCTTGTGGCTGTGTTTCCCCCTTTCCTGTGCCCATACACACTTCCTGGGCTACAAGTCAGTTAAAAGCTGTGTAGATAGATTTGCTGTGGAAAGATGATTTGGGGGGGAGGGGGGGTTGCAGGAAAGGAGGAGGGAATTTAAGAGTGAGGGAGAGCAGTTGAAACCAAAATCCAGAAGCTGAATCCCCTGTGCTGAATGTTAACTTACAGAAAAGTAACCCAACAACCTTGAAATAGAGCAAAGCTCAATTTAAATTCATTACATTTAAATTAAATTTAAAGCCCATGTAAATGATTGACTTATTTAAGAATATGTCATGTGGAAGAGAAAAAGTGCAGCAGCGACATGCCAGGAAGCTTTGGCTAATTTTACAATTCACAGCAAAATCTTTATACTCTGATTGCAATTTAAAAAAAAAAAAAAA
>WEIU01017882.1:612588-693756 GCA_013389925.1 Aegithalos caudatus
GGCTTTGTTTATTTCACAGGGTTTGCTTACCTCTAATGGCTAAGCCAGAGGGGAAAAACACATAATCTTGCTAAATCATTTCAATCTATCTGCCTCCTACTCTTATGGTGTACAGCTAGCATTTCAGATGGCAAATAAAGGCTGAGAAAGTGTAACCAATATTGCCAATTTCAGGAGAGAAAGCTTCAAGAAATAAAAGCCCAAACCCCAGCACATCAGGATGTAATAACTGAGCCACCTAATTGCCTGTACTGAATAAATTGTGAAGCAGGACCGGTGGTGATAATTTCTAAAAGATTTCATTTTAAAATATTAGTAATACAGATAAGGGATTAACACTAAGACTGTAGGTGACTAAGACTGAAGGTGACTAATCTTGACTGTGTCTTTTTTAACAACAGCATTGCTACCACAATCATAAAGGAAATTAGCAGTGATAATTAGATCAAATCCTTTATGTCAGTAATCCCACTTGAAGATATTTTCAGAAGGTTGGAGGTTTAAAGCAATTTCCTGTGTGTGTCCGAGACTCATTAATTAATATTGATACTTAATGTATTTCAGACTTACATTTATTTCTTGGTTATACTCAGAGCTGTGCCCAACTAAGTCATTTGAGATAACAGTTTAGTCACACTAGGAAATAACTGTCCATTCAGCATCAAAAATTATCAAGCAACAAATCAGAGACCTATAAAACTGTCTTATGTATCAGAGAACTGGGTTTCTCTGTATCTAAGATATTTGTGTTGTCTTTTTTCCTTCACACAGAATTACCCTTAAAACCCTGCATTTAAAGTAAAAATAATCTCATGTTGTGACAATATTTCTCCCAATGAGTGATAGTGCTTATGTCATTAAGATTTCTTCCCTAAAGATCAATCTCTACATTCCTGAAAATAAACATACTGTCATTACTTTCTTTTTAATAATTTTTAACACTTTTATGTAGAGCAGGGAAAAGGGAAAAAGGCAGAGAGAGAGAGAAAATATTTCAGAATCACAACATGCCCACCCCCCCCAAAAAAAAAAAACCCAAATAAAAGTATATGACTTAAAAACTTCACAACTATTTAAGTCAATTGTATGATTCTGAGGGCCTAAACAACTATTCTGCCATGGTCCCTTCATGCTTTTGTTCCTAGTGGTTGAAGATCCATGAATAATCTCTCCCCTCACTGTACCCTTAGCTCCTTATTTCTGGGCACCTTGATAAGGCTAGATTAAACCACAAAAGTCAAAGAAAAGAAATTATTGTTTGGTTACATCCCAGTTTGCCTATCTCAAAACATCCTGCTGAAGTGATGTACAAACTCATATGAGAAAAATACTTCAAGGTCCTTGGAAAGAAACCGTACCACAAAAAGTACCTTTGCAAGCTGAGCTTTGCTGTTCTGACAAAAGCAGGAAGGGCCACTTACCTGAAAATAAAAAGAAAAAGAAATATCCATGATTATTCATGTTTTTAAAGGAAATTACACTTTTTACAAGACAAGGAAGAATAACATAATCGTAATGCACTAGCAGACTGCGCGTGGGATGCTCAGGGCAGCAAAGGCAGGGAATCAGCCTGAGCATACAATGGAAGAACTGTAGGATAAAGACAGGGCTGAAATAGGGAAGGATAAGATTGAAAACTGTTGGATTTGTAAACCAGTAGCAAAATATGAAGATTTTTTTTGCCTGCAATGATGTTCCAAATAAAGGCAGCAGTCACATTGTCTGAGGTTTCCTTCCTATTTTCTGCCTTTCCCTAGTTCTGCTATGAAAATTTTCTTCCAATGTACAGGCTGAATGTGTCCCATTCTGCAGAGTGAAGGATTTCATCTCTGCAACACATGTCCAGATCAGTGAAATAATTTATGAATCCTTCCATGATGTTCTTCTCCTGCTCCTCTCCATCCAGAAAACCAAATAAAAAAAGTCAGAGGAACCTGCAAACAAATTCCTTTCTGTGCAACTTGTGTACAGTCCTATTAGCAGCAAACACAGCAGGCCATTGATTGGGGAGGGAAAAAGGTTTCTTTATGGCAATGGATTTAAATCCTCCTGGTGATAGTTTATTTCATTGGATTTTTTGCAGAGTTGGCTATTACACTGATGGAAACCCTCAGAATGGACTGATTTTAAAAGGGGTGGGGTGAAAACAAGTGGCAGTGCTTGTTTTTTGAAAAATATTGTTATTAAATAATTTGAAACACATTGATAAAATGTGTTTGAGAGTTTTGTTGCAGTAATTTATAATAAAAATTAAATTTCTATTGACAAATGGCAATTTAATCCAGTGACTAAATTCAACAATGTGAATTCCTCTGCTGTTTCTCTTTCCTTTCTTTTTTTTTTTAGACATAATATATAGCATATGAAGCAGAATACATGCTGGGATAACCAGATGCTGTGTTGTTGCTGGCCTTAGACTAATTTTCTGCCTAATCTCCCCAAAGGATACAGAACTGGGAGGAATCTAACCAACTCCCTTATCATCTTTAAGTATGGATCAACCCTGGGAAGTATCCACAGGGAATCTATTCTGCATAAATACTTAGTTTCAAATAAAGCAGTGCCTTTTGCATACCTGAAGTCACCCTGTCTACACCCATCCCAAGAAAATCACCATAGGGGACAAAACCCAACAAAAGTCTTCAACTCTTGAAATTAATTCACCTAGATGATTTAAAGTAGAAACAAGATCATGATCATGTCCTTGACATGTGCTTAAGGAACAAACAAAGGACTGAAGGATCGAGCCACCCACTGTGCTCTCTATCCTTTTGCAAACACATCCCGAGACCGATGTACCCATCAACATAGAGATGTTGAGCCCTTGGCAGTAACACTGCAGAGCTCCCAGCTGTAATGGGATACTGGGAAATCAGATCATCCTGCACTTAAACTGATTTCTATCACTGATACACTTTGTAGGACAGAAGTAGCATTAAGTGCAATAACATGCTGCTGCATGGTCACTTAATTCTAAAAGTAAATTCAATATTTGCTGGCATCCCCTATCCAAAGATGCAATGTGTACACATGTATTGGAGCTGTTAGTTAGAATTACCTCTGTAATGCCTCCTGGGGAAAACCAGTACAGCTTAGGCATCTGTCTCAGAAGAAAGGGTTTTCATTCTAACCCTGTACAAAATTATTTAGAAATTGTTCTGTTGCTTGCTTTGTATTGCCATTATGTCCCAGTTGTTGCCTTGGGCATTTGTGGGTTTTCCTACAAGAAATAAGAGGGGCCTATTGCCATTGTTTGCAATATTTCCAAAGAAGGAGCTGGGGTAGACCAATGGAAACAAACACAATGTCTTTGTGACACCATTTGCATGAAGTTAGAAGGAGGTAAGGAATAATGCCAATGTTCTGATACATCCAGTGGAAAAAGATTTCTTAGGAAAACTGTCTCCCAAGTGCCCTATCCAGAGCCCTATTAAGAACTCCAAAGTTCTTCCTTTAAGATACAATTTTATAAATTTATTTTGGAGCCTCCTTTTCTGGCTAAAGGAAGTATGAAAAGGAAAATATGAATACAAAAATACTGGAGACATATGAATTTAGTTTTAAACATCTAAATGCGTTCAGTCAAAGTTCAATGGCTTCAGGACAGGATAAATGTTGATAGAGATTGTCTGAGAGGTGTTATCTCAAAAAGCAGACCTGAGTGACAGAACACCTTAGAGTTGTGTTCAGTGTTTGCATTGGCTCATTTTGTGACCCTAGCTAAGCTTGTGCTCTGTCCTGTTCAATGATGCTCATCACGACAGTTTCACCATTTGTTAAGTCTGTTGAGATGTTTCAAGAGATGAAAGGTAATGTTTTCCATCACACAGCACGACCAACTGGTAAGACTTCACTGGTGTAACTGGACACAGTAGGGCCATGAAAAATATCTGCCTTCTGACTTAAAGTAAGTACACAAACTTTGGTTGCATTTGTTCTGAGAAGGATCTCCCTCAATTTCTCCTAAGGAAGCTGTTCCACTTCAGTTAAACAAATATTACTTGCCCAGGGCAAGATTGAGTGTAACTCTATCGTAATTAAGGCTTCCAGTTCTGGTTTCAGGGAAATGAGCAGGATTTTACATCTTCAGTTATTCTCCCCACTCCTGTGATGAAAGTTTCCTTAATTCAATTCAAGCTTGCAAACATCTGCAGGGTAGGTGACATGAATAACATTGCGTTTTGCAGCAGATACACGTCTTGTCAAATACACTTCCTTCAGCTCTTGTTCCAACACCATCTCTGGGAGAAACTTGACTAAGTTCATTGTGCCTCTACAGAAATGCCAGTGGCTGAGTGTGATGGCATCTGAGAGAGACAGTGACAGAGACTGCACCTCAATACCCCTTCTGCCATGGCCAGGCTCTCGATGAGGTTTTCTCTCCACAAGCTGACCTATCCTTTCCCTTGCTTAGCTGGAGAATCTTGATGAGAAGAGAGCCTGTGGTGGGATGGCTGCAAATGTAATGCAATCAGAAGATAATGACTTCAGAAGGAGAGGGGAGGGAGGTGATAATCAGCAGAGGCAGATGAACTCCCAAGATATAGGAAAAAAAAAAAAAAAAAGGACTGTTTTCATGCAGAGGTCCCTAGTAAGGAAGAATGAGAGAAGAGGAATACTGAAAAAGAGGTGAAATGGAAGCTGATTTATTTCTAAGTAGCACTATTTCCATCTTCTATAGGGTGTAAGTTGCTTCTTAAACTAAGAATGTCTGAAAATACCCCAGACAAATCCAGACCTCTCAGCCATCTCTCCTTCTCTCTCTATTATACTCATATTCATACCACAATTTAGAGTTAGCTTGGTGGGAATTGGGGACAGGGATATAAAATATGCAGGGAACATCCCTGTCTCCCTTCAGGCTCAGGTTTAGCTAGGTGTCTATGAAAATATTATGCAAATGTGTCAATGTTTTCTTTGGGAAAGCCATTTAACTGGAGCTTTCAACACCTCAGAAGCCTGGAGACAAAGGGTGCAGGTAATGATAAATGCAATTTATTTACAATGAGCACAAAAGAGAAGTTGCTCCTACAGGTGATCTCTCCCCTGCTCACCCTACACACTCAATCACAGACTTCAGCCTTTCCCTCATGATGCGTACATGTTTCCTGGGGTGTGAGGTTTCCAGGGATCATTCTACTCCCTGTTCAGATTCTGCATTTTGTATTCAGGTATGTGACTTCTGCAAGCAAGGAGCTTTAACTTCAAAAACCAAAACAGTAAATGACCTGACCTTGGCAAGCCTCATACAAATTCTGACCCAAGGTTCAGATCTGGAAGAACCTGTGAACATTTTCAACTGCTTTGATGAGAAACAAGGTATGGATGCAGTAATACGTCACTCTTCTACAAATCTCCCCTAGCCTAATTGTATCAATACTTAATGGCAACAACTCTAAACAGTACACCTGCACTGCTGGATGTGCAACTAGCAAATGTAATAACATACTGCTGGGTACCACAGGGGGCTGCTGTGCAAAAAAAACACAACAAAACAAACAGAGCCAGAAAGTTCTCCAGTGCACATTGCTAAAGCCCATGTTGTGGCTGACAAAATCAGAAGCCTTGACTTCTCAGGTGGTTCTCTCCTTTCATCCTTCCATATACTTGAGTATAGCACCAGCATCCACCACAATTCCACCATGTCTCCATGTGCTCTGCCTCTTTTCATGCCCTCCGTGGATGAAGTAGCTAAGCTATTCTCCTTTCCTGCACTAAACACCTGCTCTGTTAGACAGTGCTGGCACACTTGCATCAGCAAATTGATCTGGGATGAATGAGGGCATTATGGCCTGCAGGTCTCCATCAAACTCCTCTCCCAGAGATTGCAGATTCCACATAAGGCACAACCAAACAGCTCCTGGGTCAGCTGCTGCACTTTACAGCTCACTCGATTAGCGTGAATCAAATTGATGTCAGCTTACTTTACCAGGCTGTCTGTAAAACTGTTCTAGGGAAGGGGCTGCTTCATGTGACATTCAGCTGTCCCTGCTGTGGGGTGGCAACATCTGGCAGAAGCTCCATGCTGAAACCACTTGCCCCCCACAAACTTCATTAGTTGCTGAGTGAATGAAAAAAACAAAACAAAACAAAAAACCCACAAAACCAAACCAAAACAAAACAAACAGAAAAAACAAACAAACAAAAAACCAACCAAACAAACAAACAAAAAAAAACCCAAACAAAACAAAACAAAAACAAAAACAAAAACAAAACAAAAAAAAAACAAAAAAAAAAAAAAAAAAAAAAAACAAACAAACAAACAAAAAAAAAAAACCCACAAAAAACCACAGCCTGTTCCATCCCAGAAACAGCTGCTGTATGGGAAGAATAGCAGGTGAGATGACCCCTATACAAACAGGCTTCCAAAGGACGATCAAACATGGGAAAAGTGTAATGAATTAAGTTATTCTTTATTATTATTATCTCTGAGATAAAATACTCTTAAAAATAATCCTTTTAAATTTGTTCTAAGTAAAACCCTTGCTTATAAGTATGACAATATCATTACTAACTATGCAAGAATTTTATGCCAAGGCACTATTAAAAATAGCTACAAGTCTAAAGTAGGTCGAATAAAAAGTTAATAAATCATTTGGTCTTGAAAAAATGCTTAAAAGTTATAGTTTACTGAAAAACCTCACATTACTTTTTATTATTGCCACATAAAGTAGTTGTGTAATTAGAAATAAATTAACTCACAAGGTGACGCAATTTACTTGACATTGATGCACAGGATTCATATGGCACTTAGCATCCCCAAGAGATCCCAAGATACTGTGTTAAAAAAAATGTGCCAGGATCCAAGTGTTGCTACATTCAGCCCAGGATTTCAGCCAGCTCTGGGCTGGAAACAGTTAAGCACTTGTTACAGTACATCAGCACTCTTCAGGAATTTAAGAAGGAGCATGAAGAATACAGTGCTCTACTCAAGGAGGGAAGCAAAATAATACCATTCTTCAGAAATATGCTTGGAACACAAGGGGACACATATAGTTTCGTTCACAATAAATGATGATGGCACTTTTCCAAGGATAAAGAGTATCATTACTTGCAGCCTGGGCCATGTCAGCAATGTGACCTCTCCTCACATCCCAGCACATCTCAGGTCAGGGTTTCTGCCTGTGGATTTCTTTGTGCAATTCTTTTCCTTGAAAAAGACATGTTTGAGTGACTACACTCAATCTCATCTAGTTTACAGAGACTGACTAAATTAGAATCAGCAATAATGAAATTAGAAGTAAGACAGTTATGACTCCCATGGAAGGTGCACTTCCATCCTGTTACTGTACAGGGAAAGTACTAGCATGCAAAAAAAAAATTCCATGGGTTTTGGAGCCCCTTTCTTCCCTTTTACCTTGTAGTGCTTGAAGTGCACATACTGTACTTTATTAAGTCTGTGTGATAAGTAAATTAAAAACCTTTGCTTTGGCTTCATCTTACAGAAGAGAAAGACAAACAAAAATCAGTAAGTTTGGGACAGAACAGGCAAAATCACCTCATCCTCATATGCATTTTAACAAGTAGCTCATCTATCACATTTGGAAATAAGGAAATTTAGAGTGCACTAAAAATCTTCCTTGGGACAGACCTCATCTTTAAAAGGAAACAAAACAGCCAGACAAGTACCTCTACCCTGGACAAGTAATGCCCCACAATGAAGAAGCTGGTGTTGAAATTTGGCTGGAAGTATCTATGTCTGCACTGCTGAAGGGCAGAGCCAGGAAGTGATCTCTAGTGAATGCTGCTAAAAAGAACTCACCCTACACACTCGATGCAAGTGATGCCACTGCCCATGTTTGAAGGACCACAGGTCACGACTAAACCACATTTGTAAGAAAGTGGGAAGAAGGCTGCAATGGCTTGACAAAAGAAATAACTAAATAATTTGCAAGTACTTAGCCCTTCGATGAACAACAGACTGAACAGATTTACAGCTTCAAATGATTCCATGATACTTTAGGATTTAAAAAACAAAACAAAACATTTCCAACCCTTTTTAAAGTCACAAAATTGAAGAAACAAATATATGTCCTCAAATGCTTCTGTTTACAAACCAGAACCAGATTCTGCAAGATAAAATTGGTCCAGCTTGAAATGTGGTTTCCCTCAGAAGTTTTAAATACAGTATTTAAATGCAAGTGCCTCTCAGTGAGGTGTATGTTGTAAAAGCTTGATCAGTTAGGATGCAGCTCCAGAGTCACTTGCCATGTTTGTTTCCTCACTTCTCTGAATGTATCTTTAACTCCTCAAAGCAAACCTTGAGTGCAGGTATTGCCAAATGTGAATTCAAAATTTGTTGCCAGTGAGCTTTACCTGAAAGCTACTCTTTCTACAAACCTTCCTCATCATAAATGTGCTCACTGGAATAATCACGGGATATGGATGCCAAGAGAGTGTCAATGCAATCAAGACAAATTGGTGAAAGAAGTGAGAAAGCTACTTGACAGCACTCATCCAGCTTGGATAAAGACTACTTAAACATTCCCCCTGCTCTCCTGCACCGCAGGAGGTCCCTCGGCACCGGAGTATTTGTGCTCTGCCTCACACAGTGCCGTGCCCCCCACGCCTCCACCGCCGACCGCGCGGGGCTCGGCTACCTGAATTAAAACATCTGCTGGCTGGCTGCAGCTGGAGGCTTTTATCACAGCTGCACACCAGCCATGACAGACGGATACAGGACATGTTTATCCAAAATGTTATGTCTTTCCTCTGTCATCTCAACCGGGGAGTTCAGCTCCCCGATTCCACTCCGCAGTGACATCAACCACAGGCCGTCAGGGCAGATCGAACACAGAAAGCCTTTAAGAAGAGCTGAAAATTGTAATAAGGGCATTATCATGAATCAGCTTGGGATTGATTAAACACTGTGTCATTTTGGGATAGCTCAGCCTCTGGGCCACAGACTGTCAAAATGAGAAATATGGACTAAATATGTTTTTAAGCTGAAGCAGAATATAGTTATGAAAGAAACAAAATGATACAACTGCCAAAACCAGCAAGGGCTTCAAAGCAGACACCTAGGGCATTTTAAATCTTATAGAAGATGTCCTCAGGCACTTGACAGATCTTTTACCGTATTTGTGAGCAAGCTAGGTTACAATGTTAAGTCCTTCTATTGAAATTCTGTCTTCTGTCCATTTTTACCACCCTAGACACTTTCCCTATCTCAAACACTGTGATGTCACTGCTGACATTTTAGGATCTTAGCAGAACCCAGCATTTCCTTGCCTGTTTCTGACAGTAGCAGCTGCTAGTTATTTAGCAGCATCATTGTAAAATCATTTGGAAGAAGCTGACGGTTGCACCTGGCATGGAATAAAAGATCAATGGCTAAATAACTATTAAAATACTCAGGATGACTGTAGACAAAGCTTCTGTGCAGAAAACCTACAATGCCAAGCCATCAACATAAGAAAGTAGCCAAATAAGTCCACTAGGGTTTGGCAAAGGATTACTATGGTCATCACACCTACAGCAACAAGGCCTCCTGGTCATTACAGGATGAGCAGCAGAGGCAGAAGCCACACTCAGAATCTGCTTGCTAGCTTGCTTCAGTGCAATGCAGAGATTTCAATAAATACAATATATATAACAATTAGGTAAGTTGCAAGCTATACTGCTAGGGTGGAAGAATTTGAAGTAGAGTTGGTTGAACATTTCAAACCAACTATTATCTGGTCAAAATGTGATTTTTAGTGGAAGGCAAAACACTTCAAATCTCAGGAAGACTGTCTGAGGGGTGTCGGAGAGACC
Source organism: Aegithalos caudatus (assembly GCA_013389925.1). Lineage (NCBI taxonomy): Eukaryota > Metazoa > Chordata > Aves > Passeriformes > Aegithalidae > Aegithalos > Aegithalos caudatus. The sequence continues at coordinate 622,345 of WEIU01017882.1, forward strand.
CAAATCAAGTACTTAACATTTTAATTCCAAAAGCAGAGCAGACATTTTAACACAATTGTGCTTCATTTGAATGCTTGAAGAGTTTTGGGTGTAATCCAACGTGGATCAAAAGCAAAACTGAAAAAAAAGAAACTTGGAAGTTGTTGTGACACAGAATTATCACTTGTGGGTTCAAGTTTGTAGTCTAGGCTGTTAAAGCGATAAAACACAGGCTTGAAGCCACTTCTAAAATTGTCACTAAAAATCAGAATTTCTCCTTCAGAGACAGGGTCCAAGTGTGATCTTTGCTGACAACAGCTCTGAATCCAGCTACTTAGGGACCATCTCTATGGATTCCCAGATATGCTGATGAGCTGGCAGTTGACAATGTGTGTGTCAGGGATAACATTTTGTCACATATATCAACGATGACATTTAATTTCTGTATGAAACTTCTGCATTTATTTTCTGGATGAAAACTGTCCAGTCCCCTAAAGAAATAAAATGCTTGTTAGAAGCAAGAGGCTGTTTGATCTTTCCTTTGTGGAATTTGAAGCCTCTGACTTTCAAATCTTGTTCAACTATCATCTTTGAACCACAGCACTAGCCTTCTGTTTGCACAGAGGCTTATGCTAAGTTGACAGATTCCAATGGCCCAAATAGGCTGCCTTCTCACTGAGGGCACTGTCTTAATGGTACAAGGAATGAAAATCAGATCTTTGAATTTCTAAGTGGCTTTGCATTTAGAAAGAGGCTCTCAAGTCCCGAATAAGATGTACAACACTGCCAGGAGGAAAGGTACATGCACTGATCTGACTTCCTGTCCCCAGCTCCCAACACTTGTCTAAGTACCACCCATTTTGCAGTTGGTTTCACATTTGAGTACAGAAACATGCTTACTAACACTGAACTGTACTGGGTTTGTATGGCCAGGTTTTGGCAGCAGAGGACTAAAGGGGCAGCTTCCCTGAGGATCTGCCAGAAGCTTCACCTGTAGCCAATGGGGCCAATGCCAGCTGGCTCCAAGATAATTCATTGCTGGCCAAGGCTGAACTCACCAGTGATGGTGGCAGAGGCACTGGGATAACATATTTAAGAAGAGTGGGAAAAGCTGCACAATAGCAATTGCAGTCAGAGAAAGGAAAGAGGACGTGAGAGAAACAGCCCTGCAGACACAAAGGCCAGTTAAAAAGGAGAGGAATGGGATGGCAGGGGTGCTCCAGGCACCAAAGCAGAGATTCCCCTGCCGTCTGTGGTGCAGGCCATGGTATGGCAGCCGTGCCTCTGCAGCACTGTGGATATCCACAGTGGAGCAGAGATCCACCTGCAACCCGTGAAGAATCACATGTACTTCACGTGATCCATCATTTACTTTTACATCTTCAATTAGAGACTCTTCTCAGCAGCACTGGGGCACAGATGTTTCCCATTCTTACTTCTCTGGTAAAAGTGACCCATATGCCTGAGTAAAAAAATTCTTTCTCAAAATTGTTCTAGTCCCAGTCATTGAAACATCATCTCTTTTGTTTGTTTTTTTGGTTTTCTCAATCAACATTCATGGAGTAGGATAAGGAGAAGGGCAACACCAAGACAGAGGAAGACAGATGGAAAGAAATTTCAGATCCATCTAACAATGTTGTTTGCCTCTCTTTGCTTGACACATGTAACAGTGTCTGTACAACACAGTTCCACAACAGAAATATGATGGCAGAAGAGAAACGCAAGGAATAAGTAAAGCATTCCAAGAGAGATGAGGTTTGGTAGATTCATATGCTATAAGGTCAGAACACAGGTTTAAACAATCCCTCCTGGCCTTCTATATGTCACAGGGCTTTCATCTTCACCCAGCTATCCTTGTACTCAGCTCAGTGAATTTTCCCTATCTAATTTTTTTTTTTTTTTTTTTTTTTTTTAAGCAAGGTATCCAGTCTTGAGTTGAAAGTGATGAAGAGTTAGCATGTCATAAGGGAGTTCATTTCAGTATTTGATCACCTTCACTTTTGAAAGGCTGAGCCTAATTTGAATTTGTCTGACATCAATTTCCATGTCTTGGTCCTTGCTATGCCTTTTTTTACTAGATTAAAACATTCTGTAGCACCCACGTGTTTTTTTTCTAAATAAAGAAAATTATACAGTGTACTGATGAAGTCCCCCCCCATCCCCCCTAGTCTTTTCAGATAAATTTTAATGATCTTGAAGTCTCATGGCAAGTCATCTTCTCTGACCATCAAAGTCATGTTGCAGACTTCCTGTATCCAATGCTGCATCATGCTGCTAAAATGTAGATACCAGAAAAAGACAGTATTTTATAACTGGACTCAAAATGCCATATGAGAGAGAAAAACAGTTCACATTATATTTTTGTAATGCTGTGTTCATACATCTGTGGCCTTTAAGCCCCTTTTTACTGTTGCACCACTTGGGAAATCTAAGCTCCAGTTGCACTGTACCTTATACTTTCTTTCCAGGCACAGTCCTGTCATCTGAAAGCAAGTCTGCTGCTCTAAATATCCAAATTCTTTTTTGGTGTGCTATGTATATTTGTATGAAGTCATGCAGTCTCTCCGAGCAATCCATGCATTAGTTTTTTACTGCCATTATTTTTTGTATCCTTCTACTAATCTTTGTGTGTCCACCCTTTTTATCAGCACATTTGTTCCCCGATCATCGATGAAAACACTGAATAAAATGGGGCTTCATACTGATTTCTCAGAATCCAGTCTGGAACACTCCCATTTGCTGATAATTCCCCATTGACACACGCTTTTCGGGGCCTATAATTTAGTTTTCTCTCAACTAATTTAATCTCTGTATTATTGTTATCTCATAGTGTTAACTTTTTATCAGAACACAATGAGGCATTATAGCATGTTAGGAAAGTCCAAATCTGAAGGCATCTTTATGAACTAGATTTGTAATTCCACAGGGAAAAAAAAAAAAAAAAAGGAAGCAGATTTGTTTGAAAAGCCTATTTTCCTTAAATCTGCGTTGACTAGTGCTAATGACATTCTTAACGTCTTATTCTTTAGTCACTGGATTCTATATGAAATTTGCATTCTTTTATTCTGGAATGGTTTCAAAATAAGTGCACTACTGTCACTCAAGTCATCCTAGCTGTTTTGTCTTGAATCCAGCACAACATTAACATTCTTATACAAATTCTGTTACTCTTCCACCAGGATTTAAAGTTAAGATTTGTGAGCTGGAGACCCCTTCAATCAACTCTTTGACATAAACTGCCAGAGACTATATATTTCAAATGTCTATCCCTAGTGAGCATTGCTCAATATCAATCACATTTATTAACAAGCTCAAAGAGACCTCGCCATTCTCATGGTGGAGGAAGAGTTACCCTGATCCATCCTAAACCACCTGCAACAGGTTCCTAAAAACTCTTCTACATTTGGGACTTCAGTTCACTCTACCAACTTCCCCTCCCACCTTGGAAACACTCCAATAGCTTCCCATCAGGCCTTGGAAATGCCTCATATGAAATATCTAGAAAAGAGCTGGCATTACATGAACATGATGCAAGTTTTTTTCACGCTTCCTCAAAAGAAATGCAAATGAATGCTTTGCTGAGCTGGAACCCAGCAGCAATGGTACAACGTGGGCAAAAAGAAAGCCTCTCCTCTGAAACACTAAAATGCTTTTAGCCTTGTAGCAGACTGTACCTTCAGCCTGGCCAACAGTCCTTCTGACCTATAACCCATGCATTATCTCCCATTCAGACATCTTTCTAAGTCCTCCCATTTGGGCTTTGTATAAATTTCATGGACTTTTAGAAACTGTGCCTATGGCATGAATTACTGATCCATTTTCACTACAGCCAAAACAGCTGCCCAGACATATATCAGCCTACCCTTTGATTAACAACAACATCCTTTTCCTGGCCTTGACACTGCAAACTTGCCTGACTCAAATCAGTGCAAAAAGACAAAGGTCACATTCCCTTCCTGTCATTTGGAGTATGTTGTACCTTTCTTTAAATGTTTCCTTTGGTTTCCCCTCCTCTGCTTCATGAAACACAAGCGGGTTGTCTTTGCTGTCAAGACTTTTATAGCTTACCTCCTCTGAGCATCACCTCTGAACACCTAGTGAAAGGTCAGTTCCCATGTCTGATGGACAGTGCTGACAGACACCACCAGATCTGAAATATTTTCAACAGCACCTTTGAGCTTTCTCTGCTAAACTTTTGCAAAGCTCCTTCACTGCTTTCCTTAAAACTCTCTTTATACTAAAACTATAATGCTCACAAAGGAATAACAATGACAGCTAGTCCTCAGCTTCTCAGGCATCTCTGTCTCTCAGGATGAGCAACAATATTACCTCTCTTTTTTCTCTTCACCCACTCATCTTTTCATCGGAGTCTGCCTTTGTCTCTTGCTTTATATTTCATTAAAATACATAACCTGAGCTTTTCCCCTCAAAATTATAATAATGATTGTATAAGATTTTCAGCCAGTGTTCAACACCGATATCTTTCCTAATGCCTCAACTGCTGTGCATGCATTCAGATAGGCATGTTGGGGAGTAATGTTGTCAGGTAGGATTGGCTGGGCTGTCAGGGTGCAACTATATTCCTAACTTAAACAGTGCCTGGAGGTGGTCCTTAGAATGGAGGAATAATCAGCTATACTGCTAAACAGTCTAGCACAGCCCAGCACAAGTCTATAAGCACCCCATGGGAACAGCTACTCTGGGCCAGCTGTCCTTCCTACACAGGAGTATTTCTTAATAAGTTTAGTTTATTTCTCCAGCCATATTCTGACAGGTCACCCTCCTCTTAGGCTTTGATACTTTTCTGTTTCCGTGCCTGACCCTGGAGTTTTGACTTATCCATAACTGTGAAAGGCTAAAAGCAGCTTTATGCAAAGTACCATTCCAGCCCTATTATTCATTCTCTTGTTCCTTAATGACTAGTCACATTTTAAATGTTATAATCAAGTGCTTTGTGCCACCAGATTCTAATCAAGTCAGACATGCCAAAATTATTCTCATCAATGAGTATGTCCTGTGCCTCCTCCTCCCTGCTGACAGTCCTATGGGAGTTGTGCTCATCAAAGCAAGAGATCACCTTCTCTTTGCATTATTTGCTGCATTAGTTCAATTTGTTTGAGGCGTCCTGAACCTGAACTCATCTTCTGGCTGCCACCTTAGCAATACAGTAACACCCCTGGCCACTCACAGGAACTGCTGGGTACTGAAAGAAGCTGTTTGTTATTCCTGACTTTGGAAGCAGTTCTGTGACATTGCACACCTCAGAACTGCCCTGAATTTTTCTATTTTGTACTGTGCTCTTCAGGCTATTACATGGAAAGGATATGGCTGGAGAAATGCACTCTAGATATGTAATGGTCTAGTACATTGATAACTGCATGAAACTGGTACTAAACTAATGAAATTTCATCCTAGGACACTTACTCCTATAATTTACCTTTAAAAACACCACAGATGAGATTCTGTAAGGGAAGGAGGAGCACAGCATCCCAGTGCAATTTACTACCACCTCTCAATTTGATTACTCCTGGGGTAAAGTTGAGGGGGTTGAGAGGAGAGAGACAGAAAAACATTAGAGATTTGAGACATGATGAAAGCATGGTCTCATCTTATTCACACTGGCAATGCCAAATTTAACTGGTCAAAAACATCCTTTGATATAGCAAGAGCCCTCAGCAGGAGCAATTCTGCCATAAAGATGTTTCTGTTGAGACAAATTCTAATCTTATGATTTCAGGTCAAGGTGACCCACAGTATTTGACATCTCTAAAGGGCAGTTTGTCATCCCCTCTCCCAGAAACCCCTAAAATTGGTAAATGCACCAAGCACACTGAGAGTTCCACCTTGTCTCTTAACTATCACTTGTCTTAAAACAGCTCTCATGGCCTCAACTGAAAAAAAGTCTTCTTTAACAGCCTCAAGCACACAAATAAAGCATAGTTTTGACTTTATCTCTCAAGAAGTCCTGTTTTAAGAGTTCAAACTTGTGATTCCTTGCAGCAAGTGTGCTTTCAAAAAGGAAATCTCTTGTCCAAAATCAACAGGGGAAGGATCAGGAGACTGGAAATAAAATCAGCTCTTAGTCTGAAGAAAGAGCACTCCATGAAAGAGCCTGACTGGATTTTATAAGGGAATGTGGGTAATAACAGCTTTCTAAAAATCACAGTTTCTGGTTTGAATGAAGGATGCTTTTGACCTTTGGTATGGATACATTTGGCACTCCACTGATGTTCTCTAGTTAGTCCTTTTCATGAACAGAAGTATCTGATAGATCAGAACCCTGCTTGGTCCTGATCAGCGCTCAGGAAGGGAAAAAAAAACTTCAGAAAATGAGTCCTAGGTTTGGGTATAACTCAAGACAGCTCACTCAGGGTAAATGGGGGAAGTTCATTGTACTGCTAAAAATCTCAAGCTTCCTTTCAAACAGTACTGCAAATATTTTTCCTGCTAAGAAAGTTTCTGTAAAGCCACTATGTCTGACATGTAGTGACAGGGCAGGCCCAAAACAGGCACACCATGGTCAAGGCCATGCAAATCATAGCAGAAAATCTGTCCAAGTACCCCAAACCTCACCAGGGAAACCACAGATTGGCATTCTCATCATGTTTTCCATCACTACCCTCCCTCAAATGAAGCAACTGGATTGCCATCCTTACTCCCATGCTGCCTCCAGAGAGTACTGTCCCATGCAACCTTTTCCTATTGCAATCTGCAGGGCTTTACACAGTTCCTCCTACAACTCACAACACTGAGATGCTGACATTAACTCCTGCAGCCTACACACACCTCTCCTTCTGACAGCCACTCTTGTCAGCATTGAAACCTGGGTGTAGAAAGCTGTATTGATAACAGAGTGTGGTTCTCCTTGACATAAAACAATAAAATAGCTATCAGGGGCTATGCAAGACAGCTTGAGATACCTGTCACGAGAGCTGTCCATAGAAAAAAGAGATTTCATCCCAGTTTTGCAAACCTGCATCTCTGACAGTCCACACCAGATGTGGAGAATGTGAAGATGAAGGGAGATTTAGAGATGTGGTCACAGAGAGCTAAAGAGAGGAAAAACACAACCTTATAATTCCTTTATCTAAGAGCTAACCTCTCCTTCTGTATAAAACAGAAAAGGCTGAGCTAGTGCTTTTGGGTTTGATTATTTTTTTTTCACCTTTAATTATGCATCATCAGTGACAAGCTCATGTGGAGCTAAAAGCTGCATCTGAGCATGAAGCTAATTTTTGGAGCTATTGGTTCACTACCAGGAATAAAAATGATTCCTTGTCTTCCTAGATTTGGTTTAAGGAACAAAACCTCTTTGTCTCTCCCTCCATATTAGCTGCCTACAGACAGCTCCATTTTCCATTTGTGCATTTAATTATCCCTTCCTATGTGAGCTACTTTACATTTATGCTTATTGAATCTCAGTTTATTGATTTCGGCTCCCTTCTTGAATTCATCATAGTCGGACTCAGGGCTAATCCTATTCTCCAATGCATTGGCAATCGCTTCCAGCTTTTTGTTGCATATGAATTTGATTAGCATACTCTCCATTCTGGTCTCCAGTGAAAATGTTAATGAAAACATCGAACAATATCAGATCTAGAGCACAAACACACAGGCCTCCATGCACCATTGCCTAACCTGACTCTAAACCTTTAATAATACTCAATACTTCTGGGGTACAGACGGTCAACTTAACAACACTTGGCTAAGTGATTTGCAACATTTCAATTGAGTTTATATTCTGCAGGAACAACTAACAAACCTGCATCAAATGTAGGGGGAGGTCAAGAAAGCAGCATTTGACTTGGGAAGGTATGGAGGTTTGACATTTAATCAGAGTTAGAGCTCAATCCAAGGATTCCATAATAGTCCATGAAATTTCAGCTTCAAAAAACAAAAACTTGAGAAGGCACACTTATATTTTTGGCAAGTTGACTGTTATCTCAAGCTTAATCTCACTGGTGTGGCTCTTCTCACATACTTTAAAATGGTGCCAAATGGCAAAGTAGGCTGGTTCTAGTGTGAATCTAACTTTCCAGAAATAAAAGGATTTAGGATTTAAGGGTTAGTTCATGCTCAACTCATTAATCAAATCATTTGTTGTGGCCAAAATATATTGGAATTGACATGGACATAATTGCTTTCATATTCTAATTTGTTGAAAGTGAAACAGAATTTCTCATTTTTTATCAGCAGAATTAAGCTGTTTATATCCATGAATATTTCTTAGCCATAAATTTTAGGATTTTTTGTCCTTTCCTTCAGGGGTGGGGGTTGTATGTGAAGACTACACATTATTTTATATCTTAGTTCCCTCCCTATGTGGGTTAGTTATTGAGCCAGGCATTCACCAGCATTGAAGTTTAATATAGCAGTGCTCAATTTTCCCATGTTCCCTCTTGCTTGCAAGTTTAATTCTGCCATTCATTTCCCTCCTCTCTCTCTCCTACCTTGGGAGATGAGGCATTACAATGTACTTTACTTCACCTCCTACTCTTTTGTAACACAGTAAAATCTCAGCACCCATCAGAAGACCCCCAAACACCAATTCCTGGTAGCTGTTCGGAAGCAAGATGCACAAAGTGTAAAATTACTCTGTTTATAATGAGATTAATCTCTTTCTGAAAACTATCAGACATGCCCTGGAAGGGCTGATTTATTCTTGGCTCAAAAAGATACATCAAAAGAGTGCAGTTTTGGCCTCTGGAATGTATCAGATGGCACAGTGTTTTTAGAAAGTTTCCTAATTTTTCCAATGCTGCCCTCATATTTCTGTGTTCGTAGCAACTGTTTCTTCCAGAATTTTGCTGATGAAGATCTTCATCACTCTTACTGTACCTCTTGCAACAGCTCTTTGGACCATGCAATATTACTTAGAGAAGAACACTGATCATTTACTTCCAAAGCCACATGTACCCAGCCAAGTTAATTTTCACTATCAGCAGTGTGTGTTTCGATCTGTGATACCATAACATGGTAACTCATTTCTGAAGAAGGGTCACAAGTAAGTATAAATAAGTAAGAATAAATAGAACGTTGATGCCATAAATTTTGTTCTACTTGAGCAAAGGGTCTTTCTGACCTAAAAAGTGAAAAGTTCTATTCCAGCTTTGAAAAGTTGCCTTGGAAACCAGATGTAGATTATGCCACCAAGTATGATGTATTGCCACATCATTTGTCCTGTTCTTATAATTCTTTTTATCTAAGATAGAACTGTAACCCGTTGTTGAGGGTTGAATTTGTTTCTCTTTACTGTGGGAATTTTGTCCCATTAAGTTGCTAGGAAACTAATTGCTGGGTGCTTATGGGTGCTTATGAGTGCTTGGCAGGAAAGGTGGGGNCTGTCTCCAGCCTGGTGCCTCCCAGCAAGACCGGACTGCTCCAGGGTTTTGTGAGAACAAAGCCCTTGAGGTCTCGCCTTGTTTCTTTTTCTGTTTAGTATTATTTTCTGTAATATTTGTTTGCACTGTTATAATATTAGTAAAGAGATTGTTATCCTTTCCATAATTTTGCCTGAAAGCCCTTAATTGCAAAATTATAATAATTTGGAGGGAAAGGGGGAGGGGTTACATTCTCTATTCCAGGAAAACTCCAGTTTTCCTGGACAGGTACCTGTCTTCCCAAACCAAGACACCCGTTTTTGGCCTTCTCTGTTGACCCTCACTTTCTGTTAAAAATTCTATATATTTTACTTTTAAATCTATTACTAAAGGTTTAATCCACCTATATATAATTTATGAGTAATTATATAATGTCTTCTAATAAAGAGCATGGTTCAGATATCAACTAACACTCCTTTTGCAACCTCATGTGACGAAAATCTCTAATTTAGGCAATACTATTGACAGTGGCAATGGTCTCTTCAGTCTGCAGTGGGCCAGTGTGGTTAAAGCTGGTCTGATACCACTGTATTTGAGCAGAAGTTTTTTCAAACACCACCACATTCAGAAGGCGTGGGCAAAATCACCTGGTTCATACTCTTACCTGCAGCTGAAGAAAGGGAAAAATGTATTAAGTATTTGCATAGATTTCATGTCTCAATATATCCAGAAACAGCACCCAAGATGTCATTCAGTCAAAAACCATCAAAGATGTGTTTAGCATCATGTTGAGTAGATGGAAACAGGTGTTAACCTGTACAGGCTCCATTTTCCAAAGGAACAGATGGCTTGGAATACGCTTGTCCTTTCTTATTTTTCAGTCATCTCATCGACTACTTTGCTCTTCCACTCTGCAAAACCTTTAAGCCCAGGAGGAAATTCTCTGAGCTGCTACATAGAGGCTTTTATTGCACTTTCACTTAAGAGACTCTCTATGACCCTATTTATAACATACCCATGTTCTGAATAGGGTAGCAAGGGAAAGAAAAGCTATTGTCTGAATTGCAGAGTGGAAATGGAAGCACAGACAAAGCTCCTGAAAAGACTTAAATAATGCCTAATGATGGGAGTAATCACAAAGCGCTATTCTCAAAGGCACATGCCTAACTAATTCTCATTGATTTAATTGAAAGGTGAGCAACCAATGGAGGGGTTTTTTTAGCATTTCACTACGTATTTATCTGCATCATGAAATGCCTGAATACCTCTGGAAATCTGGCCCTTGGCCTCTATCTCATTTTAAGAAAGTGAAGTAAGCAACTAGACAAGTAAATCTGAGGAGTTTGGACTCCTCAGTATACAAGTCTTTTCTGAAAAACAAGTGTCAGTTCTGCCTTTATTTAAAAACATTACCCTAAGTAGTTTACATGGAAATTCCAGGACTATTAATTGATCTGCTTGACCTCATCATCCTACTCGTGAATACATCCTTCTCATTCCCTTCAGACTCTTGAGTCGGGTACTATTTACACTGTTTAGATTAGGCTTTAATGAGTAGCGAAAGCTTTCAGTTTTCCTAATGAGAATTGAAGTAAAATTGGAAACTACAGGCTTTGTTTAAACAAGAACAATGTGAATCTGGCAGAATTCAAACGAAACTACAACTGAAATACTGACCTGTATAAAGCCAAGGATGAAATATGAACACAACTGAAAAGCATTCCTGCAAGATACAACATGGTTTAACCAGTCTCATACAGAATCAGTAGCTATTCATGTGCAACTATTATACACTTAGAAGGGCACAGAATTCACCTCTTACCATCCTACAATAAGCAAAATAAATATAAATTTAAATTTGTAAAAAATAGATGTAAGGAAATCAAGGAATTTCACACAGGTGGAACTGCAGATAACTGAAAATCTAGATGTGTAACTCTTCAATGATCCTTCCATGAAGAAATGAGCCAGAAAAAGAATAGAAGAGACTACGAACAGGGACTAATTAATTGTTATGGAATTAAAATTATACTCCCTGGCATCTCATCAGTTGATCTGGGAAATCCAGGGCAATCATTCACCATTACATGGCTTGTGTCCTTGGCTTCTCTTATCCTTTTGTGCACTTATAAGCTCTGCTGGACTTGTGTCTTCTAATGGAACAAGCAAGTTGGTGAGAATGAGGGCAGAAAATTAGTTAGATACATGATAAAGCAAAACCTCCCAACATGTAAATAGAAGAGTTTCCCTGCTTGCAAATTCTCTCAGTGTGGGCTCCACACTGTGTGGACTGGTGAGTTTATGTCCTTTCTCTTCTAAAAACCCTCTTCAGACCTCAGGGAAAAGGACATCATCATCTCCTTTCACAGCTTCCCATCATACGCTTTTTTTTGTAGGTCTCCATTTCCACCTCTCCCAATCCATTTGCCTCTTCTGTCACAATCTATCTGTACACCAGCGTTATCCACAAGCCTCAAAATGTAACGGAACATAATCACTTTTATGTGCTTGTCTGCCTTTATCTCCAGAAGAGTTCCCTGCAATCACTCCCTGGGGAGTTCATTTGTTAGATCATTGCCCATTTGGAAGAGCTGTATTTAATGTTTATACTGTGGAAGACATCACTGCCAAGCCTTTCCAAGTCCTGCTCTAGTTGTTAGAATCTGTGTGAAAAGGAGTTGACTGCAACCCTTTGGCTGAAAAAAACCTCAAAAAGCAGCATTGCTCTTTCAATAGTTTCATTGTTGCTTTAACATAATGAGAATAAACTAGGCAGAATGGGTCAATTTCAAGATTACTGCTCTATAGAGGAAAAGGTTTTAAACAGATCTGTTCTGGCATCAAGTGACACGAGCAATTTTCAAGTTATTGATCTTTTCTCAGCATAATTTCTTTGTGATTATTTTACCTCTCCATTCTTGCCTCATCACTCCTCCATAAGGACATTCTAAAGGAGTGGTGATCTATTCCACTTTTCCAGCATACGCGCTCCAGTTTACCTTCCATAATTGCAGAAACAATGCTCAGTGAGTACCAGAAATTTGGAGACAGACTTACGGAGGGAATAAAAGAAGTTTTTACAGGCACTGTTCATTTTCTACTTTCCCAGCCACAAGTGAAACAACCATTCCAAATTCATGCTGATAAAACTTTTAGATCCCACTATGAGTGAATTCGATAAAAGCCTGTGACATCAACTTCACACAGTACCAATCTGTTCTAATCTTCCCAACAACTGCACTAAAACATCAACAGCAATCCCACCCCCACAAATGTTCACAGCAGTACTGCTCTGAAGATGTAGCTGCCCAATTGCCCAATGCAGACAGAGCTACCCTACCAAAAAAAAAAAAAAANNATTAAAAAAAAAAAAAGCTTTTAGAGCAATCCTAAGGCTACATGTTCTACTAGGTTCTATACCTGCTCTCTACGAAGTAGACTGAGTTTATCTGGCTGTTTCCATGCTAACTTACATAAGATGGTCTTGGAAAGCCCCTTGGTAGAAGACTCCACAAATGACAGGAAACGTCTGCCATTGCTACACCACCCTCCCAATGAAAAGTCTCTCCTAATGTCCCATCTGAACCTCGCAAGCCATAGCTTATGGTTGTTGCCAGTGTTATACTGTGTACTGCTACTTAGGAAAATTTGGTTCTTTCTTAGAAATTATACATCAAGTGCCAAAGGCTTCTAGTTCACCTTTTAACTTCTTGTCTACACTAAACGAGCTTGGATCCTTCAATCTGTTTTCACAGGACATGTACTATAGGCCACCATAATCTTAGTAGTTGTCTCCACTAGACCCTCCCCAGTTTCTCCATATACTTCCTGAATTGTTGAGGCTCAAACTTGACACAGGTTCTCTCTGGGTCACTGAGGCAGATGAAGAGTTCTACAGGAGTCAGCTCTCATGCTGAAGACATCACTGGTGTAACAGCAGATTAAGGGAAGCTCTTCCTTCCAACAACTATGTGAAACTAAACACAAGTGTGAACCTATTTGTAAGATTCTGTGCTTGGTAGGGAACCTTTCCAGGTGTCTGAGAGTTTCCTACTATCACTCAGTTATCTTTTGAGCTCCAGAACACTGGATCTTAGAGGGCAGCATCGCTTTGCAAGTGGGTTGCTTTTGTTAGAGGTAAGGATGGGGTTTAAGCAAACTGAAGCAGAGGAAAGCCTGGAGTTTGGAGTTCCCACGTCCATGATCGATGTTATTTCCATTAGATCTTTGAGCCAATGGAAAGAAAATTTTCTTACGTACTCACCTGAGTGATCTGCACTTACAGTGGATGTTGGATCAAGCAGTGCAAGGAAGACAGCTCACAGCTGTTAGTACAAGAGGAGCTGCATGCATGCCATTTCACTGGGAGGTCAAGCAGAGAAGACTACACCCTCACTATGAGTAACAAGGGATGGGGAGGTGTTACAAGTACAAGTTTCTGCTGCGGGCAGCTTGAGGACTTATTTTTTCCCTTCATGTATCCCATCCATCAGTAGAAAGAAAGATGGCCAGTTCTATGCTGTAGCACGTGAAAATAAACACATTAATGGATTTGTGCAACATGATGGGTTTGCAGTATGGGGGGCATGCAAGCATACTGGATAAGTTAATTTTCTTATAGCCTCCCTACCTCACTGGTTAAGTTGCTGTCAAATAAGAGCCTCTCTCCTGTTGCTCTAAAGAAACTGTGAAAGATGCAGACTGTTCTGAGGTTCACTGTGCACAGTAAACTGGAATGAATGTATAAGTTGCACGTGCTACTGAGTACATTAAAATCTCTTGATCGCTGCAAGGTTGTCTGTTTATGAAGGCTGCCTTTCCCTGGAAAAGCAATAAAGCCAGAGTACATTTTGGAAAGCTCTGCCTTAGAGCTTGGACAAATGAACCCAATTTTGCAGACATGGGACAGTGTGTGAGAAAATGTCTCCTACCCTTCAGGAAAAGACCAGTCCCAATTCTCCTAAAATTAAGTGATCTACAAGCCAAAAAGAAAGCCCTGTTTTAATACATAACATCCCACCCTCCACCTCCACATACACCATAATTACACACCTCTACAGTGCCTGGATACACTGAATTCAGGAGAAAAGTCTTGAACCTTAAAAGACAGACAGCCTGAGAAGGGCTTCCAGCTTAGGATGGAAGATCAGTCAGAAAGAAGATTTACATCATCTTGAGAACCTGGTACTGCCAATTTCAAGAAACTTTTAAAATTTGCAACCGTCAAATAATGCTCCACTCTTTTGTGGGATCTGAGTGTGTTGCATAATTTGGCATTTCTCCTTGAGGTAGAATATACTGCCTGGCATTCCTGCAATGCAAAATGAGTGGGACTCATAAGGCTTGGCTAAGATCATACCAAAGCATTTTAATTTATTTCAGGAAGATCTTTCCTCAAGCACCTCTCATGACAATATGAACAAAGCCTGCCATAACAGGCCCCTGACATACAATAGACTTTGGTTGCAGTCATTTTGGGCTACAAATACACAGAACAAATATGAAAGAGCAATTCTCCCTGTTCAAGCTGAGGAGGGCCAACCCTGCCATTGCACACACCTGGTATAGAGTCAGTAGTAGTAAACATAATGATGGTTCCAGACCTGAGAATGCTTAGGAAATAATACAGACCAGCTCACATTTTCCTGCATGTTACTGCATTGCAACCTCAGGTATTTCCAAAACCAAAAAGGATAACTGAGAAGGATGCTGGGCAAGAAATCTCAAGAGGATGCCTACAAACAGAATTTCTATGATTCTGCAAAGTTCATGTTCCAAACCAGGAATGATAAGCAGGAATATCTAAGTCCCTATGAGGCTTAGGGTAAAGGCCATATTTCTTCACTTAGTATTTCCTAGAAACTAATTCAGGTGGCTTTCCTTTCTGCATTCTGACTTTCCTGAGTCACATTTCCGTATATTTACCTTTTCCAGGTGCTTATAGAACTGAGCATTGGGAAATGCACAGCACTGTGCATTGGGAAAAATCTTGCCTGATGTAGTTCCACAGACAAAATTCTTGTCTACAGTGGCTCATCAACAATACCAGGAAAAACATAGTTTCCTTTAGCACTGTTCCTCTAAAACACAGACTCTTCGTTGCTTCATACATTAAACACCAAGTATTTGGTGCTGGAAAGGCCACAGATGTTGAAAGGATGGTGACAGGGAACCTCCCACTCCAGCAACCTCATTCACCGAGGGTGTAAATGGTGGTGCTGGCAGCACTTTGCCATGTTAGTCACTTGACTGTCAGATACAGCTGAAAGGTTGAAGAGCAAAGAGGCTGAAGTAGCATTAAGACACAAAGTTCAGGTCTCATTTTGTTCTTTACCAAAGTTTGGTGGGGAAGAATTGGCTAAGGCCTATTTTCCATTCAAAATCTAAATTGTTTTGATAATTAGCAAGTCTATTGGAACATGTGCAGAACCAAGCATAAAAGACAAAGCAGATGATAGCATGTCAAGAAATCATATTTGATATAGGTTAAATTTACTGAAATATAGGGAATTATGGAAAAATACCATCATTTTGCAATTAAGATTAGGACTAAAAAGAGGATTTGCATTCATTGTAACAAGCAAGACTAGTAACAACTAACAACCACCTACAGAGATGGAGCTATTTACATGCAAATGATCATTATTCTGACCGAGGTGTTTCTTCCGAAAATGTGCCGTTCATGCAGATTTCAAAGAAGTTTTTTGAAGCAAGGTATGTATGGATAAAGAACCAGGAGTGGGAACACTGTTTACTCAGGAAAACTGTTCTGCTTGACACAGAAGAAAACCAAGAAACACAATTTCTGAACTGGGGCCAGAACAGACTTGGAGTGGGATTCCAGCAAACCTCCCTGACAACAAAATTACAATGGAGGGGGAGATTTGGGGCCAAAATGCTAATGTAAGAAATGCAAACCTTTATTTAACAACTTAGAGGAGTAAAAAGCAGGAAAAAACATAGGATGCTAGTGACTTGAAGGCAGGAAATAGAAAGCAAAAGGAATTTTTGGTGGAAATTGTAGAAATACCTGAGCTCCTCAAATTTAACCAAATAGTTCCATTACAAGCACAACTCACAAGGAGAAAGTATTACCTGAAAATACCCTAAATACAACTTCCTCTGTTATCAACATTCTTTGTGATTAATGCCCTAATTTCAGTGGAACTTTGACCCCTTCATACAATACAGGTCTTAACAAATTAGATGAGGTCCATTTTTACAGGCAGGGGACAAGGACCACTGAGCTCTAGTGGGAGGCAAAAATGAGGAAAGAGCTCATTCAGAATACTCAATGAATGACAGGCAGCACAAGATTCTATTTTCCCAGTGTGTTGTCAAGACCTTGGCAGAGGTCAGTTAAGAAGCAGGAGAGACATGTTGTTGCCATCCTCCCCCCTGCTCTTCTCTGGCCCGGCCAGCGGCCGCAGGGGGGAGAGGCAACATTCTTGTGGGTTCGGGGAGGTACAAAGCCTTACCGGAGCATCTGAGGAGCAGCATGTGGGCAGGCAAGACACGACACGGCTTCTGAGGGTGCTGATTAGAAGGGTTTATTTGGGGGGTCCCACACCGGGAGGAAGCATGGTCCCCACAGGGGAACACGAGGCACGCAGGCCCCGTGTCTCCCCCAAAGCAGAGGAGCAGGCAAAGAGAGCGAGAGCCCTCGTGACTCCCCCTTAAGAGAGTTCTCCCCAGGGGGTATGTCCAAGGCTCAGACCAATGAGATAGGTGGGATAGGGCAAAACCAGTCCAGGATAGGGTGATGGGCAGGGGTTACAATGAATGACAACTTGGAGTAAGATGACAACTTTAAAATGGATCACCACAACATGTATAGTAGGCACCAAAACTGTAGAGAAAGAGAGAGACATTCCATTGCTGTGGGAAAATTCTACCTTTAAATAAGATATAGGACAATGTTCTTCTGTAAAGTATGGCAGTGTGTTTGAGAAAAAGACACTGAATTCCACTGCAGCTCCCTTTTACATTGATAGAAATTCAGATCTGTGAGATTTCAAACATCAGGGAAAGTGGGTGCTTTCTGGGAGTCAGGTTTGCCGAATTTCTGAAGATCCTGGAAGTCTCTTTTGTGACTTTGGTAGCACTGCTCTATTTTAAAACTGCATTGTATGGCCTTATCAGAGAGCCTTTAAAAGATACTGGCATGTGTGGGTTTGATCTGTGTGGTAGAAACGGAGTTAGGGTGACAGCCAGAAAGTGCAGGAGCTGGGGAAGTTACATCAATATCTCACTTAGCAGGTTGCACTGCTCTCGCAGTCCTACGTAACACAAAAGAGAGGCATTTTAGGAGAACCTGAATTTGAAAATATCAAATAACTCTGCATCTTCAAGTGCACAATGAGATTCATTCAGCTCTGCACAGGGTGTTTTAAAAAAAATTGGGAAGGCAAAGCACATCTCTGCAAACAAAAGGTGGGTACCTGCTGATGAGACAAAAATAAAATAAACAGGGTCAGTTGGTGGGTCTAAAGTCTACTGTGCCAAAGCCAGTGAATGGACATTTAACGCTATTCCTTTTTCACAGGGAACTCTTGTTTCATTTGTCTATTCTAATGTCAACACCACCAAATAAATACTGAATACCCTGAACACTGTGCTCCTACAGGTAATGCGTAAGAGATAAGAATGACTGGCACACTAGGGGTTTTGCCCCACAATGAGCATATGAACAGCTGTTGGAAGAAACCTTTTTGCCCTAATAGGTAGTAAGGCAGGATCCAAGTATTTCAGGGTCTTGAAAATCTCCTAGATTCCCAGATTACAGAGTCACAGAATGGATTACCTTGTGGCCACAGTGGGTCATCTAGTCCAACCTCAGTACACCTACTTCTTGCTTTTCTACAGTCAGAAGTATCCTAGAATCCCTACCAATGGCCAAGGCATAGGGGATCAGTGAGTTGTTCCTCTGGCCACCATCAATGCTGGTATTAGGTTGGATAAAGGAAGGACACAGATCTTCTACCTCCTATGACTTTGTGTATTGGAGAACTGACTGTAAGAGAAACACAACATGTACAGTTTAGAATAACCCGCCTATATGGCATGATTCCAGAAACCTAGAAGCAAGTTAAAGATAAAAACACAGTGCTTGGCTAACACAGCAATTATTTAGTTTTTCTTTTTAATACAAACACGTCAACATTGTATTTTCTAAGTCAGGAAATTCTGTCATCTTCATTTCATAGATGCAGAAAAGGGTAGTGAACTGTAATTTGTAAAGCTGTACTAGCCTCTTGATTGCCACCGTCTAATTGAGGGTCTTGGTTGGAGTGCCCACAGCTTCTTTTTCCTTCAGGCCATGTAACTAAGGCTCCTTCCCATCAAAACAAAGGACAGTAAAAGGACAGAGGAGGTAATAATGTTCCTCTTGTTGACCCAGTAGGAGATTGAATGTTCTCCCAGACTGTCAGTTGAAACATGGACACAGCAACTAAGGCTCTGGTGTCCATGTAAATTTGAATGTGGACATATGCAGTAGTGTTAATATCTGCATGCAAGTTTGCTGGTATAAGGCTTGGCCTGTTAAAATTTGTATTTCAATTCCAAACCATGGATGATCCAGGGGTCATTCATAAGTAGAAAGCTGCATGAAGCTCCGCTATTTTGGAAATTATGAGTGGTTTACTACTACAGATGTGATTCCATGCCAGGTGGCATTACTGCCTGAAAATGCTGAAAGGTACATTTGATTTACCAGTACAGACATAACTTGCTGGAGATCACCGAGATAGTCTATGGCAGAGCTGTGACTACAGCCCAAGTTACCTGAGTCCTGGTCTGGCTCAGCCACATTTCATGTACCAGTGTTTCACTTGTTCAGCACAAGCATTTCAATTTGCACAGCAGCAAGTTACTTGGACCAAAGGTTGTCAGTTTGAGTGAGTCTGTGCTCCTACAACTTGCTTAGTAGTACACACAAACTTCTCAGCCCATGGATTCCAAAAGTTATGAAAATCTAGACAGTATTCTGCAACATACACTTAGCCTTCACAATATAAATATACTTCATGTTTTCTCATCACATTTCCTCAATACTACAGCCAAAAGCATGGTCAAGCTTAAATCACATATCCTTGAGTCTCAAGACAGTGACTCAAGCTCTTACAAGGTCCTTATAAATGCAGGCACTTGGTCTTAAATTCAGAACAGAGACCTGCCAACTGATCCTCAGCACGGATCCGTATGGAAACATATTGCATGCTCTTCTTGGATAGCACATGATGGTACATTCACCCAGAAATATCATGCCACATGGGTATAACATGAGAACCTAAGAGGACAGGCAGAAAAAGACTCTACCTCCTTTTGCCTGGAAAAAGTGAAACCTTATGGCAGCAGAAAACCAATCAGCCAATATCCCTCTCTAGTTGTCTCTGCTACAGGACAGTTAAAATGAACAGAGCATGATTACTACTGCAAGGCAAGGGCATTTTGGGACATACAATTTTTTAAGTTGGCTCCTGCCTTTCAGTCAGCTCTTATAACCAGATGAGGTCTTGAATCCTAAATCTCATTTCTCTCAACTTCTGAGAATCTGACCAAATGTTTTTATTTGGTCTAACTGGACACAGAATCCCAGAACTGTTTAGATTGAAAAAGACCTCTTAAGATCATTGAGTTTAACTGTTAACCAAGCACTACCAAGCCCACCACTAAATCATGTCCCTAAATGCCACATCTATACACCTTTAAAATACCTCTAAGGATGGAGACTCACCCTCGCTCTTCCAGGGCTTGACCACCATTTCTGTGATGGAATTTTCCCAACATCCAATCTAAAACTCACTTGGTGCAATTTTGGAGCCATTTTTTCTTGAAGTACCAGTTGTTACTTGAGAGAAGAGACTGACACTGATATCTTAGATTAGTTATTTCAATCAACTCTATCTTGTGACCCAGGTTCTTCTTTGCTCTAGCAGACGTTTAGAATCCTTCTCTAATGCATCTTTCCACTCCACAGAATAGCCTCTCTATGTCTGAGTCTGCATGTTTACTTTTTATCAAGTAAAAAAACTGAAGTTCACATTGTGTGATTTAGGATACTTGACAACTTGTAGCTGCTAACAAATACTTCTTTATAACTGCAAAAGACTGTGTGGTCCTAGTGACTGCAGCTACATATCAGACAAGCTATAGTCAAATATGAATAAATATAATAAACCACCTTTTAAAATATGTCAGTATCGAAAGCAACCTTTATGAAACCCTTAGAGAAGCAGGTGGGGACTATTTAGGTGGAAGGACCAAATTACAGATTGAAAAGAACAACCAAAGAAAAAAGTTGCTATAAAAGCATTTTTTCTTCATATTACCTGCACACACATGCAACACATACTGCTGCAAAATTACCTATTTATTTTTGTAGAGTTTCTGAG
The DNA here is from genome assembly GCA_013389925.1 of Aegithalos caudatus. Taxonomy (NCBI): domain Eukaryota; kingdom Metazoa; phylum Chordata; class Aves; order Passeriformes; family Aegithalidae; genus Aegithalos; species Aegithalos caudatus. Next base: position 643,040 of record WEIU01017882.1, read on the forward strand.
CTGTTGAAAATTTTCCTACTCTCATATCTCAATTTATGTAAACTGTTAGTAAGTATTCAGCAGAGCCAAGCAGTTCTGAAGACCTACCTAGCTGACAGTACAACCTTACACCAAATCTTAACATAACCCTTGGGAAGAACCCTGGCATACTTCTGTAATAATATTTGAACAGTGGTGACATAAGAGAGTGACACAAACTTTAATGCTCTTTGCACTTGTTTTCTTAAAAACTCATTTAGCCCCATTCTACATCTGTAAGGATCTGAACAGTTTCAAAATTGCTGTTTTTCCAATCACTTTCAAATAATTTGGTGTGAAGAATATTTTGACCACTGGCCAAGGAGATACCTGGTCTTACTGAGATCGTTTGTTACAGATCAAACAGAGATCAAGGCCTCTTAAAAGTTTATAGAAGTTTGGAAGCAGCAACTCAGTTGTGCATCTACTGATCACTGGACAGAAGTGTTGTACTCTAATGCAGGAAGCCTTATGTATGCACAGCCAGAAGTTCAATTTTCTTTACAGTGTTGGTAATTTTAACATAATCTATAACGTGGAAGGGAGACAAATGCCTGGAATGCAGTATTGCATTGTTTTGATGAGCAGAGAGTTCACTTTCCAAACAAAATGAGCTAAAGAACAGATAAGGCATCAGCTGTTTGCAGGACTGATTGTGCCTTCTCTTAAAGCATACCAAACCTGTAAGGTCGTGGTAGTCTCAAGAGGATTTCTTAGACTGCAGTGAATTCAAGTACAGCTGAAATGTTCAAAAACCCCAAGCTTGGGAATGGGTAATGGAAGCTAAGATCTGGCTCCTTAAAGATAAAGGGTGTTTTATATTGCTTTCCTAATTGTTCTGGGGGAAGAAAGCTGTTGGCAGCATGCTCTGTTCAACCTTGGGACTAATGGGAGGCATGAAGGAGCCTTGTTAACAAACAAGAGGCTTTGCAACATAGTAAATGGAGAAATACTGTCTACAAAGCTGAGTTTTATACTGAGTTGGTTACTTTCATCTCACACAAGTGTAGAATGAACAGTGAGACCACCAAAAATACTAAAAGTACACAAGTATTGTTTTTCATTTTGCATTATGATTTTTTTTTTTTTAAAAGACAAAGGCCCCCCAAAATTCCCCAGCAAAAGTTTTCCATCACAGAGGGGAACACTGGACAAGAAGGGGCAAGAGCTTGGGAAGGTGACAGAAAATCAGCTGCAAAGCACTATTTCCCACCTGCCCTTACATTAGAACTTTTCTGCAGGGGCTTGGAGGCCAAGAGGGAGGCTGTTCAAAGAGAGATTTAGAACTCCCTCTTCCCCAGGAGACTGTGCAGAAATCTATAAGTATTTTTGACAAAGAAGACTACTCAAAAGATCCTGGAGGCTTTCTGCCCTCATTTAGCTGTCCTAGCATTTCAGTTGCTTTTGGGGTTGAAATTCTATTGCAAACTTTGTCCACCAATCCTTCCCACTAGCAAAAAAAGCAACGTGTCTCACAAATTCCATATGGCAATACAGTTCTACCAAGAAATGGCTTTTTTTCCCTGTTATGACCTAATTTCCGAAATCCTTGAGGTAATTTTCAGCTTGATAGTAGCAGATGATGTGCATAGACAACCACGTTTTGAAGTCAGGATATTTACCTGGATCATAGTATTTATGCTGTTCTCTAGTTGTCTGTGCAATATGATCATCATGTTATTCAAGCACTCTTGGTATCACTGTGTTGGTATAAACAGTACTGATCACACTCATTATAGATTATAAACCACCATCACACCTTTTTGCAGGATGTGACAAAACATAAAGCAAGCAATAGTTCCTTCTCTAAGTCTCAAAATACATAATTTTAGAAGTAACAGGTTAGAATATAGCTAATAATCCTGCCAGAAAATGTCAGATCTCTAGTAATCATGAAATTAGGTATTTCCATTGAATACAGCTCTTCTAAGGATCTTCTACCGATAGCGACAGAAGGAGAAAGCCTCATTAACTGTGACATTACCTACAGCACTTAGTCTTCCTCTATATTCTGAGCTGACAGACTGAGGTTTGAGACAGCATCAACCCACAAGGGAGACGTGGCTAGAGGTGTAACTAACCTATATCCAGGTGTGACAAGGATATGCCACACCTATGCTGAATGCTATGCTGGGTCCCTTTCCTCCCGATGGTTTACAAGGCAGGAAGTTGATTGTGGCCTTAGCCAAAACCATGTGAGAGGGCCAGCCTTCGCCTCAGACTACACAGAACATGTAAAATCCCTGGTTCTCTGGAGAGCTTGCTCAGACTCCCAAAGGTGCTGAGGTGCCTTTTCAGCTGATAACACACCTACTGAGCAGCAGATCAGAGCCAACAGCATGGGCAACACCTGGAATGAGAGGGAAAGCAGGAAAGAAAAGTAGTTCTGTTCCAAAATGAGGACACGAGTTCCACTATACCAACTTTGTGTCCCCACTTTGATACACCACCAGCCACCATATGTGAGAAGCTTACTGCTGAGAGGGAGGATTGTGAGAAGGCTCATCAGCCTTTCCTCTCCCCCTCCCAAGCACCATCCCTGCTGCTGTTTATGTCTCCCAACCCCAGGGACCAAAGCACCTATTAGACTCATCATCCTCCCTCTGCAGATGTTCCCCCTGAGAGGTTCATTTGGCCTTGCTGTCTGACAGCAGGCAGCCAGAGAACCAGGTGGCCACCTTCTTTTGCAATTCCAGTGTTATTTCCAAGGGGTTAGACTTCTGGGAAGAAGCTTTTAAATTCCCTGTTTCCCAGACACAGGGAGGGCTCCATAAAACCCTCCCTGCACAGATGGATTGAAGAAAGGCATTACACTTGGTATATTCTCTGCTGGAGTTCATTACCAGAGGGAAAAGAGAAGTGTGAATCCCTTGGTGTTTCTGTCAACAAGCTTACAAAAGCAGTTTCTGCCCCTCCCACCCCAGGATAACAAGCACTTCCCTTGCATGACTACAATACACTCCAAAGCCATCACTGAACAGTGTGAAATTGCTGGAAATGAGGAGATGAGGATGGTGTCCATTCGACCTTGAAAGAGGCAAAGAAGAAATGGAAGCTGGAAGGACTAGCTTAAACTTTATTGCTGCTACTCTTCCTGCTTCCAACTCACTTTGTATCTCTCAATGCAATATTATATTTCTTTTCAAACTTCAAATCTATTTTATAACTGTAGCTAGGCTTAATTGACCTGCTTGAATTTTTGGACACAGATTAGAAAGGAAGGAAAATTTCTGGCAGAAAAGTTATCAATATTTTAGGAAGAAATCTGAAGAGAAGGACTTCAACAGACACTTCAACATCTAACTTGAAATAGTGAAGCCCCACTCAGTCCTACTTTTTTCCTGCTTACACACAGACATTGAGATTTCTTGCTGATGGCATTTCCTCATATGTCTGCTTCCATGTGGTGTAGGGAAGACCTTTTTGTTAGGTATGGAAAAATTACCTTTCCACCCTGTATTAAAGGACGTTTCAAGAGCTCAGGGATTGCTCTCTCTACCTTCTTCTTTATTACCAGTGTGTTTAATTTGGCTCTTATTAGGTGCGTGCTCTTCCTTTCTAAACCATGAAGAGAGACTGGAATGGGTAAGGTAGCTGATATTTAAGGGTGTGTCTTCTCTGTGCTGAATTAGAAGCTCTTTTATATATATATATATATATATATACATATATATGAGATTATATAGTAGCAGTTTTCTAATGTGCCTATTTCAATTGAAACTTTATTTGTAGAGCAGCCATTTCAGAGAAGTGTGGGAGCAGCGTTTCAATTGCATGTCAGGAAGAACACTGGCCCTGTGGTTGAGATAAGTGACAAGAAGAGAAGAGCTGGATGTTAGGCTGAGAAACAAGATGACCCCAGGCAAGTCATTATACTTCCCTTTGCCTCACTTTCCCATTCGTTATGCTGAGAATTTAAACAATTACCTGGCCTGACAAGTGCAATCAGTATGTAAAGAGCTCTGAAGTGGACATGCACTCAGCTGATCCTCACACAACCATGAGCACTGCTGGGAACAGGCAAGAGGGAAGTAGAAAGATTCAGCGGCAGCCTGTTGTGATATATGTTGGTATAATTCACATTTTATTGTATATGTATAAAAATAAGGTATAAAGCATTACATGTATGAGAAATACAAATGGTTCAGGATTGCAAAAACTTCTGCCAGGAATCCAGGAAGAGGATTAATTTGCAAGAGAATGGAGGATGGCACAGGGAGGAGATGAGCCCACTCCAGCAGGGTGGGTCTGCCAATGGCCCAAGATCATTGCCTGATACCGATCTGATCTAGCTCATCAGGACCATCATCTCAATGTCCAGTTCCCAAAAATCCACTCAAACGCCCTTCCCTTCTCGGAAAACTGATCAACGGACCAGTGGCAGAAATATGAATATGTAACAAACACAAGAGAGACAAGGAACTGAGGCTGTTTAGCCTCCAGCCAAAAAAACTGTATAAAACTTGGCTCTCTGAAGACCAGATGGTGAACTCTTGGGAATCAGTGCAACAGAGGCTGGTTCTGAGTTCACCCAGTGCTGACCCTGGGCTCAATGCTGACTTTGATTGTGGTTGTCTCGAACCTTGATTTTGCAAATTTTCCATAAATTCCTTATTGATAAAATTTGGTTGATTCCATTTAAAACACTGTCTTCCACTGCAGACACTGGATATGCTTGGGAATTGTATAGACAATGTACTTAGATACCACAGCTTGCTTATGCTTCCATTGGATCAGGACTACCATGATGACATGGAACGACTAGCTGCAGACAGGTGTAAAAACCAGAAAGATCCCAGTGCCAAAATCAAGACATCAGAAATAGAGAATCATGGCAACCACCACTTAATTAGAAAAACTGCAGTTCAGATGCATACAGCCTAGAAAAAAAAAAAGTCTGAGAATCCAATGCCTTTTTGGATGGGTTGGGTGCAGGACCACACCATATTGGCTAGCTGTGCTGCACTGGCTGATATTAATATGGGAGATTAAAATTGCCTTTCAGCTTCTGCTATATGTTCATCTGGGCAACATGAACAGAGGAAGAGTACAAATACCAACAGTGCAGCACTCATGCACATGCACACTTCTGCAGCAAATACAGGAAATATGACACATCGGTCAGGGACTCAAGGGAGTTTTGAGGACAGTGTGCAGACAGGAGATTGAGAGCTTGTAGGAAAAAAAGCACTGTACCTGGGCACAGAGAAGAGTGCATACTTCAGAGAGTCTTTCCTGCCCCCTTGGAAAATGTGCTACTGACATAACTTATTCTCTTTGGGGAAGTCACCAGCTTTCTTTGAAAGACAATGGTACCACAAGGGAATATGGGCTGGTTGGTAACAGTGGTTTGTCCCCCAAGGGTGCAAAAGTTCCTAGTATTATGGAATTATAGAATATACTGAGTTGGAAGAAACCTATCAGTATCACTGAAGTCCAATTCTTGGCCCTGGACAGGACACCCCAAGAGTCACACCATGTGCCTGAGAGCATTGTCCAAATGCTTCTTGAATTCTGACAGGCTTGGTGCTGTGACCACTCCTGCAGGGAGCCTGTTCCAGTGCCCAAATCTTCTCTGGGTGAAGAACCTTTTCCTGATATCCAACCTAAACCTCTCCCAGCTCAGCTTCATGCCACATCCTTGAGTACTGTAACTGGTCATGAGAGTGAAGAGATGTTACCTGTTTTTACTCTTCCCCTCACTATAGAGGAATTTGTAAATGCAATGAGGTCTCCCCTCAGTCTCCTCTTGTCCAGGCTGAACAGGCCAAGTGACCTCAGCCACTCCTCACAAGGCTTCCCATCCAGAAACTTCACCATCCTTATGGTCCTCTTCTGGACATTCTTTAATATTTTAATGTCTTTCTTCTATTGTGGCACCCAAAACTGTATTCAGTGTTCAAGGTGAGGCTGCCCCAGCTCAGAGAAGAGTGGAACAATTCCTTCCCTTGCCTGCCTGTAATGCTGTGCCTGATGCCCCCCAGATGGATGGCCCTCCTGGCTGTCAGGGAACTGCTGACTCAGATTCCACTTGCCATAGACCAGGACCCCCAGGTCCCTTTCCACAGTGCTTCTCTCCAGCCACTTGTCCCCCAGTCTGCACACAAAACGAGGGCTGTCTCACCTCATGTGCAGAATCTGGCAATTTCCCTTGTTGAATTTCATATGGATGGTGGTTGCCCATCTCTCTGATTTGTCTAGGTCTTGTTGAAGGGGAGTTGTGAAGATCAGGAAGCAAGACATTAGGGATAAAAGCACATAATGGCATGATTTGGTTGTAGCCTGTCTAGATGACATACCACAGACTTGGGAATGGGTGTGCTATAGACAGTTTGGGAGAAAGAATTTTAGAGGCATGAGCTGTAGGGCAGAACTCCAGGGAAAGGTTCTTTATAGCTATACTGGATAGATTACTTGGAGAGAAACATGCTCTGAATCCAAAGGAAACTGAGATAATATCAGTAACTCAAGGCCTATGCATGCAGAATTCAGTATAAAGTAAGCTTGTTTCATTATTTTCCTGCAGAAATAATTTTGCAGGCATTTCTGGTTGCTGAAAGAGATTTAAAAATACATGGATAAGATGAGGTACAACAGAACTGTGTCTATGATTGGAAAGACTGAGCAATCAACGTATAATTAACCTGCAAAACTTGTTGCCAGAGGATATTATAGAGGAAAACAGATTAGCAAGATTCAGAAAAGGATTAGACCTTACAAGAATAGCATCTGCAGCTAGGCTTGCTAAAATAAAAACCATATGGGTTATTAGCCTTCCCACTGCAGGGTATAAAATGATGGCAAGTTGAGGTCAGAAAGCAACATCTCCCTATTATTTAGCATTGTAAAACGGGCCACACCAGGGAGTTGTTACAAGCCTATCTAAAGCATCCACCACTGGTAGTGGTTAGGACAGAATACTGGACTGGATGGGCCATTAGTTTGATACAGACAAGCAATTTCTTATACCATTCTGCCCTCATTTCCTGGGAGAATTCCACTCGCCAAACTGATATGCACTCCAAGCAATTGAAATTCAAGTGTAAACATGTTATTGCTTGAGCAATTTGTGGGCATACAAAGGTACAGACTAGCAGTTAGACCCAAAATTGAGGTGCCTTGTGGACTAAGAGATTTTTCTATTATAGTTCTGTGATCACCACCTACAGACTTCATGGTTGTCATTCAGCTGGTCAGCATCAGTACAGGTGCAACCAAAATCTCTCTTGCACAAGCTCTTGGTGTGAAAGCAGTAGAGAAATCTCCTCATTGTAGGAGCCTGTACATTGCAGCTGCATAGTTTGCCCACCCCCCTTTGGGATGCAGCAAAATGAGGAGAGCAAGCAGGATGGAACAGAAACACGGAATACCATTTCCTTTTTCCTGCTGGTGCTGAGGTTTTCCCTTTCTGTGTTTCACTGTGGATATCTGAAGCACTCTTCCCCTGGTACCCTGCTGCATAGTGGGTTAGGCGAGTGTCTCTCTGTCCTACTGATTCAGGAGAGAAAAAGGTGAGAAGTGACAGATGTGGTGAAGCAGAAGAAGGTATCCAGGGGCTGTAGGGTAGGTGTCAGGAGGTGAGGCAAAGAGCAGGACCTTGAACATGTGGCACAAGATTGAGAAACAGGGGAAAGTTGCTGGAGGTGGGGTGTGCAGTGAAGGAAGGAGTAACTAGAGACACAGAGCGTGCAGGTGGGTGACTGCATGATCACCAGAAGAACACACAGCACAGAAGCAAAGGCTTACATCCATAGGGTACAAATGGGCCAGCACACAAACACAAGCAGAAGGGGAAGGTCTGGTGGGAAGGATGTGAAACACTGTTCATTCACTATACTTCCTACTCAGAGCCACAGCCAAAAGCAAAGCAAAATGTCAGTGATGACAGAGGTGAAAATGTATGATATATAGGTGTGAACAGTGTGCTTGTGACACTGAGAAAGTGCATTGGTACAGGCACCTACTTAGAAGTGTGTGGCACTGCTGTTCCACCACTTGGAATTTGGGCAGCATGGGGTGAGTGCTTCACATCTAGCATAACACCAAGAGGCAGACAGGACGTGAATCCCTCAGGCCCTCTCTCCTTCCACAAAACAAAACATTTCAGAATTAAAATGAAATTTAAGACCATCAGACTAGGAACAAAAACAATTTGGGTGATGCACTGTTCATACCATCCTAGACATACGTCAGTATACATGCAAATTTTAATGGGATAGGCTCTGACTTTGAGATGAACTGGTAACTCCTGAATTTCACTTTCAAATTCTACTCCCAGTCACCTCAAATACTTTTGTGAAGAGCTTAGAGCCCTTTAACTCTTGTCTCCTCTAACACTGGCCATAGCATTTTACAGGAGAGACCAACTTTTTGAAACATGTCTAGTACAATAGGGACTGGACCCTTGTAGAAATCATTCCGTTTCCTGAAAAACATAGTTAAATGTTTTTCACCTGCATCACAAACATCTCTCAGTCCCTGGCTCGAAGGTCAAGTGTCCACTCTGCATCAGATAGCCTGATCTTCAGAGACTGCATTTACTCTTATAAAGGTCAAAGTAGTAGCACAGCTATTTCCCCTCAGAATTTTCTGTGATCCTGTGTTACCTCTATGAATCCAGAAGTCATCTCTCTCTCTCTTCTGAACTCTGCCCTATCAGACTTGGCAGTTGTTTCATGACTTATGGGGATCAGCCCCTGAAAGGTTCCTCTCATTCTTGAAAAGGTCGGGTGCACACAAACCCACACACAAACACGTGTCCGCAGAAACACAGGCAGATGCCAGGATTCACAGATGCACACACAGCTTCCTAGCTCCGCACTGCTGTTTTCAGCAAGGACCACTCAAAGTGTTTAGCCTGACATGCTGTGATGATGATGTAAACGGAAAAAGAAAAGCCCTTCACCTGTGAAACTAATTAATAGTCAACAAACTTGCTTCAAGGTAGGAGAGCTGGCACTGGAGGCGAGAGGCTGTCCCGGGGAGGCAGGAGCCCGGCACAGCTGCTAGGTGGCAGCAGCCATTCACCAGCGCAGGGCTGCGGCTCACCCAGGTGGCTGCCGGCTTCAATTCCCGTAGAATTTGACGCTCGTCAAAGTGAGCCACTCAGAGCCTGCACTACAGCCAAAGCGCTCAAGGCTGCTGCTGTCGCTGCCCATGACGGGAGCATACATAAACATGAAAAGAAAGCCATCCTGGCTCTTAAGGCACACCACAATTGGGGCTGCTGCTTTTTAAGGGGATGTAGCTGAACAGACACCTTGTGATGATGCTAATGAAATCACGCCTTATCAGTAAGTAGGGAGGCTGTGTCCTCCTCTACAGCTATTTCAGGCCCCTCTATAACCCCCTATCAAGGCAAATACAAATATCAGGCCCCTCTATAACCCCCTATCAAAGCCCTTCCAAGGGCTTTTCAAACACCACATAATTAGTCTCCCCAAACCCATAAACAAAGCAGGGGATCCAGAGCCTTGTGTTCTGTGTAGCAAATGAGATTGAAACTCTGTGAAGGGCTCCAATTTAAAAGCAACCTTCACTGCAGCACGTGGGAAGTGCTGCAGCAGATTTAGGGGCACTTTTAAGGATGCCAGTTGAATATTATAACCTCGTTATTCATATAATTAATACCTCAACTACTACTGAATTCCATGTGTTATTTATAGAAGCATTATATTCCAGTTATTTTCTGCAGCTCTTGTCTCTTTGACATGCAATAGATTTTCTTATGGAGTGTAGGCCTGCACCGCTGAGGATCCATGGGAAAGGCAGACTTTCAGCAGAATATGGTTAAATATTCTGGGCCATTTAACAATGAGGTGCTGTTGAACACAGCTTGAAAATTGAAGGATAGGGATTCAAACTACTCCATGTCAGAAAGCTTCCACAATATCCATTTGCTTGCTGCCAGCTGCAATAGCCAGCAGTTGTGGAAAAGCCTTGACCCATCATACTTTCTGTTGGCATGAAGAGCAGGGGAGCAGTGAAGAATATTGACAACAAAATCAAGTAATTAGGTTTCAGGGTTAAGATCACTCACAACTGACTGGACGTGTGTCAATTCTCCCTCAGTGAAACTGGTTTGGCAGTTATTAGGTTGAGTTGGCTTAGTTCATGCTTGGGAAGTTTTCTTTGCACTATAACAAGAAAAGGAGTGGGTTTTCAGGAAGAAATACCACTCTTTTTCTCTGCAGGTAGGGAAAAAGCACTGCAGCCTCTGCAGGGAATTCAGCAACCTCAGTATGAAGGTGGTGTAAGTGTTGTTTGTGTCTGCTCGACTTAACAAGAATGGTCATAGTTGCTCTGGGCTTCTATGTCTTCAAATAACCATACAAAGTGAAAACAGGAAGGTTAAGTGCTGTCCTTTTCTGGTCCAGGAACACAAAATGTTCCCAGAGATGTTCACTTTAAGCCCTTTGATGTAAGGAGAAAACTGGACCAAAATCATGCCTCCTATTTCTACAGAAAAGCAGAGCAAAGACTGTAACTGAGCTCTGGGCCCTTCCTACCCACAGTATTTAACAGTTAACTTCTCCCCAAGTTCTGCACCATCCAACTAGCATCTTCAAAATCCAATTTTCCACAGAGGGGGCTAACCTGAACCTAACTAGTGTGGATGGAAGTTTGTCTGTGCCATGTGGTCTGACCTCTGGCTCTCTTCTGTTTAGCAGGATAGGACACAAAGGCTCCTCTTCTGAGTGTTTGCTTTAATCATTACCCAAGTGGAAACCGCCCCTGCCACTTGAAAGGCCCTGCAGAGAAAGGACTTTTAAAGAAAAGACAATTAACTTAAGGAAAGTGTAACACTACAACAAGGGAAAACACTTTCCAGGCAGTAAGAGTGAGTTTTAAGATCCTCTTATAGTTGCTAACCAAGGCAGATCTTCCATGCACTCTTGTGACATTTTGGGCTTCTTAACTTCCCCTCATACAGCACACAGTAAAAACTGTATGGAGCTTCAGGCTTACGCAGGATCAGGGCAGGGCAGAACATTAATTCACAGATATTTAAGTTTGCAAGAAAGTTTCCTTGCAAAACCCATCAGTTTGCTCTTTGCAGTGGTGGAAATCACTCACCACGCCCACGCCCATTTAAGATATTGTGAGGTGCTATTGTTTGAGGACCTCCTGCATATTGATTCTGACCCACTGCCTCCACAGAGGCTGCTCACTTTGTTTTACTCTACTCACTGTCCTTCTACTACCGGATAAACTTAATATTCCTTTAATGTTCCTGATCCTTTGTGCATCTGTTCTAGGCAAACAAAGTTCTTTCGTTCCCCACCTCCCCCTCAATCTTTTCCCAAAACCAACATGCTGAGGTTTGCTGCCAATTCAAATATAGATGAGTTATGAAAATGGACTAACAGCAATGTGAAAGAATATTCCTCCACTTAACTCCTGCCTAGTTAACTAAACAACACTTGATCCATGTAAATAGAGTTGCTATCTGTTCCTAAGACTCACAGTTAGTTCCTAGTGAGCCTGCTGCTTAATTTTTTCCACCCAGTCTGGACTGCTTAATTTATAAATTACGTTAAATAAAACTAAAATCCTGTTGGGGCTACTAATATATCATTCATTAAATATTATGTAAAACAGCAGAGATACATATTTTCTGTTAAGCCCAGACACGTTACTTACTCCCTGCAGAGATCATGTGTGATATTTCTGGATGCAGGCATGCTGCCTAGATTCCCCCTGAGGACAACTCATCCGTCCTCCCACCATCTGTCAGCATGCTGGGGTTCCTCCGTCACACCTAGGCAGCCAGCTCTGGGCTGTGGATTCTGCTCTGTACCTCTGACACTCAGTGTTAAATGGGCCTTAGTGCTCTCCCTGACACACTGCAGAGGAGCTTGAACCCCCGGATCTCTAAGTTTCAGACTTCTTCATGCCACAGGCTTGACGCAAATTCCCTGGAGCATCATTAAACCCACACTCCGAACAGATTAGAGATGCATCCGGAATTGTCCTTCCCTGTGTTCCCCTGAAGGGTAAGTTTCATGAAAAGCCAGAAACTTTACAGAGTGCAGTGGAGCTCATCTCCATCTATTCCAAGTAACCTCTCCATCCGGTCAAACAACTCAGCTGTCATAAAGGAACAAATGGAGCCATGCAGGACCAACAAGGAGCAGAGAAATAAAAGCACCTAAACTTCGTGCACGAAGTTTCTGTTGTTGTTTCTGAAGTGTGTTTAGCATGGAGACATATTGTACATTTAGCATAAGTCCCCAGGACCCTAATGAGCTCCTAATGTACCCCATACTTCAAAGATTTTCCAAAGAGACCAGTAACTTAGCAACAGCAGCAAATTCTTGATAGACATAATCAGTATTTGTGCTGCAGCTTTAGGCTTCCCCTCTTCTCCCCCACTAAGTGGAAGGTAGCTTTGGATGGGATTTCTTCCCTGCTTTGTCATTGTTCTTATTCTGCTTAGGGGTTTCTTCAGTGTATTTTTCCTTTATTGTTTCTGTTCAGTAAAGCAAAAACCCACCACCAGCAGTTGGCAGGGTGCAGAGTTCTTGGAGCCTGGAGCTACCAAGGTTCTCCCATGAAGAAATCTGTTGTACTGAAGAGGGCAGAGGTGGTTCTCTAGGGATGCCACAGGCAAGCCAGGGCTGGTGAAAGCAGTGATTTTCACTTGATAGCAAACTAGACAGTCACCAGGGCCAGTAGGGGATCCTCAGGGACACCAGCTAGAAGGTGATGAGCAATGACAGTTCTTTGCTGTGTTCATGGCTCTCAGCCGGGGGAAACCAAATCACCAAAATCCAAAGACATTTGCTTTAAAGTACAAAGCAAATATTGACAGCTAACTACTTCTTGAGGGCATATGAGGCAGTAGGCTCCAGAGGAATATAAGGTCCTTCTTAGGCAAGCTCTGCACTCTTCCCCAGTGGCTGCCATTTGGTGTCAACCATGTAAAAAGATTTTGTCTTCCCTGCCCACATTTCCTGCCTATGTCCCCTACCTTTTTACTAATTGAAGGAATAGCACTGGTTTTGAAGGGAGGCTGCTTTACCTCTCAAGCAAAGAACATGAACAACTGACTCACATTTACAAGAAATTTGTGTGTATCAGAACATCAGTGTATTAGGTGTTTAGGAGAACAACCCATATTAGTAACACTGAGAAATCTCCAGAATGCTAACCAGATATGCAAAAGTGAAATGAGTCTTCCAGTATCACAGAAGGCCTGAGAGCAGGAGACAACCTATTTTGAAATAATTTCTATATACCCTCTAAACATTCAGTAATAGCTACACTGTAAAAATACATGAACAAACAGCCAGATTTGGGCCAAAAATCACCAAACAGCTTTTCTGGACCTTGGTTAGTACAGTTGCAGCAGTCAAAGGGACAACCAGTTCTGTAGGTCCAAGTTTAACTGGAATTTTACAGATACAGCATATCAATGTCTTTTTTGCCCCCAAAGTTGAAAGAATGAAAGGCTGATAAAAAAGCATTTAACAAGGACTTTTTGATTCAGCAGTGGTCTTTGAAATGTTTAAGAGTGGTCAACTCAGTCTAGGAAAGCCTGATATATAAAATGCAGCATCATACCCACATCTCCCTGTGCTTATACCAAGAGAGATGGAGTAAGCTTATGCAATCACCTTGTGAATTTTAGAGAAGTCAGAGGAATAAGCAAAATTTCAACCACTTAGAGCCAACCAATCTTATTTACAAAATATCAACAGACTGAGCATTGAAAATGAATGAAGAAATATTTTGCAGGAGGAGGAAAAGACTTTCCTTTAGGTGGCTGTCCGGGAAGTAAATTGGAAGAATATTTTGGGCTAACTTAGCTGAAACACTCCTAAATAAACCCCAAAATTCCTCTACAGGCAGAGCATACTCACCATCATGCAGCAAAGCACCTACCCAGAGGTCCCCAGCAAACAGATCTGAAACTCAGTAACAGCACAGACAAACTGGTGGGCTGCAGCTCTTGGCTAATGGGATCTCCTGCACTGTGCTGTACAAACCCACCCCAACACCATGAAGTAACAAGACAGGTCCAAGGCAAGAAACAAAAGGATTAAATCTTCTGTTCTAAGTCATTATTTCAATGACCCCAAACTGTCATCACAAACTCATAGACAAAGGAGGGGCATGAAGAAACTCTTGACCCCTGCAAGAAACCTACTGGAACGGTAGGAAACTATCACAGTGATTTGTTCTTCCTTGTTTTTTATTACACATATGTCAAGGCAAGGCAAGTCCCAGACCCATGCCTGTTGTAACTTTGGCCTACAGCACCAGGCAGTTAGGTCTCCATGAGAGAATCATTAACAGCGTCACTTTCTCTCACAGTCAACCTGGCTTTACCCAACCAGAAATGTCTGCAGGAAAAATCTGAAAATCCCATTAATGGGGATAATGATGCTTACCTCCTGTACAAAGTGCTTGGAGATTCATGGCATGGAAAATTCTGTTAGAAGTAGGTATTTATTAAATCCTTCTAGTCTCGTATCGAGGATCCATACTACAACCCTGCACTCGGACATCATTCCCACTACCATTAGAGTAAACAAGTCTATACCACATGGTTTAAAATCTGTGACTTGTCACATCTACCCTGCAGACCAGATGTAGATCTCCTCAATAGTCCATCCTCACCTTAATGAGCAATGATCTTTTCTCTCTTGCCTTTCAAGATATGTCTCCTCACCTTACAGAATGAGACAAACAAGTCGTAATTCTCTGGTGAAATCCAGGCCCCCTTGAAGTCAATGGCTATGTCTTTCTGATGTAAATAGGGACAGGATTTCATTCTCTGCCTGAAATTCTCTTTGATCTGAAAAAGCATAGTTTGGTGTGGGGTTTTTATGTCTGACTTTAAGAGTTGAGGGAGTCCTGAAGCTATGTGATGAAGCAGTGCTAAGAAGTTGTGGGGCTGTTGTCACCTGGGACCAGCTGCCCCAATTCTGGTAACCAGATAATCTGCTTATTTGACATTTCTGGGGTCTCTGTACATTCTCTCATGATAGATCTCTTCCTCTTTCTTGAATAAAGCTCAGTTAAAACATTTGACCTTTTCCAGCCTTTAGAGTTTCATTGTGTTTATAAAAAGGAAAGCAAAACATGGAAAAAAACATCTGCTGAAGAAAAATTCTCTCATTTGGGTAACACACCCTCATTCAGTATAAAGAAAACAGGATCAGAGAGGCCCACACCTATGATTTCCAAATCACAATAGAGTGCTGTAAAAATAACTTCATTCCTAAATGTTCAGGGCACCTCCCAAGGAAGACACTAAACTAGAAAGGACCATCAAGGATAAACTGGCAAACCATTATCTCATCTGGAAACTGAAGTTCTTTGTCCAATTTCTATCAAAAGTGACAATGAATTCAGAATGTTTTGCCCTAGACCTTTCAGAAAACCTGCTGTGCAGCTCAGCATAAATTTTAGTCACTAATCAGGGGGCATACAAGCCTGCAATACTGAAAGGAAAGTTGAAATCACAACAGAAAGGCCAAGGAAGAAGCGGTGAGGGGAAGTGGGGGAGGCAGAATTGTTGGAGTAGGATGCGCCGCAGGGTGGGCGTCGAGGTGTGTTTAGCAGAGCTCTGTGTGTGTGGAACCTGCACTGTGCTTGCCCTTAGTCTGCAGTAGGTGTTGAGCTGTCTCTCACTTTTTATGAGCACTAGAATTCACTAAGCCCAGAGAGATAAAAGTGGTGAATTAAAAAGCAGTTCTCTTTGTTTGGTTTTAAGGCAAGATATAAAACACAGGTCTTGCTGGAACTTCTTGCCTCTTGCTGCTTGGGAAGCAGCCACATTAGTCTCAGTGCCTTTCTGATATCTGTCATCAAACTAATTACCTGCCTAATGGGGACTGAAATAGATTTCCATTCTCTTGATGTGTAGGAAGACGAGGAAGTGTGTGCAGCGTGGAGGAGGGTGTGGGGTCTACCTCAGATGGGAGAATCCTACAAAAGGCCCTTAAATACAAGAACCTTTAAGGGCAGAATGAGAGTGCTGAACCCAAAATAGATGCCAGATAATTCTTCTGGTTTGGCAGCAATTAAAGCCCCAAGAGTAAGATGTGAAGTTCTGCTTGAGTTCTCAAGTATCACACTGCCTGAATCCAAAAATTTCTTCAAGGACCATCTTTAGCATTAATCCTGTAGTTAGATATATGACTGAAAAAATCCTTAGATGTTAATGCTCTTACAGTAGGATACTTCTGAAAACAGGAGTTATATCAATAAAGTGGATCATTATTTCAATTAATTTCACTGAAATACAATTGAAACCGAATGTAACACCAAATCCCCATCTGCTCACCACAAACAGCTAAGCCAGTCCTAAAAAAACCCTAAAAATAAGTACCTGCTTATACGCTGAGGCAGATTTTATTACAAAGAGCGTGAAGGGGAGGTGTGGAAAAAAGACAGTAGAACATACTCTTGAAATGCCATCAGCTTCTCTCTCCATCCCAGCTCGTTCACCAAACCATATTCTTGAGATGAGAAGGACTTTTCTCTATTTTGTTGCTTCATGATTAAGTGGAACAAGTGCCTTTGCCCATATTGGCTAATTAGAAACACCCTCTACACAGATGTATCTTTTTCCAGTCCCTTGCTTCTTAGCAAATAAAAAATCTATTTTGGCTTCCTTGCACTGACCCATTAATTGAACTAATACGGGTTTTGTTGCTGTTCTTTGTTTTTAAATAAGCAGTTTTGTAGTTGCAAATTTTAATTTCCCACATGGCAAAGCACTTCTGAATATTGCCAAAACCCAGGCACTACAGCTAGAGAATATATATTTCTGCTTTCCACACCCAATTAAAAAAAATAAAAAAGGGTTCATCAAGCATCCCTGCTGACCAGCGCTTTGCTTTGACATCTGCTGGTTTCACGTGACAGATAAGGTTGATATGCTATGCTGAGCCTGTCATTAATTCCATTACTAAAGTTGTAGAGACCTGAGACTATGGACCTAATACCTGCATAAAGCCAAGCTAACTTCTCTTTTTTTCTCTCTCTCACCCATCCCCCCAAAATAGAGAAGAGTTTTGTTATTTGTACACAGACTATTTTATAGAAGGCTTACAGAATTCTAGGAGAATATTCATTTATTGAAGAGTATTAGGTGGGGGATTTTTAGCTGTGTATTATCTGCACCATCATGGTGCAGAGGGAGAGATCTCTGAGACCTAAGTTGGCAATTCTTTTAATGACAATTTTATGTGCTTATTACTCTTGTTTTTTTGCCAGGTTT
Source organism: Aegithalos caudatus (assembly GCA_013389925.1). Taxonomy (NCBI): domain Eukaryota; kingdom Metazoa; phylum Chordata; class Aves; order Passeriformes; family Aegithalidae; genus Aegithalos; species Aegithalos caudatus. Next base: position 660,294 of record WEIU01017882.1, read on the forward strand.
GTTAGGGAGTAGGTAACAACTTGAAATCTTGTCCACTGGCATGTATACATGCATTAATGGGCCAGATGGAGCTGCAGTGATTTCAGAAGCTGAGGGTCTGGACTATTATGTTTATACAGGTCAGGGGAGAGAGGGAATACACAACTAATTTAATATAACTTTAGAGCCACAATCTTCACTAAATTTGAGTTAGGATTCAAAGTGAAGAAGAAAGAGAAAATCTGGCCCCTTCTCTTGGCTCTGCTACTGATCTAGTTTGTAATTGTAAGCAATTCTATTTACCCCATTTGCAACATGATTGCAATGTTTCTCATAACCTCTGTAAAGAGATCTGAAATGGAGATCCGTAAATAATTTCTCAAATTTATCTGAAATTTATCTTCCTAAAACATCAGATATGTAAGTTTCCCTTCCATGTGTTTCTTTTTTTATATTTGACAAATTTTTGTTTGTTTGTTTGTTTTGGGTTGGTTTTTTTTTTGTTTGTTTCTTTTTGTTTTTTCCTCTCATTTTTTTCCTCAGGTAGGCTTGCTTGTAACAACTGACAGATTTTAAGATCTTCTCTTTAAGATATGCATTGCAATAATTTTTCCTGCACTGTGCATTGTGTTTTAGACAAAAGATTTATATTTCCTTATTTTTCCCTGAATTTTTTAAACTTCTGAATAGAGATTTATTACTGTAGAATTTCACCAGCTATTTGCTAGAGTAACAGATGCAGAGAGTTGTATTAAACATGTACAGTTTGTGGCATTTTGCCAACCTTTTTGTGCTGAAGCACAAACTAATTTGAGGCTTACATGTAACTTGCTTTCAAATTGTATCAATAAACTGTAGTTTCTATCCATCTATATCCATCCAATATAGTGATATGTCAAAAAAAAAAAAAAAAAAAGTCAACACTATTTCTTTTAAAATTCCTAGCCATATTCTGTTTCTTTGTGTCTCTTGGATCACAGTTCGAACCCTGCTACTAAATACATATTGCCCAAGTCATCCACATTCACAGCTTTCCAAAATCTCTTACCTTTCCCTTATTGCTACTTTCAACAAATAAATACAACTTCATGCAAAACTTGTCCTTGTTTCTGTCTCTGATCCTCCTAACACTGAGAGGGTAGAATGAGAGAGAATGAGAGGGAGGGATGGCCCTTCTGTAATATGGGTTGCAATCACTAAGCCTATGACAAATTTGAAGTAGCCTGGAATAATTTGCTCTCATTGCATAAAAAACTGATTATCTTGATGACAGTTTTCTGAATGTGTACATTGATTTAACCCAAAGACTGCTGTTTCCAAGAAGGGAAAGGTAATAGAGCAGATGAGACCACTTAACATCAAATACTAAAGGACTATGCAAGGAGCGTTATGTTGGTCCTGGCTGACCCCAAATAATTTCAGTCCCACTGAACTTTTTTAAGAATAACAAAATTTTTAGCACTGAAAGATCCATCACAGCAAAAGGAAAATGAAGGTCATCAAAAATAAGACAATTTCCTTGATAAATGTAACAGACTGCAGAATCTGTCAGAAAACAGACCTTTTAAAGTCCACTTTAGAAGACATATGATTTTAGGTTAGACAGATATAGTTCAAGAATTACATGTATAAATGCACTGAATTTTTGCCCTGAAGAGGCTGTGACATCACTAGGAACAGAAGGAAGTCCTGAAACCCCATAGATTTTCCAAATAATCATTACTAATACAAAGGATACTATAAGATCAGGGATTAATTTAATATGGGTAACAATAGCAACTCTGTCAGTAAGAAGTTGATACATGAAATTTGAAACCAAACAAGTGCCAGAGACATCAGAAACAGAAAAGAAACAAAAATCTTAGAAAGTGGCCAGTCATTCCCAGACAGTTTTTCAACCTCTTGAACATCAGCAATCTTCTGCCATAAAATTCTGTGCTAAGCTAGAGAAGCCAAATGCATTTTAATTGTATTAAATGTCCACAACAAAATGAAAGTGGAATACATATATGAAGAACAATGCCAGATTATACAGTGAGATTTTTGGAAGCAAAGGCCAACAGCAGTATGGACAGCAACAGAAGCAAGTCTTTACCTGTGCTTGTAATGAGCTCATTTTGCATTTATCTGCAAACCCCCATATGCATTAACATATACACACTTTTGACTATAATGGCCATTATAATATCTCTTCATCTATGATGCATTGTTCAGATACTTTTCTCAAAACCAACCTTCATTAAGCTCATTTGCCTGAAATAGCCAGAATACTGAACAGCTGCAAGATCTCACACATTTGTCAAAGCTCATAGAAAAATATGAATGTCTTAATGCTGTGTTATTTGAGAATTGATATGTTATTATACCATCTTTAAGGCTTTGTTATAATGCATGTACTCAAGAAAAGAGAGTTAAAACTAAATAGTCATTCTTAATTTGGGGATTTCATTTAAGCTAAGCTGTAAAACACTAAGATGGGTAAATGCTGCCATTTCCTTTAGTGATAATTTAGGTGGATGTAATTTATATACTTGTGGTTTTATGTGCATGAATGGTGGCTGACATGAGCTCTGTAGCAGGAAAACAAGAACAAATCTTGAGAAAGCCATAAGGTTCAAAACAACAAAAAACCCCAGTGTCCTACCTTTTTTTNGTCTCCTTTGACTCTGCATTGTACAAACTGCATTCATTCTGTGTTCTTATCAGGTGCCAGATGCATTATATTGCCACTTATAACTGTTTCCTGACCAAGTTAAAACAACATATCAGCCCTAAATCGTGTTTCAGCAAAAAAATCTCATACAAATAGGTTATTTTGACCTACAGCAATGCTCTTGGAACTGCTGAACTTCTAGTCCTCCATACTATGTCACTCAGACCTACACCCTGGAAAACTGAGGTGGGTTTTCTCATATAAATTCAAACTGTGTGGCAGAAAGGATGAAGTGGAAAAGTCTTCCACAGATCTGATGGTCTTAATAACCATAGTATTTGCCATTCTCCTTGCACTTCTGTTAGTACAGTTTGGGAGAAACAGATTCAGTTCACACCTCCCTTCTGAATCTTCAATATTTATTTTGATTCTTTATGTTAATAAATAAATAAAATCCAGAGCTGTAGTTGCAGTATAAAACAGCACAATTCACTACTAGGGCATAGAATTGATATACTAGATATTTCTCATTTATTAGCTTCATACCTTTTCCTAGTCTCCTGCAGTAATGTTATTATTTCCCATGAGGGTCACATGAGATTTCTTTTCCCCTTGCTTGCTTTGTACGTGCCTTTCTGTGTGTGCTTATTTATTTAATAGGCATTTTCCCCCTTTATCTGCTACTTATTTAAAGCTTTCACTGTACGCATTTGATCTGAATACATTGGCTATGTAAGGCCTGTGCAACCAGGTCTGCTCTTAATGGTGTATTTACACCAGGTTTTCACACAATACCAAAGAGATCCATAACCAAAGTGATTTAGAAGATGATTTCGATGTTCCTTTCCCCAGAACTGTTGTCCCTTTCTCAACAAGTAGGAAATGGCACTGAAGGGAAAGGATTTGCTTGCAACTCTGCTGTAAAAGCACTTTTCTCTGCTTCAAAGCAATCTCCCGGAGGGGCGAAAATTAAACCAGGTTCTCAGAACAGGTACTTATTTTAAGAATAGGGCTTTCTAGCTCCTGTCAGAAACAGGCTAGTTCACAGATTGGCTTTACAATGTACAGCTCCCTCCCTCACCTGGTCTACTCAGGAAACACAGACACCCTGTGAGTAGCTGTAGCCCTTTTCTCTCCTGGCTTTGTCCTGGAGGGCAATGTGGAAAGTTGAGTATGGCCAAATTCCAGGCATCCCACCTCCCTGCTCTCACTGTGGGGGAGTGGCGCACAGTCCCAGTGCACAACTTGACCAAAACTTCACGTTGCAGGTACTGTGATACCATGAGCCCCTTCAAATTTGGCACCGAGAAACAATTGTGGTGAGAGGAAATCACTGGCTAATCTGACCAGGTGCTGAGGGGAAGCATTTCAAGGAGACCAAGTCAAGACTCTATTAGCAAAACTTCATCAGCATCTCCCCCAAGCCACATCTCTGTTACGTGGGTGCAATGGAAAACACTGAAATTATTAAAGGCTTAATTTAGCTTTGTTTGACAAAAGAGGGCAGCAAATGGGTTTATAGTTTTTAACTGAATTGACACATCCTCACACAGTTTTGTAAACTGGCATTTAAATGCAGTGAAGGCCTCTCAGGCTCTGTCAACTCAACTACCACAGCAAAACATCTGCTAAGGTATCACCCTGCCTTACACGGCTGAAGACTCAGGTTTTGACAAGACTTAAAGAAGTGCTATCTGGAAAGCTTTTAAAGCAGAATCTTTGCTCCAACCACGTTGAAAAGGTCAAGTGCTTTTTCTTTACGTCCTTGCCTTCCAGAGGCACTCAGGTCTAAACCACAGAGATCTCCATTTTAAGTTTCTACTTGCCTCATTTAGTAACATCAAGCCTTTTGTCAACTCAGGCAGTTTTTTTGGTTTTCAATAATGAAGGAAGATTTAAATACAAAAGCTAATCTCAGCCCTGAATGCAACCAAGATACTCTCGAGGGAGCCTTCTATCCCTTTTAATCTAGGGCAAGAAATGAAAATAGCAAGCATAGCAGCCTAATGGAATTTAATGGAAATAACCAGTCTAAGTAACATTTTCCCCTCTTTTCCTACTTCACAGAAAACACTCAGTTAGTAAAAAATAACATTTTGTGTTTATAGACAATTCCAGTAAGATCTCCGAACTAACCCTCTCCTCCAATAAAGAGCCACTAGCCAAAGTTGACGACTCTAGGAAGAGCAGGCAGCTGGTCATCCCATTGCATTTGGAAACAGCAGCAGACTTGCCAATATGCAGCTGCTACGCACTCCCTGGGGTGGCTGGCTTCTTTTGCACTCTTCAAACTGTTGAAGAACGACCACCAGCCAGGCACTATCTCCCCCACCTCACAGGCTGGGAGGAAGAGAAGTGCTCAGATTGTAGAAAAGGTATGGGTACCCAGGTCCTACTTAGGTGCCTGACATTTATTAGCTTCACCCGCTATATATTTTCAGGTTGTGGAATCTAGAGAGCCTGCTTCTGAAGAACCTTATCAGTAACTGTCAATAGAGTCTAAAAGGAAAACAAAGCTCACTTCTGGAAGTCACCTCCAGCAATTTTTTCCCACTCCAGGTTTGAATAAGTCATCTGCAGGAAAATCAAAGCTTTCTCCTGGGTCTCATGAGACATATAGTTGTTTAACTGATGCTTTTTCCAACAGGTTGTATTATAGGCTTTAAATATCTGTAAGTCCTTTAGAAATAATAGAAAGGACAAGATATACTTATTTAGCCAGGCCTGTAGGAAAAGATTTCCATCACTGAAATTCCTATAATAAATTTTCTTTTCTGCAAGAACACTGCTGTTGAACACAATTTTGCAGTGTGACCAGGGGCCTTCTCTAATTACAAAGCTGCTCTTTGGCTCTTTGAAGCTCTTCCTGTACACCCCTAGGAAGGGATTATCAGCAATTCATGGAGAGAACAAGAACTTCTTCTTCTATATGTATCCCCACTGTTTACTGAGCTCTTCACCAAACATTCACATATCAAACTTTGTACATGACATGCCAGATAAAAGAGGTGAGCCAAATGGGAAGAGCACACATAGAAGTTGCTAGAATGTTGTCTTCTATTTCCTTTAGCCAAAAACCTCACGAGGAGGCTGTACGGTGCATTAGAGAGAGCTTTACACAAACAGCCTTTCTTGCAGAAGGGGTTTCTTTGAGCCTATCTTATAGTTCACGTTGCAGACCAGATCAAAAGATGTTTTGCTCCATTTTAATAGAGAAATCCAAGACAGATTGTATCAGGAAAGAAAGAAAATAAAGATAGAGAAGTTTCTTGGCAATTAGGCAATCTTGATTATTTCCTTCTTGTCTTGCTAAATCTTTCAGATGGCTATTGGGTGGAAATGATTTTGTATTCTATTTGACACTGGCTTCACAGCTAATTTGGTTCCCATCTATCTACCTAATCCATTTTATCTATCAGTTCTAATTCAGTCTTATCCCTGCTTTTATTTGCATGTATTCCCTAAGCATAAACAACAAGAAGTACATTTTCTTCTTATATGGAGGAAAAATAAGCTTGTTTTTCAGGTGAAAGGCATAAGACCAAGAAAAAGGTGCTTTTAGTTTACACTTTTACTCCCCCAGGGAGGTCACAAAAGGATACAGATACACTCTTTGACAGGGCAAGGATTTAGTACCCTTTTCTTCATGCACCAGAGAACTCCAATATACAGATCCAAGTCACTGGGAATGCTGTATCATCCGTGTCACTCTACCTGATCAAGCATATAATGCAGCTACACACAGAAGTGATACAGCCTCACAGAGAAGTTAGTAGCTCTCACAGGAATCTGAACCTCAGATCAAAGGCTTTGAAATGGGCCCTGCATCCAAGGGACAGACGGAGGAGACAGCAGCAGATAATGGCAATGTGTCTGTTTTCCTGACCAGGTCTGCTGCCATGTCCTCAGCCAGTGGGTGCGTCTTCAGTTACAAGGCCTGACTTCCAGACAGGGAACTCCAGTCCCCATGGTACAACTGTGACAAAGCCATGGATGTGCAGCCAACCCAGGCACCTGGACAAGTATTTCTCATCCTCACAGGAAACGTACTATTATCAACACACCCACTGGACTTAGTGGCTTTCTTCACAGAAGTCATCCTCATACTCTCTTACCCTATACATTAAAAGAATCATCAAGTCTCAGGGCAGAAGAGTTTCAAGTGTTTAGTCAAAACTCTGCTGTGACTAACAGTGTGCTTTTCCATGGCCTTGGAAACCCTTTGGCTCACAATGTGCGTGATCGCCAGGATCAAAAGGCTCTTATTTCACATCTGCTATTGCAGCAGCACATCTGCCATTTACAACCACCTGTATATGAATCACTTCCTCCCTCTGGTATAAGAAGCAACCTGAGGACCTCAGTTTGAAAGGAGTAGAAGCACAAGGTATTACATTAAGCCTTTGATTCATAATTAAGTAAGCCTTGAGACTCATCTGGGAATTTTGCCAGACAACTTTACACACTAGAACAGGAACTTTGAGAAACTCATTTATGGTGTCACCCTGAAAACTAAAGGCATCTCCAGGATGCAATCTTCCAGAGCTGGAGCTTTTCTTCTGTGGAATGACCTCTTCCTTATAACAGCAGCTGGTCACTGCTAGAGACACTTAGAAACCAGATCACAGAAAAAGCAAAAAGATTGAATAATTCCATCATTACAATATTGACTTCAATGCATTCCTGAGAACCTGAGGAAGGGAAATGCTGTGGCGATTCTTGCCCCATCCCTTGCTAACTTGTTTTTTGAGATGTCCTCCATTCTTGTTCAGACCCCTAACTCCTTAAACACTCTCTCTCTGTTTTGCTGGGGCTGCTGCCTTCATTAGAAAGATTTTCAGCTTTGATTAATTATTGAGCCTGTACTGCTGAGGGCTTTCTATTCTCCAGTTCTCATTACTGATGCCTTGCAGCTTATGTGCTTCACTGGTCCCATTGCAGGATTTGATGGATGCACCCGTGAAGTTTTCCTGCCTGCAAAGCCAGTCTTGCCTTTTGCTGATTTTGTTTGGTGGGCAGGGAATTTCGCCCTTGGCTACAGTGAGCAGTAAAGCATACACACTGGGCAAAGTATTATTGTTATTATTACGCTGGAAGCAGCATGAAATTCTTGCTTCTTTGCTTTCTGCATTTTCCCCCTTTAAATCTGTCTCAAAAATTCTCCCCAGCGGCCATTTTATTCTCCAAGTTGCCGCATCTTCTTACAGAAGATATACCAATACATTGCTATCTCATGGGAAACCAATATTCTTTCTGGTTGTTTGCTTTAATCTGGAATGAAAAGCTATGCATAGTAAAAATATGCTTTGTTTTGTTTATACTTCTTGTGCTTGACTGAACAATCATGACTAGAGTTGACCAAAACATTTTTCTTTATTTTGATGAAATGAAACTCTTCTCTGTGATAACACAGACTTAAGACCAAGGTCTGATGCTCTATGAAAGAGGTAGCTTAATGGGAGTGCAGAGCGTGTGCAGGTAGGTAGGTCCTGTGTCACAACTTCCATGAAGCCCCAGATGAAGAACTTTTTTACAATATGGGTGGTAAGACACTGGAACAGGTTGCCAAGAGAGGTGGTGGATGCCTCATCCCTGGAAATGATCAAAGTCAGATTGGCTGGGATTTGGAGCAGCCTGATCTAGTTGAAGATGTCTCTGACCATTTCAGGGCAGTTGAACTAGATGGTCTTTAAAGGTCTCAGCCAACCCAATCTGGTTTATGTAATCAGACATTTATGAGGTTTTTTTTTATTCTGTTCCAACATTAATGTGTATCTTATGCCCTGACAGCTCTGTGTTCAGACACCATGAAGAAAAAAGTGGTATTTAAATCCAGTGTGTTTGAAAGCACCCAGGGTCTGATACAGCCCTGGGATGGCCAGACAGGATCCTGGAAAAGGTGCTGGGATGGCTTAAGGCTTGGTTGGGACATCAGCCTGCAGGTGGGACTCAGAATCAGTGCTGGTGAGGGTACCCAGGGTCAGCCACAGCCCTGCAATGACTGGGCAAAGCCATGGTGAGGGAGCTGGGCTGTGGCCAGGCTGGGACATCTACTGCAGGATGGCGGTCTGCATTAACAGTGTGCATGGCCAGGCATGGCTCTGCCTGAACTAGACAGGCACTCTGTGAGTGTTGTAGGTCAGGCAGCAGCTGAACGGTAAAGGTTCCATTTAAAAGCAACTCCCACAGCAAAGGAGACTTGTCCTGTAGAAGCCTCTGAAAGTGTTTTCTGAAGCACTCTGTCCAAGGCCACCAAAAGAAGCAGGGCCATCCTTGCCTGCATAATCTCAAAGCTGGCTCTGAGCCCCAGCAGCCAGACCTCTGTGCAGAGGGAAACTATAAGCATCCCCTCCAATTTCCTCCTGCCTCTACCCTTTGTTAGAAAGGTCCAGGAGCAACTGTCTGTGGCCAGCTTGAAAAACTCATACATCTTTCACTTTGCAGCAACAATGGGAGCAAAAAAAGAACTAGATGAAAGACTAAAATAAATAGCTTTGACACAGATAATCAGTTGGCTGTGCTTCACCATCATCTGAAGTTGTGTAACTGTGTGGGCATGATCTCAGCAAATACAAAGGACTGAAACCCAATTTAACTACCACTGTGGATCAAGTCACTACTGCAAGGGCAGGAAAACACACACAGACAAGCAGTGCTGGATGACTTCTTAAGCCACAAAAACTCATTACCCCAGGCAAATGACATATATACAGTCAGAGGAAGAGTGGGCACTCACATCCTCTCACACAGATACATAGCTATCCCACATGTACATGGACTCCTTTCATTCCTTACTACTTTCCAATTCGAGTATTCCCCCCACCATAATTACCTTGGCTGCTTTTAACCCATCCTGCATTCTGAAAACAGTTTACCAGAAACATCTGTCTTGAACCTAATGTAAAGTCAGAGCGGGTGTTAAGGTTGTGATTCATTTGCAAGACAGAAAAGAAGTATTATTAAAGCATTGCAAAGGACAAAGATGGGGCTGAGATCCACCTGATACACCTCTGGTCTCCCTCCCAGTTCTTGCCTTGACTATACATGAGAAGGACAAGAAAACAAAGCCAACAGTAAATCCATGATTGTTTAATCAAGGGACTGAGCCCTTCACAATTCTACACCAGCACTATTTACTCCAACACTCCAGCACTCAGCACGCTCAGCAAAAGCCTAGCACAACACACAGCATAGCTGCAAACACCAGAAACATGGGATTGTGCTCTGCACATTGCATCTCCACAGCCTGATGCATGTGGAGAACCACAGCTGCCAGAACACGTGGGAACAAGGCTCAGGAAGCAGGTCCCACATGACAGAAAAATCCCTGTCAATCAAAGCAACAACATTCATTTCCTTATTTGTACCCTGGTGGGTTTGAAGCAAGGCTGACCATAAAACCTGCATCTGAGACTGCCCTTTGAACAGGCTCACAGGTCTGCATGCAAATGGCTCCTCTCTGCTCAAGGAGTGATTGGAGACCTGAGGATTCCTAGCCAGAGTAAAAGGCTTGTAAATCCCCTGCCACCATTCCTTCATGAGAGCAGGATGACTGTGCCCTGCAACTGTGCACTGACAAGACTCAGCATCTTTCTTTATTTTAAAGGCACATGGCAGCTTTCATCTGCAAGTCAATATTGGTGAGAAACTCTTCTGGGATCCAAAATAAGTAGCATAGATTTTCAGGCACAGCAGCATTCTGATGGCATATTAAAAACCTATGTGAATCATAAATCCCATTTCTTTAGGAACTGAGTCCCATCAGGGCACAAGGCTGAGGGGGAAATGAGCTATTCTGCATATAGCTAGGAGATGATGATGATCTATGTAGGTAAGACACAGACATTCTGTTGTGAATGTTTTTTGACTGTTTCTACTTTTTAAACAAAATTTTAAAATAATGGCTTAGGCTTCCCTGTCACACACCAGAGACAAAATGCTGCTACTATTAATAAAGGTGCAAACAAATTTTTTGCAAGCTCTGCATACAAGTGCCTCACCCTGACTAAAGAATAAAAACGAATTACAAATTTCTTACATACAGGATAATCACATTGCTGAAGCAATCCTTGCCTATCCTAAGGCTGTGACCAAGCAAAAGGCTGGAGTGTGTATATGTAAGCAACAGAGTGTGTGAGTATGACAGAGACTGAGTTACTGTGTGCTGAGCAGCAGGACAGAAGAATAGTTGATCTCATCCTCAGGAAAGCAAGCTACAGAAGCTTGAGGGAGTCAGACCGCTGGCATGCAGGGGTAGGAACATTAATCCCAGAGTGTAGGTAGTGATGGACGGCAGGTGAGCAGATGGGGAAGCAGGTCTGGAGTGCAAAGACGGTGGCTTCGAACGAACCCTGTTTGAGCTCTGGGCAAACACAGCTCAGCAGAGTAAGGGCAGCAGTACCCAGGAAATCTGTTTACAAGAGCTTACCCAGATCACTTTTAAGGCAGCAATTTAGCCAGCATTCCTGCATGCCAAGCATCTCACCCTCTCTTGGTCATGCAACTTTTTCCTCTGCACTTCTCAAAACAAAAGGTTTCCAACTTTATGCATAAGCTAGAACATCTGATCAGCTCAGAAAGCTGGACTTCATCCAGTTTGAAATCCACTGGGAACAGGACAGCCCAACTCCGAAGGTGCCTGGATGCCAAGATTCTTAGGCTGAAGTCCTTCTCCTTATTTCCCTGAACAGCATCCTCTCTCCCTCCTGCCTCACAGTTGGTTTGGAGAGAGTTATCTGCCTAGCTCTTGGACCCTGATCAGAAGCTGAGCTGGGGCCTAGCCTTTACCATCTGTCCAGGTGGCCCCTTTGCAGCAAGATACTGTCCCATGTGTCCTATATCCATCCATCAAATTCAGGCCTTTGCCAGCTTGGCTCTGGGAATGAATCACTGCACTCTCCTTATTTGAAAGGCAAGGTTGTGCCAACCACTCCATGATCCTCTAGACATGTGCTCTCCCTGGGAACCTGGTACTTTCACAGTTTCCACAGTGTTTGCTGAGCCCTGCATTTGTCTGTGTGAGATCCACAGAACTCTATCCATCCTGGTTTCTGCTGCAGAATATTTTAGAGTAAAACACAGGAACAATACTTTCTCTAGACTACAACCTGTATTTTTAACTCCCTGTCTTGGAGTCCTCCACAGTCAAGTTTCAAGGGACCAACAGAAGAAGAATAAAAGCCTCTGCTTTTCTGCCACCTACAAATTAAGACAATCTCACAATTTTTAACCTGACAAAAATATACCACAACTGGACTGGGGAAGGTCTTGTCTTTGAAAGAAGCATCCTGGCCAATCCCCTACTTCACTGTATTTCAGGAAAAGATAGAAAAAATGGAAGAACATAATTTTTTCCTTGGCAAGGCTCTAGATGGGGACAACTTGCTGCCTATTTTCCGTGAGGAGAAAGATAAAAATCTCAGCTATTTAAGTCTGCGTGCATTTGTCTTCTACACAAAGCTGATAGCACTTTAGCACACATGCCGCGTACAACTGTATCCGCAATTAATGAATACTTGCATCATAAGTACATTCAGTAGGAAAAAGGGATCCTCTTCAATTTAGAGACTGGGGGAGGGGGAGCCTGAAGGGGTGCTGGTGTTGGGGGAGGGTGCAGGGAAGAAATCATGCAGTGTGCAACATTAACCAGTTTTCTTGAGGCGACCAGAACAATCCAGGGTCACAGGGAAGGCTTTAATTTGTGCGGTCCTGGTGCCCTCACCCGACACCTGCCATGGGCCCTGCTGAGCACAAGTGGCTGGGAGGCTGCCAAAGCTCACTGAGCACCCTGGCCAGGGAGCAGGCCTGGAAGCTTCCTTGGTTTTGTCAGTAAGAGACAGCACCCCAGCAGATAGGCACCCTAGTATGAAACAGCACAGCAGTGTGGAGAAGGAATTCAGCAGCTCTCACGGTTCCTCTCCGTGCCCATCTCCTGCCTGCCTCGCACACAGTTTGCTCATTTACTTGCTCACGCTCGCTCCTTCCCTTCCCTTCCTCCCTCCCTCCAGCAGTGTCAGGGAGACAAGTGAAGGTTACTGTTTGGCATGTTTGTTTTTGCATTATTTATCTCATAGAGGACAGAGTCAGACATCTAGAGGACACTCTTAGGTCACATGTGAATCCTTCCAAACGGGACTCAATAGCACAACCAGCCAAGTAGAAAACAGACTTGGACAGCCTCATGGAGAGAGGCAGCATTTGGAAAGGGATTTTGTGCATCTATCTGGCCGAGGTACCTGGCAATACCACAGCCTGTGACTCCACTTTCTTTATTTCTTCTCCTTCTTTCCCAAAGTCTCCTTAAAGTGGGTACAATACTTTTCTTTTTTCCCTCAGAATTAACAAGTCTTTCAATATTGTATGTGCTTCATATAAATAGGGCAGAAGGGAACTGCGGTCCCCCCTCCACCACAATTTCCTTCAACAGTTCCTGAGAGAGCAGTTGCTTCCGGGGTAGCTACACACATCTCAGAGTACCCATAGGAATCTCCTAGGCAAATTTCCCTTGCCTGTTCCCTCTGAGGCTTTGGAAAAGCTGGTGCTGGAGTACCCCACAAACAGTGCTCCTGTGGGTGCCCCTCAGCACTGTCAACTGGGGGAGCCTGGCACTCACAGATTAAGAAACCTTTGCTCACACATCTTCCAACTCTGTTTCTCTCTGACTCCTCCAGTATTTAATAACAGATAGCTATGCCATACTTCAACAGAACAGAGATTTTATGCTACTTATTTTTCCCATATTTTCCAGCACATCTAAGTCTCCCTCAATTTCTTATTGAAAATGAAATGGGGACAGTTCTGCTTATACAGCTGGAGATAGTGATCACCAGTATACAGAGACTGACTTATCAAGCAGATTCTTAATGCCATAAAATCAATGGGTTTAGAAATTCTATTATCTTGCCTCTGATAGAACACACCAACTAAGAAACTTCTTGCCCTTTTTCTTTTTATTTTTTTTAAAGCATACTTAAATATAGCATTACTGCTATTCAAAAACAAGCTTTACCCATGGTCCTCTAATGGAATATTACACGAGAGCAATAGAACAGACAGGCTGCATGGAGAAACAGAAAGGCAGTTTTTTTCTGGGTTTTTTCATCTATTCTGTGACAGTGATCTGAGGCTGCTGGATCTCCAGATTTGACAGCAATAATTATTCCATACTATATAGGGTGCAGATCTCTAAAAAATTACTTTTTCAAGAACAAAATGGAATAAACCCAAATATATGGCAAGTGCAAACCACAAAAAGCTGCCTGAAAGCAGGACACTAGCAGATCCATGTGAGTGGAGCAGGTTTGGTATGCATGTTCATAGGTCCAAACACGCAAAAAAAAAAACAAAAAAACAAGAGAGCATAGAAAGGAAGGTCTGTGTGTAAAACATAGTAAAGAGAGGTCGGGAAACTGGCAAATGATGGGAAATGACCGAGTCTCTGGTAAAAATCAAGCAGAACATAAGAAGTGAGCCAGATAAGATGCAAGGGTAGAATCAAATGGGACACAAAGTAAATGTCTGCAGCAGGTGGACAGGATGGTAAGGGTGGATCAGACATGAAATAAAGAAATACTTGGGTGAGGGCCATTTGGTGGGACACAAAGGACTTGATTTTGCCTTATATTCAGCCTCCAACTGTTGAATATTTGTGCTAGGTCCCTTAAACTCCACAAAGTGTTGCAAACAGTTGGAAATTAAGTCTCTTCCTTCAGTCATCTTCTTACACTCCCCTTCCTATTTCCATGTATCAAAAAAAAATCCCATCAGAAAAGGAAAGTGGTGGCTTGGTACTTGGATATACAAATGTACAAATCTGGAAATTATTTTTTTCTAGTTTGGCAACATAAGGAAGAGAGAAACCTGAAGAAATAGTTTCCACTCACTGTGATTCAGTATTGTCATTTGTAGCCTGGTGTTGCTGAGTCCCACCCATCCCCAAGGCTCAGTGAGATGTGGTGAAGGCGAGGTGCAGGGTAAGTGCTATCATACTCCCTATCACCTCCATGTCCAAAGAAAATGGACTCCAGATAAGTAAAGGCTTTGCTCTGCATTGTATCAGTGAAGAGCCATCATGCATGGTCTGCAGGAATATGATTTAATCATGGAATAAATCCAAAAGGGAGAGGTGTTTTGACCCGATTGGCCTATCATGGTAGCACAGTGCTCTATAAATTGTTTTCAGGCAATAAACAGTGATGCCTTATATTGGAAATACGGGCTACTTTCAGCTAACAAAGGAGGTGTGCAGATTTGAAGGCTGGCACTTCATGGAACAACCAAGCAATCAGCGGAGGAAAAGACAGTAACAGACTGATCAAGATATATTTTCTGTAGCCTCACAATCAATACATAGAGAGGGAGTTTCTGCAGACAGCTTGTAAAGTACCACTTGTATGTTATTTAGCTTTGATGTGTCTTGCTGCATCTACATTAAAAATGCTTTGTGATCATGAGACCTGATTTCCACTTCTCATCCAGTTATGCAAATGTTTATAAAAGAAAGCTGTCACTGCTGGATTGTACCACCTGATTTCATTCAGAGGAGAGGCAGCTTAGGTGGAAGTAGACTAAGACAGAAATCCATGAAGAGTCAGAATAAGAATGAGACTGCCTCTTTAGACTTAGGTTTGTTCGACCAAACTGAACAAATCAGAATTTGGATCTGGAAACCTCGCTGGCTTTGTAGAAACTCAGGCCCGTGTCCTCTGTGATTAAATCCACCCCCTTCTCCTTCCTGAGATATCTTCTGAGCTGAAATCTAAGGGAGAAGCCAGTCCCCTTGCATGAAAAACATACAAGTTAAAAAAGGTTCTTTGAAGAAGAGAATTTAAAGCAACGGACAACTTCTAAAGCAGAAGCAGTCAAACAGCAAGATCATTTGTTCTGGATATAATAATGCCTTGCCTTCCTCTCTGTTATCATCAAAAGCTTCTGTGTTTGTGGGAGAAAATCTCTCTCCCACCACCAGCTCAGTCCTTCCTGCCGTGAGGTCACAGCCCTGTCTTTGTGACACAGCTGTCTGTTGCTGGGGTAGTGTTTGTGCTTTCACAAAATCAGCTCAGCAATGACTTCACAAGCAAGGTCATGGAGGAGCAGATGGGCTTGGGAAGAGGGAGGGAGACAGACCCCTTGTTTAAACACAAATAGTGGTGATAATTAATTAACCAAAGTAGCAGGGGAAATTATGAAAAACATGTGAAAGGTAAATGGATTTCTGTTTAGCTGTCTTTCCCAAGAGGCTAAATGTCTCAATTGCTTAAGGGAGATCTTTACAGTGAACTAATGAAACAAGGACATTTTCCTCTGGTTTCTTCAAGTGGACACACCTGGAAAAAAATATGAACACACTGCCATCCTTCTGTCTTGCCTTCTCATCACCACTTGTTGACCTCAACTAAAAGATCAATACTTTCCATCAGAACCTTGAGTCCCTCTATCTTTTCAGCATATAAGTGCTGTGGTGGGAACAGACAATTATTTAGACAGGAAGTTTATTGTTCTGCAGTGGCTTAACAGCAAACATGCTCTGCTGATAAAGGAAACTCTTACGCACTTATTCTTCTCCTGACTGCCAAAGCCAAAAACCTGTCTTTAGAGCTGATCAAGGTGGCCTTTTAGTTTCTTCCAACACGTGAGGTTTGTATGATAAGGAATCTGCAGCCCAACTATGCCCTTACTTCCACTTATGCTTTTAGCTTTTGCCATAGCAGTGCTGGCTCTGCTATATCTGCTGTACACCTTCATGTTGGAAAAGTCATCAGATTTCATTCTAAAACATGAAAGACCTGGTTACCCAGCTAAGATATCAATATGCAAGTGAATCCATGGAATACCTCTGAAGGTCTTAATGAATTAATGAAAGAGTTGTTATTTTTTCATCATACTTTCTCTGTGGTGTGTTTGTGTCACACATACAGGTCAATATACATTCATTCACTTAAGATTTAAAGGGAAAGACAGCATTTTGTATATATTCTCTTCTATTTTTTATTTTTTTTTTTTATTTTGTGAACACACAATTCTGCCTTTGACTTTNTAAGAGTAAGAAACCTTACCAGAGGATAAAGTGGTGTTGTGACTGGCAGTTCTTTCATGAAGTTTGGAAAAAGAAACAGCCAAGAAATACTATTCAGACATATCAAAATGAGTTCAAGGAAACTTCTACAAGAAATGTAAAGGTCTTGGTTGGTTTTCTTCCACCTACTGGACTCTGTCCATCCAGCAGCTCTATGTTTTCTATTTTTGAGCTGTGAACGTAACACAGACATTGTCATGTCAACCATTACCACCCAGATTCATGGAACAGTTTCTGAGATTGAAAAGTGCCACTGAAGATTATCTGGTCTTGTCACCTTTAGTCAAAGTTAGGTAAACGAGAACAAGCTGCTCATGGCCATGTCCAATTTTTAATGTCCTCTCCAAGGATTGAGACTCCATAACTCCATAACTCTCTAAGCAGCCAGTTCTAGTGTTTGAGCATCCTTGCAGTAGGAAAAGGGGTTTTTCTTGCATTTAAATGGAATTTCATGTACTGCAATTTGTGCCCACTGCCTTTTGTACCTTCTCTGTCTGTCTCCAGTTTTCAATACACTCTGCTGTTGATTTATCTATGTTATCGATGTTGGTTCATTGGTTAGTGGCTTCACAATGACACCAGTTATCTCCCTCAGCATTCATATAAATATCCTATCAGGCCTCATGGACCCATTTGTGTCCAGTTTGTTTAAATAGCACTACTACACCGGGGTAAGTTGTCATTGTACCAGTTTTCCCACTGCTCTTGGTTACCTGAAATTTCCAAAGGGAAACCTTCCTAGCAAATATCAAGGTGATGATGGCATTAAGTACCTTGGTCATTTTCAAATCTTTTGACACCAGGTCCCTGCTCCATTCAGTGTTGGCTCCCCTTTTTCCTATAGATTGTTTTTATAGAAACAATGCTGTCTGCAGGGTTAAATTAGCTGATACTATTAATTGAAGAGGAGCCCAACCTTGTATGTATCATGGCGAGCCATGCTGGTTACGGCTCTCTTTTATCAGTGTTTCTAATACATGGTCTGGGGGTAAGTTACTGCTGCCTCCTATCAGATAATTAGTCAGTAAATCATTCAACCAACTGCAAGGTATATAGCAAGGACAATGTTTCCAAACCATATTATCATCAGACAGTTATACTGCACTTTATCGGGAAGGGTTCAGAAGATTTACATATATCCTGTAGAATACTGGCATTTTTTTACACCTGCTGCTAAAGTGCAGCCCTCTTTGGAGTGGAATGTCTGTGTTTTTTAAAGAGTCATGCTATGGAATAATCTTATCACAGGAAATTGTGCAGAAGACTTTGGTATCTACTTGGTATTTTAGCAAGAGTTCAAGGAGAATAAATGGTCTAAGGTGAGCAAGGAGACTGCAGCTAAAAACCAGTCTTTTCAGTTATTAGTTGTACCAGGTTACAGTAACATGATTTTTTACAGGGGTTTGCAATTACAGTGCTAGAAAATACAGTGTAAAAGAACAGTTCTGCAATTTTTTCATGTTTGAAACTGAGTTTTACTACATCTTTTTGATACATTGCCATCTAAGCACAACCAACTCCAATTTAAGCCGGATACGACAGCTCCTGTGAAAGCCACCAAGAAGAACCAAGAGAGCTGGAGTCCTTTTGTGGTCTCAGAAGAGAGACTGAGTCCCTTTTGTGTCTTTTCTGTGGCTAGTTTTGTTCATAAAAGGAGATGGAGCAAAATCACTCTTTGGCTCTGGTGTTCTGTCCAGTTGGATTAAGTTGTGCAATACTGCGGCTGCATCTAGGGATGGAGTAGGAACAATGCTAGTACCTGATTCTTGCAAACAGGCACCATCCATGACCAGATCCCACTTTTATGTAAAACACATGCCCTTTAATGTCACATTACTTTAAAATCAGAGAAGCATTTATGTTGGAAGAGACCTATATGATCATTCAGTCCAACCATAAACCTAACTCTACCAAATTCCACTAAACCATGTCTCTAAGTACCCTATATACATATCTTTTAAATACCTCACAGATATTTCACAGAATATTCTGAGCTGGATGGGAACTTTTTGAAGGGAAGATATCCCAGGATGTGAAGGAGGTCTGTTTTACCATTCTGCTACCAATCTACCAGGTTTGGTTCAGTTAGCCAAATAGAAGTAATTTGGTTTGCCTTACTTTATATGAGGTATCTGGAAAAGGATGGCAAATATTACATCAGATCTATGGGAGACCTTCTCTATTCTGAAACAGGCAGGACATCCTTGGGCATCTCAAAAGGTAGCAGATGATTTCTTGTGTGTCAACATTAATGTTTCAGTTCAGAGCATAAGTGTTTAATGAAGTGAATTGCCAGGTCACATCCATTCCCTGAGTCTTAGTTGTGGAGTTGTCTAGAAGACCACAGCCTGAATTTTTTCTATTGAAAGTAAGATACACATCATATGTACTCCACCTGCTAATGGATATTCAGTTCAAAGCTAGATCTAGTTCAAGGCAAGCTCCCTTGAAGTTTTTACGTTCAGGTCCTTTGTCCTGATGCTTCAGTTCTACAAATTTATTCTTGCAGGTCTACAGCATTCCTAATGCAGACATAGGCAAATCAGTAGTCCAGCTCCTTAAGCAGACTATCCTAATTGCAAACTTGGATAACTGTTCTGGTCTAACCAAGGAATATTGGTGTGGATAGGTAGATTCAAAAGTACAGGGTGCTCTGACACTGCTGGAATCAAAGATATGTGTGTGAAGAGAACAGGAACTGGAAGAATCATCATGTACACAAATGCAGTCAAATCAGAGATTCAGATTTCCATGTACGTCTGAACAGGTCCTTAACAAGGGCAAACATATTAGTGGTGGCAGTCCCACTGCTGACATCAGCATCATGACTGTGCTGCTCCCCATGCCCTCTCATGCTTCCAGTAATCTTTAATTGAAAATTACATTCTTGATGCTACAAAGAACAGTATGTATTGAGTGGAGGAGAGGTGCTTTTTACATTCTACTTACCAAAAATGAGGTCTCTGTCACTGACCTTGCCTACTTTCCTCTTGAGATACAGCTACAGACACACACTTCCTCCTCTTTGTAGAAAACCTGCTCTTCCCTCAAGCTCTTTGCTAGCCTAAATTGAAGTTTTCCAAACAGAATTAATACCACCTGCTTGTAGACCAGCCCCACTTCCCTTGTGCCACTATTATGAGGGAGGACAGAATGAAGAAAGACCAACAAATTATGACTCCCAGTGCTTCTTCAGCTAAAGAGAAGCCCTTTCTTTTGCCACCATCTTACTGTGTGTCTTTGTCTTCTTCCCTCCCTCCCTATGCTATGGCAAGTCCACTGAACCACATCTTGGAATATCTATATTTTAGCTTTCTGCTCATCACCTTTTAGACCTAAAAATATTATGTTCAAGTACACTTCTAGGATAGCCCAGATCAATTTTTCTTTAAAGATTTACTATGTAATGGTAAATATATTGGTGTGGAATCAGATACTTCCTGGAATAAAAAAAAAGAGCTGCAGAATCAGGGTTTCACAGCTGGGTGTACAGCATAGTATATACAAACCTATTTCAAAACAGGAAAAATGCTCACTCCCACCATACACACCCTACTGGCAGAGGGCAGAGGTGATAGCAACCACAGAAAAAAAGCTTTTAAGAGAGCCAGTAGAAGTTCTTTGGGAAATCTACATGAAAATGAGACTCCAAAGACCTGAATTCCTTCCTCCATCAGAAATTACAGAGTAGAAGGGATAGAAGTCCTTTTGGAGGATGCCCCAGGAACAGATATTTCAAGTCTGTTGTGCTTAATTTTTCTTCAAGAAGGAACACTTCTCAGAGATGCAATATGGTGGTTCCCGTGTTTGGTGGAGTGTGAGAGTTCAACTTCCCCTATAGCCAGTTTTTTTCCCATTCAAAAAATCCTAGGATGACTTTTTGCAGGGGCTGGTGCCACACAAAAGCAAAGGAAGCTGGTGTCAGCCAAAGCATCCCTGAAGTGAGATGAGTGATGCCAAGAAGTCTGCACTATGCATCTAGCCCTTGGCTTCTCATTTCTAAAACTACCAAAAGACAGTCAAATGTTTTCACAGTTATGTGCTAAACTTCCTCAGCTTCCTCAAAACATGCTAACCTTAAGTAGTGATGGACTTGTGATGTACTCACTGCTACACCAGAGGCAGCTGAAAAATTCCCTTCTTACAGTTTCCTACAACCACAAAAGTCAGTGCTTATGAGGTCAAAAATAAAACCCCTCAAAACTGTTGGCAAAGCAAATAAAATGGCACTGGAGCTTGAGACTATGAAAACTCACTGCTATAAAGCCCTGACATGCTCAAATCAGGAAGATACAAAACCTGGTCACAGTACTAACTACACACAGAATTGCTCTCTCTGATGTTAAAAATGCAGGTAATAAAAACAGAAGAGAAAGGGAAAATGCATTTAGATAATTAGCCTTTGAATCCTGTCTGTTTGTGTGGCTTTTATTGCTGTATAAGTTCTGTCTCTGCCTATGGAAAGATATTGCTATTAATGTTATAAAGTATTTTGTACTGCTGAGTATTCAGTTTTTTTGAGATCCAACACTAAACTATTATACAACTTCCTGTGAATCAAGTAGGCTGTGATTCAATTTTATAAATATAGGCAGCTGATGCCATCTTAAGGACAAGAGGTTATCCTGCTTGGGTGTCCTGAACAGCACAGGCCATATATAATCTGTGCTGTTTGTCAGTGGTATCTCAAATATGCCAGAGTATGTAAACCAGTAGTAGATACCTGCGTGCAGGTAAGCCAGTGACCCTTGTCCTGACCCATTTGGTTCACAAGCTCCAGAATACAGAGTTTTTCACCAATATCCTATACCAATCATTCATCTCCTATGGAAAAGAGAGGAGAATTTTTGGTAAATTGGTATAAACTTGGTATACCATGAGGACTTGGGCTTACGAAGGGTCAAAAGAAGAAACCGGCATGGCCAGGTGCATTCAAATTACTCTGTGCACAATTGTATATTTTTCACACCACAGCTTAAAATTCAGATAATGCACACTGGCTTAAAAGACAAAACTCTTCAGCTAACACTGTACCCTCAAATAACTCAAAACTTCAAGTTACTAGAGTTTAAGGGTTACAGAAGAGCAAAATAGTAGGCTAATGAAGAGTTACAGAAAGGAAGACTGCTTGGGCCACAAGGGGTGCAAGGGTAAGCTCCCCAGTATATGCCTTTTATTGTTGCTAAATCTGTTTTCTCTTTTTGGCATATTCTTTTGTTTTTTTAATGAGTAGCCCAGAGAAGGTCTGTGTGAAAATACAGTTTTCCTGGGAGTCTGGGGTTTTTAGTTGCTTGAGGGTATCTGTATGAATGCTTCCATAGCCACAACTGTCTGTGTAGGCAATGGTTGCAGGTACTGTGGTTACTCTGAGCTCTTCTAAATTCACTGTTTGTGGACTTGTGAATGTTTGTGAGCAACCACATGTGCCCTGCTTCCACTGCTAGGATAGACACATGCATTTATATTGGGAAAAATACCTCCCTCTTATCTACTAGAGTGTTGCACAATGCAAATCCAGCAGCAGCAGCAGAAGGATGCAGATTCCTCCTGCCTCTCCTCCTCGTCCACTCTTTTCCTCCTGTCACCCCAATGATACTGATCTGTGCTGGGCATTTGCTGGAAAGCTTAAATGTAACCATTATTTTTTAGGTTGCTGGAATTGAGGTGGGCATCAAGGACTCCAATGAATACAAATAAGCTCAGATCCAAGAAAACTGCATCTTGTCTAATCTTCATTAAGCAGTAATCTGGGAGGCACCTTGCTTACTCTCATTTTGTATGGAAGGAAAGCAAGCAGCCCACAGTGTCAGCATTGCTGAAGTCTGGATTGATCTCACATGCTTGCATCCTGAGGGCTCCTAATTCTTTTCTACCTCAATAGCTATAATCTGTCCCAAGAAGTAATATTAACAATGAGACAATTCCCTCTACCCATTACTGGAGCAGCAGAGGCAAAACCTTTTTCTTCCTTATCGAGTTCACAAACGTGTGTTCAAAACAGACACAAATCCAAGATGCAAGTCTGGGGATTTTGTTGGATACTTCTCCAAATTTCACATGCAGAGGCTGCATTTGAATCCATTGATTAAACTTGCTTATTTAAATACAGAAGTTTACAGCTTCTTCTTAAAACATATGATCTGGAGGACATGGAATGGTGGGATTTTATTTCTCTCTAATTCACTTAGGTATCGATTGTGCAAACCTTGCACGTTCTCTCTCATCACACAATGACCCCTTTAAGTGATAGCACACAGTTCTTTTGCAGTTTCGGCATCCCAAGTAAGAAACACAAAATCCCATAAAAATGATATTTGTGTAATGGGAGAACCTATCAGGTACAGAAGGACCTAGGCAATGAGGAAATTATTCTCTTCATGGTCCAGAAGTGTACAAATAAAGTGATACTCGTCAAAAGGAAAAAAGTGCAAGCCCTGGAAATAGATGTAAAAAAAAGTACAAATACTCTTTGGTCATGTAGTGACAGGACAACATAGAAAAAAATATGTAGAAATCTTATAAAATGGACATGAAATCAAGATAGAATCTGTGCACAGATTAAAAAGATAAATGCAAACTTGGCTTAATTTTTTAATAGCAGTGGTGATACTGAGTGCAGGACAAGGCAGTATAGCTAATGGGAATGAGAAAATGAAAGTAAACTCAGATAATACTGCACTCAAGGAGGTGGAACAGAAGAACTTTCACCCCAAAATGTTTAAAGAACTGATAAGGGATATTGCAGGATAAGCTGCAAGAATTTTTATAAACCTGTCAATATAGAAGGCTATTATATGATACGAGAATACCTGATTTAAAATATACAAGTAAGGGAGAAAAAAAGTGATCAGGGCAACTACAGATTCAGTTATATGATCTGGTGGTAAGCAATGCTTCACAATACATGCAGAAGCAATTAAAGACATAAAGGCAAGCGGAAAATAATATAAAGTGCATTATAGATTTTCCAAAAGCTGAAGAAAGACCTGATTGCATTTTCAGGTAACTGATTTTTAGACAAAGGAAATGCAGTAAAGACTAATCTATCACCATTTAAGTAAAACATTGGATACAGTGTATAACTATTAGTTAAGATGTTGATTATGGCATTAGTAAAGAATTTTTAGGCAAATAAGGAATTGATGAAAGATATTTCCACTGGTCAGGCTGAAAGGGGAATTTATTAATGGAGCTCCTTAAGGAGTGAGAACAATTTTATTTAATATTCTCATGATTGATCTTAACATAAAAGACTCTGCTTTTGAAGTGGACTCCTGACACACAGAAAACACTGTCAATGTGGAAAGACGGAGGTGAATAAACAAAGATCTGCCTAACCTTGAGGGCTGGTCAAACAGACATGAGAAAAGCAAAGTGCAATGGCAGGCACTACAGCAAAAGTTTCTCATGTGAGTGGGGAGCTCGTTAGCTGGAAAGAACAGTGGAGCAGGTGGACTTGGGAGCAGTAACACCTCTTGTGGTGACTGTGCAGTGACAAAGTAATGGAGATGTCACTGAAAAAAGCATTGGTAGAGATCTCATCTGAAAGAGGGCAAAAATCTGGTTCCTCACTTCAAAAACATCTTGCTCTGGTTTGGGTTTGAACTGCTCTGCTTGTATGAACCAAGGCAAAGAAATTTCAGGTCAGAAGGTCATTAAAAGAGCTGATTTTATTTTTTATTTTCTAAACTGTTCCCCAGATCAGGATGATCTGGGTCTGCAAAAGTACTTAATTATACAGAGACTAACTGATATCTCTTTGTCTGTTTGTGCAAAAGTTTGCAATGGCTAGAAGCAATACGGAATCACAGCCTGCACTGGATCTGTACCAATTTGTTCTGACTAGGAATTTGATCCTTCTGCTTTTTCTCTTGATGAGGAAATGTGATCCTTTTGCCTTTTCACCCACAGAAATAACTCAGGCCTTTCATTTGGCCTACCACCCCAACCCTTGTTGCTAAGGATGAAGAGATAAATGCTGCAAAAGCAGCACTGGAATAGAAATCCTTGATAAACAAATAGAAGAACATGTAGTTCTCATAAAAATGATAATTAGAGCCCAGCATGATGAGGCTGATTTTTTTCATAGTAATAATAATAATAAAAATTTTTAAAAAATTCCAAGAGCATTAATTGAGGAGGGAGTTACATTTGCCAGCATTATTACTGTTATTATTGTATTATCACTAATAACAATGATAAGGCTCTTGCTAAGGGATAGGACCTTCTATGTAACTAAGTAAACAGCCATCAAGAAAAGGACTTCCCTGAAGGCATGTCTTCAAATAATAGACAATTTTCAGATCTGCTTACAGACCACTGCCAGGTACCAGCTGATTGCTTCTCTCTAGCAACAGTTTGTTTTTACCTTCCCAGTTACACTGATGCCATGGAATGACAAAGCTGGCATTTGTGTAGGCAGACATTTTCTGGTCCAGCCCTAACTTCTCCCATAACCTGTCTTCCTATCCCCATCTCATCCATCAATTTATTTGTTCCTTCTTTCCCACCCCAGCGTAATGTTTGCAGAAGGCACCACTTTTAATTTAGCCAGGAAATGATTTAATAGTGATAGGGAAATAAATTGATCAAACCTTTTGAACAGCAGCCATGGGAAGAAAGAAACACCCCCAGCCATTTCACAGTAACCTCTGCCTGGGCTTAAAGAAAACTCATAAGCTCTCAGCACGAATTAGCATGGCCTCATTATAAAAACAGAATTGGGGTCAGAAGAAACTAAGATGGGTAAGAGAAAAAAAAATCCCATCAAAAGCAACATCTGAGACAGAAATGCCTTAAGTGGGATGAGCAAAAAAAGCAAAGCTTCAGAGGCAAGGAAGGGGCTAGAGATAGAAGAGAAGTAAACACAGCTTTCTTAAAAAAAAAAGGGGCAAAAAAGGGAACCACCCCCCACCCCCCGCCAAAGTCTTGATGCCATGCTGCAGAAAAGAGTTTACATGCTTGCCTTCATGAATTGCCATTCCTGAACTATTTACAGTCCTTGCTGCTACGATGGCCTGGTGGAGCCATTGCTGTCTGATGGCCTGTGGAAAAGACAGCCGTCTTGAAGGCTTTAGTTGCACAGTCTGAATTCCAAGGGAAGAAAATGTGAATGGCAACTGCACTGCTGGCATTTGGTGTGGAAAAGACCTGTCTCTTCTACCTGAGCTTCTACCTGAGTATTTATTTCACAAGCATGACATCACTCCACACTGTAACAGCGGTGATCCCCAACTACACTGAAATTCCTTTGTAATGACACAAAGCATCCCAGAGCTGGCATTAGTCACCAGCAACAAAACCAGTAGCTAACTACAAAAATGTCTCTCATCATGCTGCCATTTCCACACACTTAGCTGCAAAAGGAAAGTACCAGAGGGTCCTGCTGTCAGCTCGATCTCCAACTTGCCATGGAGAGGGGGCAACTCAGCTGAGGTCCCCAGCAAGGGGACCTGTGCAAGCACAGCTGCTGGCAGGGCAGCTGGTCTCTCTCCACAGGCCCTCTACTCACACTGGGCAGCTGATTCTGCCTCCACTGCCTTGGAGGAAGGTACTTGGGAAAGGAGCTCCTTCTTACTCTCCACACTCTCAGGAGCTTTACAACCCACCCTCAAAAAAGCCAATGCCGCTTTAGCATTAATAACTATCCCACCCATTCCCATAGCTGACACACATGAGCCTTGGACCCCACTTAGGAGCAGATCATGGTGACTGCATAGGCAGGAGGAGAAGAAGGCACAATGTGCCTTGCTCAGGGTCACAGGAAAAGCACAAAAGAAGCATCACTGTCTCCTCTGTGGCAGCTTAAAAGACTATCTCTGACTTATTCACAGAAAAAGGTAATAACAGTAGTCATGAAAGTTTCTGGCACAAGAAAAAAGCCCAGAATCAGCCCCATTCATTCAGTTTTATGAGAAAGAGAAACAATGGACAGGCTGTAAAATTTTTTCCCATCCCTACTGCAGACCTGCAAGCCACTCTCCCAAACCTCTTGGCCATTCGGCTTCTTTTTCCTTCCAGAGACAGGCTTTGGCTTGCTGCCATCCAGACAGCACAGCTCTATTCACACTGGGCTTTGTTGCACTGCCTTTGCCCTGACAGGTGGCAGCAGGGATGGAAAGAAGCTGGCAAGGCAGAAAATGTTACAAACCAATTGAGTCAGCAGCCCAGAGGATTTGTCACTTCACTCTTTTCTCCCCACTTTTAAATTATTTTATTTTATTAATTCTGCCTGCGGGGAAGGATGGGGGATAATGGGGGTGGGGGAAGATAGATTAAAAAGAAATACAGACTGGACCTTGAGTTTATTTACTCTAATATTGTCCCTGATCATTCTGACTCTTAAATCACCCTGCTGCACAGCAGCAGGATCTTCCAACATCAATATTAATGCTCCTTGCTTATGGCAGTGGCTATTGGAGGTGGCATTTCATAGTTCAGATGTAAAAATTAAAAGGCAAATTTGAGAGAGAAGGGGTAGACCTGCTCTATTTGCTCAGTCTGCTGAGTAAAAACCCCTCAGTCAATTTTACAACTGTCTCCCATTAGCAAAGGATCAGAACTCAAGTGTAATTTGAGAATTACCTCCCACACTGAGCAGAAGTATGCATTTGAAAACTAAAAGTCAAGCTAGTCAAATACCTGAAAAGCAGTGTCATCTAGTCTCAGCAAGGTCTAAATACAACAATGTCCATGTTTTTGATGTTGGTTGCTATAGGATATGGCCAGCACAGAAGAAATTGCTCTTGTGGGATATGATGGAAGTGGCAAATCTACCTTGATATAGGTGGCTTTAAATATTGAAAAAAAACCCAAAAAACAACAAACCTGAAACTTTTCCCCTTCCTCCAAATGCAAGATGCTTGCCTAAAATAAGAGATTTCTTAAAAAAAAACCCCACATTGTAATTTTTGTTTTCCACTCTCTCCATTCCTTTTAATATAAATCTCCTCTGTCTGTCTAGGACTAGAAACTTCCTTGAAAAAGAAAACAACAAGAGGCTGGATTTTCTGTAATAGCATGCCACCAAGAGCTGTGACTTAAAGAAATATACCAACTATAACAACACTCTTGAAAAAAAAGCCCTAAAATTGGCAACATTACTAGGTCTATGAGTCACAGGGGCAAGGCACATCAAGCACCAACTCCAGTAGGTATTCCTGCACCCTGTCCTATGGAAACCCCTTTGACTGTTATTTGGAAGGAGATGTTAATCAGGTCACAAAAACAGCATTGCTGTGTTAGCCAGGCACTGCTCTGGAGACCAGCTGGGCAGTCCTGCAGGGCCCTGGGTTAGGACAGGTCTAAGGCTGCCCAGATGAGCATCAGCTGGGTTGTACGTGCAACCCAAGGCAGAGCACCAGAGCTGTCTGCAGCTCCACATTGAGAGGGGCTGCCAGAGAGAGAACAAGGGGGCAAGGATGCAGTGGGAAGGTATGGCAATGTCTCACAGAGGAGGTTCTGTAAAACATCATTTCACATGGAGTACTGTTTGGGTACCTGAGTCTAATCATGGAGTTAACAGCCCTTATTTGCACAACCTCACATTCGCACACAGTGGTGCATAGGATACAAATCAAACCTCTGTCTACTTACAAACAGCATCCAGGCTATTAGGACACAGCAAGCAGCAGACCAGCCAAGATCATACAAAGGAAAACATTTCATCTTCCAGCTCCCTATATGGTACCAAGAGACAAGTTTTGCACCAAAAGGCTTGCTCCCTTTTCATCATTTTCTATTTCTGCCCTTGCTGTCAGTGCAGAGTGGCCCAAGAGAAAGGATTTTTAGTACTTGCTGATGCTTTGTTTAATCAGATGGCCGCTGGAATCAAGGTTTGCTGGTTGAAGAGGCAGCTGAGCAGGGACTTTCAAAGAGCAGAAATGTCAGTCAGTCTCTTGGGAGACAATCCCTAATCCATCTAGAGCTCCTTCAGACACTCTTAATTATTGGCTTGTATTTTAAATGGCATGCGGAAAATGGGGTACCTTTAAAATAAATAAATAAGTGAATAAGAATGAGTTGAGTTTATCTGTTAAGCTGCTGACAACCCATCTGTCTGAATTCCACCCAGCACTTAGCACACAGAAGAGCAAAGCAGGGCTAAGTTGATTTAAAATTTGGCACAGATGCAAGTGAGTAGATGCAGATGCTGAGTAAGAAACAGCAGAGATCACTCCTTTTCCTTACCAGCCACATTTCCAGAAAGCTCAGTGCTCCTGACTTAATGGAATACACATTTCTTCCAACACTCAGTCATCCCCAACTGTTTCAGTGCATTTCTGCCTGGCTTCAGAGAATTCCTGTTATCTCAGTCCCTACTGAGCCTCTTCTCTTCTGTCACATTTGGTGCAGTGGTTGTGCAAAGTTGGAAAAATCCTCACTAAAAACCAAACACACACCTGAAAGTCTTCCAGGTCTATCTTAGAACAATGTCAAATTAAGATGAAATATAAGTCAATCTAACCAGAAGGATTTCTCACTAAAACTGTTGAGTTGAAATTTCAGTTGCATTGCAAGTGAAGAATGTAACAACTGATATTCCTGGAGCTAAACTCACTCCTTTGATTTCTACAGTAGCAGTACCTATGCTGAAATCTCATCTGCCCAGGGCAAGAAATAAGAAGTGGTAGTAGTAGTCATGAAATCTGTGGAACTTTTACTGTTAAATCAAATCTGAGTCTCTCTATACTTACAATCTATATTTAAGAAATCCTACTTCCCTATATAATTAAGATAATCATACTATCTCCAACACAGAGTTGACAGACCCCTTGCATGCTGCTTTCTAGCCATGGCTGATTTTGCAAATGCAAGGAGTTTGCTTTTACAAAAGCAAGTGAATAGAAGGCTGGAAAAAAGTTTTGGTGTGGCTCTGTGAAATAGAGAAGCATTATGATTCCTGTGCTACAATTAGAAACAGAGGCAAGGGGATTTCCCGATTTGCCAAGGGGATGTACAAATCTCTGTGGCCGCACTAACCTTGCCATAGCCTCTGGGCATTGTGTTGGTATTGTGACACTGGACATGTTCTAAATGAAACACAGAGGCAGAAGCCCCTATTCCTCAGTTATAAGGGAGCTCTACTTTCTCAAAGATTGGCACTGTAAGGTGGGTCTCATGACCTAGTTCTAACTTGCATTTATACATTTACCTTATACATTTACCTCTCTGCTTGCTCTGACCCCGTTCCCCTTTCCCGCTTGTGGGTAGATGCATTTTCAAAGTGACCTTTCTTGCTGCTGCTCACTAACAAAGAAGAGCAGTGAAGAATA
Source organism: Aegithalos caudatus (assembly GCA_013389925.1). NCBI lineage: Eukaryota > Metazoa > Chordata > Aves > Passeriformes > Aegithalidae > Aegithalos > Aegithalos caudatus. The sequence continues at coordinate 690,274 of WEIU01017882.1, forward strand.
CCACTTCAGATGGGAGACAGAGCTGGGAGAAACACCATCCAAAATGGTACCTGCCCAAAAGCACGGATGGGAGGACTTAATTAAGAAGATGTGAATTCAGCCTTTTAGCTCTAACCGTGGGTGTCAAGGATATTTTTTTCAATGCAACAAAACTCCATGCCTACTTTTACATAGTGCTACCCTCTGCAAAATAGCAATCACAGGAAGAAGTGGGTTCAGTTGTGGTCCATGCAAAGAATCCCCCATGAACAGTCAGGCTCTTGAAAAGCTTTGAGAGAGGACGGCCAGTGAGTTCATCTCTTTACAACCCAGTGGCTCAAAGAGACATCTTTGCCTTCAGTCAGCACTCAGATGTACCACAAGGCTTCCCTTTGTGAGACAGAATAGACGTCTCCAACAACAGCGAGCATTGTCCATGCAGGCATAAAGCAATATTTGGACATGCTGAATAGCTTCCTAAGATGAGAAAAAGTGCTGAAGAAACACTAAATTATGACAGATGGGAGCCCTAGAAATGCAACTACCCCCAAACTGGAAAATGAAAAGCCAGCACAAAGGGCAGGCATAACAATAGAATTTAGGCATAACGGAATACACGCCATTTAATGCGGAGTGCACTGAAGCTTCGATACATAAGTCAAAATCCTAGCCATTAAATAGCCTCATTTAAAAAGTTTTAAAGCAATTAAAATAAATTAGAAACTTCACAGGAGGACAAAATCACTGAAAAGGATAAGAAGCACTTTATGCCAAGCTCTGCTTCTGACAGTGTTGTGCCCACGAGGCCAGATTTTTATTTGAGAAGAGCTCGGGGGTAGATTTTCAAGGGCTCTGCACCAATAATTAGGGACAGATTTTTCCAAACTGCTCAGCTTCCATTATCCAAACAAAGGCCAGATGTACCAAAGTTCTCAGGGCCCAGCAATTTCTACTGTGACAGTTATAGTCACAACATGGCCAGATTTTTCAGAAACATGACCATTTATTTCCAGTCTGCTGAAGGAGGAAGTGGCCTACTTAAAAGCCATCTTCTCGGTTTTGTTCACTGGCATGTTGGAAGTAGATGACTTTTCAGTCCCACTAACAGTGAGAGGGCTTCAACTTTGCCAAGTCTGAGGCAGCATGGTCTTGAAAGACAAGTGGAATATACCCTGCTGCTTTTAGTCTATTTTCCTTAATTCCTGCTCAAGAGACATCTACCATCGACCTCCATATGGAGCACTTCAGAGCTGACTGCAGAAGCAAACTTGTGAAATTATGATACTGCCTCCAGCCATGTTGCTGAGCTAGGTACATCATTTGTGGCACACCAGAATAGGAGCCTAAGAAAGAGAAAAATCCCTTAGCAATGCTGCTGATGGAGAAGAGCTCACAACAGGACTTTTTCAGCTCTTAAGCTGTTAATAGGTCAATTTGGAAAAGAAGCAAACTGAGGCGACACTGCAGTCAGGCCACAGACCACCAGGCTAGAAAAGAGGAGTTTGCTTCCTCTCAAATCATCTGAAATGGATGTTGCAATTCTTCCTAGTGCCAAAGTCATCTGGATCAGGACTGCTGTACATACAGGAAGTGGTGCAGAGGGATAGTACTTGACAAAACCAAACTCTGTAACTCAGCAATGCCTACTTTCCCCCAAACTGGGGACTTTTGGAAAAACACTTTCTATAAAATCATGTAGGATTCTTTCCCTCGAAGTAATTACTGTTCTTTCCAGAAGAACACATTGGTGAACTTCTCCAGTGCCTTACATGTCTTTTTTTTTTTTTTGTCAGAACACTACACCTGCTCATAGTTAACACTGTACCTGCCCAAGGGAATGAGTTAATGACTAGTGCCTCCAAACAGGCCACTCCACAGCAATGATGCTCTAGTAAAAGACCAAAAGTGAGGTTCTAGCTCTAAGGAAGTTCAGGATGCCTTTAAAACTGTGAGAGTACCCAACAGTCTGTTACCTAGCTCTTGAACCTTCAGTGGATTTGCAATGTGTGCAATAAGATGTCTCAGTCTAGTTCCAACCAGGATTAAGCAGCAGCTGCAACACACCACAGAGCACATGGAAACAGGAGACTTTCAATTAGACCTGAAGTCCTATGTACTCAGAAAAGAATAATGAGACAGGCACATCTAAATTATCTTATGCCTTCTGATATTTTAGATTTTCTTTTGTGTCTTTTCTGTGTTCTAACACTCAAAACAACCAGAAAGAATGGAACAGGGAGTAAAAATGCTCAGCTTTTTGGATTTTTTTTCCCTGATACTTATGCCTTCCATATCCATTTTTACCAATGGGAAATTAAAACCCACTGCTAGTAGAGCACCATTAAAGCATCTCAAAGTTACAGTCAGAAAAGGAAAATAGGGTAACTCAGGTCATGGGAGAACACCAGTGCTCCTAGTTCACCAGTGATTCTGTAGTGGCTTGATGTCTTTGCTATCTAATCATACATTTGATAACCTCTAACAGCTGTATTTGAGAGCAACGCAGTCAGTGCCTTATGGAGAGATGTACAGGGCACTGAAGAAATTGCTGTCAAAAAAATGTCAGAAAAGACAAGCTGAGACTTTAAGTTTTTACTTGTAGAACTGGCTCCAGTAATCTCGTCTTGAATAACTTCAAGTGGGGCAGTAAAGAGGAACATGCTCCTTTGCTGCTCATTGTTGTATAAAATCTGAGAAGACATCCCTGCTGGAATTAAGTGTTAGCAATTGCATACTGTAGAGAATACTACAGCACAGTAAAGTACACCAGAGAGAAGTATCGTGGCACATTCCTGTTGAACCCAGTTTGTTTAAAAAAAAAAAAAATTAATTTGTATTGCCCAAACTTGGAAAGAAATCTTTTCTTCTGCATTGCAACCTTCACCCATTGTAAGTGCACCAGAAATTCCTAATTTTCTTCTCTGCAGAGCAGCAAGCAGGTGCATAGCAGGATAGTGTATTAGACCACACCATCCCTCCTTTATGCTGCCTGTTCCCTGTGGGGGCAAGATAATTACATCCACCCTAAGAAAACATCAATATTTTATTTTTAATGAGCTGGGCAGACCCAATTATCTCAGTAGGCTGTTAATAAGTGAAATTGTGAAGTACGGCTGCAGCTTTGATGGAAACAGAGTCATCTCTGAAATGGGAATTTCTGACACACAGAGTATTAAATAAGATGCCAGACTGCTGGAAGTTAGTCAGAGAAAAACTGTATAAGAAAGAAAATTTGCCTTAGCAGCAACTCTCAGTATTAAAAGATAATAATTCAAAACACAAAGAATCATCATATCAGCTTAAAAATCACAACTCCTGAAATAATAACGTATAGTGTTTTTCAGTACCATTCTCATTATCAATGTTTTGTGTTTCATATCACCAAGTTTTTTCTCCCCTGAAATAGTGATAAGAAATGCCTTTTTTTTCTTTTTAAGAAGTAAACAATCTTATGGAAACAATATAGAAAGTAAGATTTAAGGTAAAAAAAAAAAAAAAAAAAAA
>WEIU01017882.1:693768-730249 GCA_013389925.1 Aegithalos caudatus
AAAAAAAAAAAAAAAAAATTAAAAAAAAAAAAAAAAAAAAAAAAAAAAAAAAAAAAAAAAAAAAAAGTATGAAAAATCTTGCCATTGTGTGGTATAGTGAACCACGCATTGGCAGGGAAAGGACATTTTTCCCTTTACTTTCACAAGACATTTGGTTCAGGGAGCACATTAATCTCTTGCTATTCCCTTCCCTCTCTTGCTGTGCCCTCAGAATATGCCCTTTTCATTCACACGTTAAAAGACAGATAGAATAGAAGAAAATCTCAAAAGATCAATGGATGAATTTTCTGGAATATGCAAAACTTACTAACCACATTGACTACAATGGAAACTGGAGAGATGATTCAAAATGTGATGGAAAACTACAAACATGCATTCCTGCTCAAGCTTTTGCATGCAACTGAACTCTATCAGAACAGAGAGCCTTTTACAGACTCATAATTTAAATTTTATTTTCCTATTTAAGATGAATTCAAGTTCCAAAATAGAGTAAAGATAATTTATTCTCTAAGCAATATAGTAGATATTAATCATCAAGTGAAATCTATAAGCATTTAATTTCCTCTTGAATCTCAACACGTGTTCTTTTCATAAACCAGAGAAACAGAGTTACAAATGCAGTTTCAACCTCAGATTACCATGAGATTACCTAATTTTTCACATCTCAGATTTAGGATTTTTTTTTTTTTTTTAGAAGAAGATAATCATAAACATGGAAACAGTGCTGTGTCCTGCTGTCCAGGAAAACCAAACTCACCACTGCAAAACATGAAATTTAAGTGTATTTGGCAGGCATGCTGGTGAACTTGACACAGTTTGTTGTCTAACCCATAAATGCAGATAATATAAATGTGGTTACAGGCACTGGTCAAGCCACACATGAGCCTTGAGCTCTTGTCCATGTGAAGTGGTTCTTCCACCTATTCCAGTCACTTCACTATGATCAGTGGTGCTGTTAGTGAAACAAAGCTAGTCTTTGGGAATCAGGATATTCAATCCAATCGCCAAATGAATAGTTGCTCCAAAGAGAAAGCCAGCCCCTGGTTCTACATCTGACACGCCAGCTCTCGATTTTATAATTCCTTTTTCCCTTTAATAATTCCGACAAATGTCGAACAATTCTAAACCTGGTTCTGTAGCTATGGCCCTCATGAAATGAAATGCATGTATTAGTGTAATCATTTTACTGACATTCCAGACACTCAGCCACATGACCTTGCAGTTCATTTTAAAGGGCAAGAGTGGAATTAGCATCCTCAGCCAGCTCAGTGAAATAAACATAAACCACATAATAACAAGGGGGGAAAAAGCAAAACAAAAAGGGAAAAATAAAAAGTTTGCAAATTTTGAACTCCCCTAATCAGTTGTCTTCCACTAAAAGCAGAGCTTCTTAAGACTTCTTTCTTCCTTGACTGCCTATCCTAATCATAAAAAAATCAGACATTTAATTCCAGAAAGATGCAAAGGCACAATACACACTTTGATCCAAAGCTGTTTCTTCTTGTTGGACTCCAGAAACAGTTTTCAGGCTTCCAAAGGCTCTTTGCCAGCTCTGATTAGAAGCCACACTGGCTGACACAGTAATTGCTCTATAATCATATCTTCAGTACCCTGACCTGGTTTATGCATACAATCTATATTCTAATAGCAGTCAACAGGTCACCAGTTAATAAAAATACCATTAACATCCCCCTGTGAGTAAGAAAGGGAGATATTCATCTCACTAGGCCAGTGGTGGGCCAATATAATTTCCGTGGCTGTTACTGTAATTAACTCTGCCGACATGTGGATCTCCCTGGAGGACAATGCAAGCATGGAGTGACCTTGCTGAGAGTCCTCACTGGTGGTATTGTGGTGGGAACAAAGATTTCCAGGGACTCAGGTCAGAAAAGAGTGGGTACTTCCCGCAGCCTGACCTCTCAAAGAAAGAGAAGCTAGGATGGCATGGGCAGCCAGAACAAGCATCCTGTGGTCAGCAGTGTTACAGGGCAGGCAAAGAGAGTGAAAGTGAGCAACAAAGGGAGTCAGGCAGGCAGGAAAATGGTGGGGAAAATAATTTTTGAATTGAGAGGTAGTATTTCCATCCGTGTAAACACAGTTTGTGTGGCACGTGTTACAGCCATTATGTGTAGATCAGAGGAGTACTGGAAAATTCCACAGGTTTCCTAAAAATATTCTTAGAGGGCTGTGTTCCCATCTAAACCTTTACCTGAGGCATTTATTGTATCCATGAGCAGAAAGCTCTGTGTATATCAGGAGGCACAAGATGCCTTAAGTAAAAGGGTTTTTTAAATAGGTTTGTGGGGAGAGATACCACCTCTGGAAATCCAGAAATCCTCTAGAATCCCAGAAACCAATGTAAGGATCTATGCCAAAGAAACCAGTGGATGCAAGACATAAAAAATAAATTCTTGAGAGAAACTTGGGCTTGCACGTCAATGAAGCAGATACTGACTGTCCCATACAGTGAGTTATGCATATCCTCAGTTTCTAGGTTTGTTCCCTAATTCTTTACATTGCCTCCCAGTTTTGCTGTCTCACACAGCCCAAGTCCCAGGAAAATTCATCCCAAAGAGAGGATTGACACTTGCAGTGCAGGCTGCACTCCAATCTCATCCATCTCCTCATGCAGGAGTCACTCAATTGGAGACAGACCAAGACCTAGCAAAATTCATTTCGCACACCTTAGTCCTGTTCCAAGTTCAAAGTCAGCTCCCAGCAAATAAATGTCCTGCATTTAACTGCTGTAACACACCTCCTCCAAATCATCTCAGATCCAGTTCATTTCACTGCCCGCATAGACATTTACATTCTGCTCCACCTACGCATGTTCACCTGGACCCAAGCCCAGGAGACAGGAATGACCGTTCCCCTCCTCAAATTAGTATCTCTCAAAGGTCCTCTTCTCCCTTGGTTCCTTTTCTTCCTTACTTGAACAGCACCACAGCACATATTTGGAGACTTCAACAGTTGTTATATTGCCAGATGAAGGGACAGGACTGAGAGAGACCTGCTGACTGGATTTGTTTCATCAGCTGACACAGACTGACACAGACAGGCACTTTAAAGACAGCATGTCACTGTCAGATGAGACTTGCCAGCCTTTCACAACATGTCAGTCTCTGAGGACCCATAAAAGCTTTGATGTTGTGCCACAGTCTGGGTTCTTTCTGACCACTGTTGAGCCCATTATATTGGTAATGTTGACAGCACTGGATAAAAGTGACTACTGTGTAACAAGAAGCTCAAAACGTTTTAGTGTAATAAACCCTACACAAATATAGTACTTAGTTCACACAACAGTTTGCAAGTACTAAGGATCCAGTTTGATTGCAACTGTTGAACAAAATTCAGTTCAGAGGTGTTAAAAGAGGGCTCCCACTGCTACAGTTTAGGGTGAAACAGCATACTGCACTGGGTAATGAGTGCTTAGATGCTACCTGCCAGTGCACGGCGTCCTTCATTCTCAGGAACACTGCACTCTGCTTAGTCACTTGATGAGGATCCATGTGATCAAATCCATACAGATTCAACTAAAACTGATCCATGGAAGAAAAGCACTAGGAACCCAAAAGGGGCATTGGGAGAAAAGGACCAGGAATTCTTGAGAGGAAAGAGCAACAAAAAATCAACTGTATCAGCATGGAATTTTTTTATATCAGTTCTCACAATAACAGACAAAAAAATGGAAACCCTATGCAGCATAGTTTATAACTGAATTATCCAGTGATGGCATGCAATATGTCTTTATATACCAGATTACAAGATGAAGTGGAATCTACATAGCTAATAAATAGCTCAGGTAGAACCCACTTTCAAAGACAATTTTTATTGCAGATTAAGAAAAATTGCAAACACACAAAAAAAAAGTATGTGGGACAGAGAGGAATCACTCAGTAATCAAGACATAAGATCAGAAAGAGAACAGAATGTGAAAACAAAGAAAGCCAGAGAAGGAGAAAAAAAAACACCAAATTAACTGGTAGAGAATATGGGAAGCAAAGGAATGGGGAGGAAATACTCAGTAGCCTGCATGTTCTTATGCTTTTAGTGGCCAAATTTAGAAGCATTTTCAAACACAGCTGTAGCCTTAGGTTATTACTATGGTATTATAAATATTCACGTTTTTCCAAGCTCTTCCATGACTTCTAACCTAACCTCTCAGTGTGGCAATAAAATTCTGTCCTCACTACTGCTTTGTCAGTCATGCTTCCCTCTTGCTTTGCTTGCAAGGTGCAGCATCATTAGATGTAGGGATCATCATCCATGAGGCTCCCTAATTATGTTTGTTAAAGTGCATTTGGGAGAACCTGGCAGGTCTCTTCTGCAGCCTCAGCGAGAAGGGCCCCAAAGATGCGCAATCTGGGATGGTAAAGGCAGAACTTGAAAGGGAAAAAAAGACAAAATAAAACAGGAAACAGGATGCATGAACATTGTATACTCAGCTCAGTTCACTAAAAATGGTCACTATCAGAGGTAATGTCAGCTGACTGTATTGTGCATGCATACAAACTCTGGAACCAACTACTTTGGTACTGCTGGTTGTAGATGAGGATAAAGGGCTTCCTAGGATTACCCCAAAATCTGATAATTGGGTTTTTTTGAGGGGGAAGTGAGTTGAGAAACAGTAAATTAATCCACATTTCCAATTAAGAATAACAACAACACAAGTATGAAAAGGTCTGGCTTAAAAAAAAAAAAATCAAAAATAAAAACTGAACCCCCATGAAAGGGTACTCAAGGTTTTATAACATTTCCCAGTAGAAGGATATTTTTAATGGGGTTCTATTATTAAGTGTAATCTAGCTCTATGGGAAGAAATGATGAAAAGCATTTCTTCCCATAGAATTTCAGTTTCATGGTATGTTCATAAACATGGCACAGTGCAGGACACTGTAGCTGCATTTTATCTGGCTAAGCCAGATAAGCCCAGCTGCAACCTGGGCTAAGACCTGCTGAAGCCTAACAGTGAGGCTGGGACAACAACAAAAAGCTAGTATCCTAGAGAAATGATGGACACCAGGGAAGATTATAAATCTGGAAGCAAGAATATTCCCTGAAGTCAGGACAGGAAGTAGCAGACTTGCCAAGAAGGAAGGCCCTCAACCTCAAGTGAAAATCTCTTCTGTTGTTTGATATTATTATCAAATGTAAGCATCATTTTCTTTTCAGGAAGCACATACTACCTGAAGTATACACATACATACATACATACATACACAGATGAAGGCCTGGCATTTACCATAACCCTGCAGCTATCAGGGGACAGATACAGATACATGTATCTGCCATTGATTTAGGAAAAAAAAAATCAAATTATAATTTCCTTTCTCTCCCAACAGTATCTTCCCTTCTCTTTCTTTACTAAAGGATGTATTTTTTCATTTACATACATATGAATATGTACATACAAAAATTTGCTTGATAAAATGATAGCCATGTGCTTGAATGCTGAATTTCTTTCCTGATCTTAAGGCATTAAAGACTTGACAGAGGAGCTCCAAACTGCCTCCCAGCTCAGGGAAGCTGTTCCAGCTCAGGACCATGAAGAGCAGACGTGGCTTGTATGTTCAGCTGTGTTGTCCCTACTCTAGTTCTTAAAAAAAGGAAGAGCAATATATGCCCCAGCAAGCACTGATGAGCCAGGATCTATTACACCAGCTGCATTAAAACAAAGTAGTGATCTCTTTTCCTCCCTTGCAGCTTTGTAGCTGCCTTTGTAAAAATAAAAATGAAATTAAAAACCCCAAAACACAAAACCAGGAAGGATGTAAATATGATTTTGGATTTGTTGTCAGCCTTCAGAAAGACGTTTGTTTTCCAGTAGAGTCTACTTTAGTTCAAAACCACTCTAAATAAAAGTAATAGATGAGAAATTTGTCATAAATATATTTAATGTATGTGCTTATATCACCTTGCTCCACTGGGAAACAAACAAGCACCACATCAGCACAAAAGCATGTCATTTAGTTCCATGCTTATAATGAACTGTATAGTATATACAGCAAAACTGAATTAGAGGTGAAGTCAACGATCTGAAGCTAATAAAACAATAAATTATAATAATAAATAAAAGCTGTCAGAAACAAGAAAGACCCATCACCTCCACCAGTATGTCCATTTGCCAGGCACAGAACTGTTCCCTGCAATTTCTGACCTAGAGAGTTTTAAACATCACAAGCAATAACATTCCCAGGGCTTCCCTTGAGTAGCTCAATTCATCTCACTGGCAAAGAGCTTTGCCCCAAGTGTTCTGAATTTTCTTTTTGCTTGGTTGTCACTATGTTCTCGAAACAATCCCCCACTGGGTGAATCAGAAGTCAGCCAGAGGAAAAGGAATTTAGAAAACCTCGTCCTGGGACCTCCCTGCACTTGATGAGGTAAGGTATGAAATGTGACTGTATGGATTTCTGCAGTGGCAAAATATCCAACAATTTCTGAAGGCAGAAAGAGAAACAAAAGCCACAATACTTCTGGGCTAAAATTTAAGCTGTTCTTCTAGAAAATATCTCCTAACCCTGTAGGGAGGCCTGAACAAGAGCTGCAAGCAGCAGGAGCAAAAGGTGGCAGATGTGAAAATGATGGTCATGGAGTGCAAGCTCTGCTATGGTATCAAGAGGACTGTTGTCACCTGGGACTGGGGGTGGAAACCCCAGACTCAGGAAGATTGTGTGTGCATTTCTGACTGCCTCTGGGTTATCAGTAAAAGCAAGAAAACAGATTTACAGGTGGAAGTACAGGGGGACTGCTCAGTAATCATCAACACATCTATTTCACAGGTTATGGTGTTACCATTTCAGAGAGTGCTGTTTTCCTCCTCCTTGGAGAAGCCAGAGAGATCCCAGTATAGCATGTGCCAGAGTGCCTTAGAACCATTCATAAACACTTTATGCACTTACCTGGAAGAGAAGAAAACAACACAAATATAAGCACATTACAGCAGACAGAGCTCCTACCAGCAGCTGCACCACCCTCGCTCAGCCCCCTACCTGCCTGTCACGCTGCACATTGGGAAGGACCCTTTGTGCTTTGGGTGGAAGCTGAGACAGGGCCATCCCTTCTGGGCTCTGCACAAGGCAGCTACACTGAATATTCAGTGACTTATCCCCTGAGGGTTTTGCTATCCATGGTTCACTGCTGATGCAAGCTGCAGCCAAAGAAGAAATGACAGGTGCCTGAAATTCACTTTTTCCTTCTGCGGCTCCCTCTTCCTTCCAGTCCTTTCTGCTCTGATCTTTTACCATTCACCATTTCCTCTCCCTACATCTATGGGTGCTTCATGGTGAGGTTTCATCCTGACAGAACAGTACACCTTTTGAGCAAATCCTATTTGGTCATAACATTTAGCTCAATTTCCTTGGATCCTTCCTTAGAGCTTGGCATTCCTTTTTCAGCTGCAAGCACCCAACAACCTGTCTCTAATTGTGACTGGCAGCACCTCTGCAATAAGGCACTGCTCCTCTCTGCCAAGCTTTTCAGGACATTAAGCCAAAGAGCCTTTTCCAAAACTGGCTCCTCAGCTGACCAAACCCTTGCAGCCACCGAACAGCTGACTAGCAAGGAGTCTCTGAAAACATTTTTTATCCCTCCAAATCTAATTGCCAGCTACTCAGATCTTCTACCCAGTCTTTCACTCTGGATCTAGATTTCCAGTACAGACAGAATGCAGATGGTGGGAAATTAATCCAACACTTAAAGATTTTCTGGTAGATAATATTATGTCTCATGCTGCCAGCCACACAAGTGTTACAGCAACAGTTCCTCATGCCAGGAAAAAACACGGCCTAGCTCTCATTTCTCCTTCCTGCCATCATAGACTCACACACGCTGCAGGGCTGGAAATGAGTTAATCAGATGATGCTCTATAAAGTATGCCAGTTTCTGTATAAACAATATTAAATATGATAATTTCCTCCCATCTTCTTTTTAAGCTGTTGCATTCGCATTCTCTCTCAGTCACATCAACTTGGGGAGGGAAAAACAACTGCAAGAAATCTTGGATTATGTAGTTATGCTAATTTACTGAAAAATCTACAAAAGTCAAGAATACTCATGGATGTAGGAGCACTGCAAATAATGTGCTTCATCTTCCTTTCCCACATGCCCTATCCTTTGTTGATCAGAAAAAAAAGTGACCTGCTGCCAAACTCCTTCTGAAAGCTAGAGCCAATCGTATCTCTTATATATATAAAAGATTTGGGAATAAGATCAGCGAATTCACTCTCCTGTTATTTGTGAAGCTCTTATTATTCATGAAAATGTTCACAAATCCCTAAAGCCTCATGCATTTTAGCACAGATCAAGTGTCTGAAGATTAGTTCTGGAAAGTGCATAATTCACTTGCTATTTTTTTTAAGTTCCTACCTTCCCCTCACACATGGCAAGCTACTTAGGCAGCAACAGCCACAGCACAAAGGTAAGAAGAGGCAAAACACTCTGAGAAAGCAAAAGAATGGTCAAAGCTACAATGCCTCAAAACAGCCAGTGGGTTGAGAAATGAAGTTATCATTACATGCAGAAAAAAAAAACAACCCAGTGACAAAATGTTTGCTGAATAGAAAGTGTATCAATTTTGTAATAAGAGTTAGACCACCAGGTCTGTCAGCATAATTCAGTGTACATGGGTCAGTATTATGATTTATACCAGATAGAGGCTGATCCTTTCACTGCATTTTCAGCTTCACTAGGAATCTCTATTTACATGAGATGCAGCTCATGTTTATCTGCATGCCAAGGCAAAGCACAAAACTGGATTGAAAGCTCCTAGGCTCTGTAAACCATGGGCAGCTTTGGGCTCCTGCCCTTCAACACTGAGGCTAGTCATAGAACTTGTTTTTAATGTATGGAGGACACAGATCCTGCTCTCATTCTTACATTGCTCCACCTGCAGCACAAAGGTAGTGTCATCATACCTCTGAGATGCACCTCAGTAGGCTGTGATTACTAGTGATGAACCACACAAGCCTCAGCTCTGATGATAAACCAGAATATCAGTGAGAATTATATCCATCTTCACTGAGTTAGCAAAACCAAACTAGAAACCAGGTTTTCTTGAGATACTTCCTGACTTGCTTGTTGGGCTAGATATATGATGAGAAGGAAAACCTTGACTCACTTTAGCATGAACAGGCTAAATCTTCTTAAATGTTCTTTTTGATACAGACCAGAATCTCCAAATGTCAAAAAGACTGGAGTCATGACAGTTTGGGATTAAATCTCCCTTTCCATTTCCATTCAAGTAGTCTGCTTTTGCTTGGTGGCAGACATGAAAACGTTTGAGAGGTTTGTTGCTCCCTCTGTTGCTTATCTGCACTCTTCTATAGGCCCAGGGAGCTGGGAAAATCCAGGTACAGTACACAGAGACCCCCCATGTCCCTATGACCTCAATCCACATCTACAGTGAGTCATATACACATAAAGAATTGCCCCTCCATTTGTATAATTCCTGTCTCCTTCTGTTTGTCATAGGGAAACAGATTTCTCCTTGGCCTTTAATAGATTTGTGCTACAGGACCCTGTTCTGTCTAATGCCTACTGATGGAAGAAGCGTTGATGGAGAATTACTCTTCAGGAAGCTTCAGACAGACACACAATGTCAATCACATGGGAATCATTCAGATACTGTGGAGCCATTGTGACTGCATTATTGCAAGTCAGCTCTCTATTATCTTCAATAATAGGGAGGGAAGATAACAGGGATGCTCTACAGGACAAGGAAAAAATTGATAATTTGAGTAAGTGGATCATCCTAGGGACTGTAGAGCAGACACACTCCAGTGCCTCCATAAAGAACCCAGTCCAAGTAAGCTTATTAACTAGGTGGCAGAGCCAGGTGTGCTACTGCATCTCATCCTTCGCGATCACATGGTTCCCATCAGAGATGCTCACCCAGCAGGGTGATTACACAAACCACTGTCTTTACTGTCCTCAGCTCACCATCCTTGCCATGGCCTGTAATGAAAAAACGTTCCCCTGTAACAGCTGAAATGGGGGAAATTATTTCCAATTTTTTCTCACCTGGGAGGAACTAAACAAAAATACACAGCCAGGTGGTTTAAGGAAACTGCAGTCAGCAGACTCTTCACCACTACTGCTACTACTCTGTAAGATCCTTCTGCTTGTCCTCACTCTCCTGCTAATATGCACCACAGTTGCTCTTCCCCAAGTCCAAGATGCAGGAGGTAGAAAATCCTTACAAGCTTTTAAGGGATAGAAAGGTGGGAGCTGAAATATCATTCTCTCAGCAAAGTTGAAAACTATAGAGTGACCCATGGGGTTTTAGTCCAGTAAGTCTCTAATGCATTGAGAAAGGAAAACAGTTGAAAGAAACAGAAAGGCAAACTTTGCTGTGCATCAACTAAACATAGTTCAGGGCATCCCAGCCCCTTGTAAAAACTTTCTTAATCTGGCCTGAAATTATAGCAGCTGTTTAGTTTTCAGACTCCTCATTTCCAAAATGTCTCTCCTGGTCTAGTTAGTCGAGGCTCAGCAAAGAACGCAGCTGCTTCCCCTCAGCCTCCTAGATCTAAAGAAGAAACTCCATCCCACAAGGACACAGCAGGATCTGAAGACTGAGAATATAGTCCTTATTCTAACAGCTGGTTTAGATGTTGCAATTAGCTTTTAGATCGTTCTGGAGGCTTACAGCAACAGCTGCAATAGTTTCCCAGATCAGTGGGTCTTGCCTATGTATGGGAAGAATGAGTGGCAAACCATCAAAGTCACGGGAATGCTGTTAGAAGCCTTGGAACACAGGCTGGCTCTGCTGTATTCTCCCTCCAACGATACCCAGCATCGTAATATCTGCTGTGTGTGATATCCAGTGTGCCAACCGCTCAAAGCATCTCTCACACTCTGCATCTACATCCTCTATTGCCTCACAATCTCCCTGCTAGTTCTGAGGGCAAGCTCCAAAGCACCAGGCTGCTTATCACACCTCACCACTCCTCATGAGGCACAGGAGATCACAGAGTCTTCATCTGCTACCATCCTCTTGCCTTCCCAGCAGCACACAATCTCTGCAGAGCTGAGAACATGCTCTCCACCACCATAGGTCTTACCAGCTCACACAGCTGTGCATGTGGTAACTCAGAGGCTCTCCACTGAAACTCCCACAATGAAGAAAAGCTGTGTACAATGCCACCCTTCTCTGCCTCTCCATGGTTTCCTATAGCAGTATTCCATTATGCTCCTCTCAGACACCTCCTATAGCAGGCTAGGAAAGCAGCAAAGAAGGCTGGGAACTTGCTGCAGTGCTGGAACACAATCCACAGACACTCTAAGTCTTTCCTCCTTCATGTATGATATAAAATTCATATCCCTCCATCATATAATTCTTGCATGGGTGAAATAACCTGAGTGTACTGTAAGATGTCTACCTCAGCAAGAACTGAAGAATAGGGCCAGTTTTTGTGAGATGATCCATTACTTTCTTAACTTACTCTTGCTTTTCTTTCAAGCTGACATGAAAGACAGACTACCTGAACAGATTGAAGTGACAAGAATTGCAAAACTTGTCAGAACAGTTTTTTTAAAAAATGCAGATATTTTTAGAATAACCTCTTTTTGCAGGGGAAACTTCAAGCTCACTGGCTAAAGAAATTCACAGAAAGGCAATAATCCCAGGATGTTAGTTCATCTGAAATTGATTTGGCAGGTCTAATATAAACCAATTCCAAAATTTCCAGAGGGTACACCATCTACAACCACAGTCAGATTTCACTGGCCTCACAGGCTGACAGTCTCAGGAAAAACTGAGGAGCAAACAAGCTGTGAATACTGGCCTCACCTCCTGCTGGTGAGGCTTCCAGTGTGTCCACATGGCACAAGCGAGAGCTACTGGAGTGAAGACTGTGTGAAACACACTTTACCTGAAGGAGGATTCATGTCAGTGAGTCTGACAGAAGGCATCTTTCCTGGATACACCTGCCCAGTCCTCCTCTGAGGGGACTGAGTTGCTAAGGTGGAGAGGAGACCAGGGTCTGTGGGTCCATGGAAAGAGATTGGGGGATGAGTTATTATTCATGTCCTTATAGCTTTTTAGAAAAGGATAGACACTGTTTCCCACTCCACACTCTCCCTTACCCCTCCCTCCCTGACTAGAGTAATGAGCTCCGAGGGGACAGCTGCACCTGCCTTTGAAGCTGCATGTTTCTCTGAACACATTTTGAATTTTGTTTTGTGTCTTCTTTGGGTCTTGTTGCTCTGCCTGTCTCTCTGCTGGGGGGGTTGACAGCTGTTAGTGGGGCTACTACCACAACTCAGTATCACAGAATATGGAAGAAACAAACAAACTAACCCTAAATCCCAAACCAAGAAAACCTTTGAAGGAAGAATGCATATTCCCCATGGAGAGAGCTTTCTCCTCCCAGCCAAACCTCACCAAAGCCACCATGTGCAACTGGAAGAGCTGAAAAAATCTGCAGAGAGCTGGTATAATTTAGCTAAGAAAGACAGGAAGGAGTTGTGCTGGGCAACTTGGTCTGGAGAGTAATAGTCATGCTAGGAACTTGAGTCATGCTTAAGTCAAGGTTGCTCCTTAGACAAGAGGAGATAAGACCCTTGAACTTCCTTAAAGGACAAGTTAATTCTTTAACTGCTCATTGCCTAAGGAGCAGTGGATCCAAAACCTCCTTCTTCAACAGACCATGTCACAATGGCTCAGGAAAAGTATGGTCAGTAGGGCACATCTCTGCCTTTCTAACCCATACAAGCAGACCTTAAAGCACAACAGGCAGTACTGAAATCAGAAGTTTGAACTGGACAGAAAAGTGAAGGCTATTTCTCCCTACTGTAATTCAATATGGAAAAAAAAAACCCCAATTTTGATTTCTCCTTAGATTTACAAGTACTTAAAACATAAATGGAGCATGAGTACAGCAGAGATAGCACAGACATTCCCCCCCNNNNTTTTGAAAGTATTAGACCACTTCTGCCATTCTTCAGAATCATGGAAGTACTGTGCTTCCCATGGCTTTTCTTCCCCTTCATCATTGTAACTCAAGGAGATAGAGAAGCAACTCACATCTTACTGGGGCCACTGTGTCAGCTGCAGGGACTGAAATCATGGTGACCAAGGTGCAGGAATGATTACGGGAGCTGCAGCCTCTGGGAAGACAGCACTGGAGAGTTGTCTTGCTCATTGGTAAAATAGATGAAATGACTACTTAGGAGAAGAAACAAATGCCTGTGTCTGCCTGAAAGGTCCTCCTTTCTGACTCTTCTGCCCTTGAGACTCTCAAGATAAAGAGGAGCAACAGCTGTAGCAAAAAGGATCTCCTAGAGTGTGCAGAGCTCCACAGCCCTGGGACTCAGCACTGAAACACATTGGAAGGGAGAAGGGGCAGCTACTCTGAGCCTGTTTCCTTCTCCAGAAAGGAGAGGGCAGAGGAAGGGAATCCATGAAGCTGCTGCTCCCAGTCCCCCCAGCTCATCTCCATGGTAAAACTACTAGTGAAAAACTTATGCTTTACAAATTATCGTAGAGTGATATCCACCTGAAAGTTTTAAATCAGGGGCTGGTCAAATCATTATTCTCTTAAAAAAGAGGAAAAGAATTAATCTCTTTCTGATTTCCAGAAATGGTTACAAGCACAAAATTAAGGTTTTAGACACATCTCCAGCCACAAAACATGTCAGAATACATTCTGAGCCTTATATTCAATGGATTATATTAAGCACCACACTGTACAAATGACACACAGGGAGAGCAGAAGAACAGTACATAAATACATATATGTGTATAAAAGCAGATTCCTGAAGTCAGGTGGCACAACCATAAAGTACAAGGTTTTCTAATGTAATGAGCACTCATCACTTTTCACTGAAATCAATAGATAAAATTGTCAGGATTTAGCCACATTATAAAGAGTAGTAAAATAATTTGAGTAGTGATTTGATAGCAAAGGCGGTAATCAAGGTGATAATTAATTTCCTTTACTGCAAGACCCATGAGCTGTGATGCTTTCTGTCTGCATCCCAGAAAGGGGATGTCTTACCTTCTACAGAGTGTGTTTGAACTTTCTTTTTCCTGAGGCAAGCTCGTACCTGAGAAGCTGGAGGAATTTTGATCACAGGTCAGATACAAGGGTCGGCATTCCCTGCTGGCCTGTCACTGAGCAAGAGAAGCCAAGCATCCCTGTCCATTAAATGGAAAGAAAAGTCTTTTCTATTCCTCTTGGGGTCATAAAATCAAAATTCCCTAGTGTTCCTTGAAAATCTGTAGTCCTTTTGCAGAATGGCGTGAGTTATCATTTGATATTTATCTTGGAGTAGTTCCTAGAGGTCTCAAATCAAGATAGGGACCCTGCTGTGCTAGCTGCTCTGCAAATATAAAACCAGACTCACTGCTTGTCCCTCAGAGCATAATTTTTGTCTTGACAGGCAATATATTTCCGCCCAGACACCGGACTATTTCTTACAGCCCTAGAACATCTAATTATCAGGGGACTTAACTGGAAGCAGGTTTAGGATCAAATATTAAATATGTACACAATTTTAAATTATGAGCTTTAGGAAACTCAAAGCTATATGTTAAGATAAATAAACATTAACCTTTTCACAGCAGAATCACTCCCCAACACACACACAAAAAAATCCTCAGAATATCTGGGGAAATTTACACCTTTTGGCAATAAAGGAAATATGGCTGTGGATACCACTTTCAAAAGGCAGTGATCTTTGAGGCCTCTTCTCTTCTTTTTTAAGCTCCTAACCCTTGATTCTATGGAATTTCTGGGTACTGTACCCAAAAATGGGGCAGAATTTTGATTGGGGAACACTTCTCACCTGTGCTGAAAACTTTAAGCACTAGCTGCACTGTTCAGACAATGCTGAATCCAAAACATAATTTAGAAAAATGGTTCATTTAAAAAGTTTTACTGGTGATATAGACTCATCAGAAAACTAGGCAGGCAGCACTGGAAATCCCACAAGCTAACCTGTTCTCTTGAGACTTCCAGCCCAATTTTTCAGATTTGAGAGGTTTGGATTAGATTTGAATAATTAATCCAAATTTGTTGGTGCTTCATAGATGAATCAAACCTCCAGCACTTTTAAGGTTCGCCCTCAGTGCTAATAACCCTCTTTACTAAGCATTAGCATAGAGTAGAATAGTTTAATGATATAAGAAAATGCAAAAAGTAGATATATGCTGTCAAAACTTTTGAAACTGAAAATATGATGGATTTTAATCAGCTGGATTGTTCTCAAAATGAAATATGAAGATTTAAATAAATCCTAAGTAGGTTAAAAAAATTTTCTTTGTGATTCCCACTACTGTATTTCTAAGGGTCTCTCCACTGAAGAAAAAATGTCAACTTTACAGGGATGGGGATATATATTCCATGTAATAAGAAACTGTACCCTTTTGCATGTGCTACAGAACAAATCACTTTGGCGTCAGGTAAAGTAAAATTTACTTCACACCACAAGAATCAAAGCGCTGACAGGTAGCAAAATGACCAAGAAGTCAGTGCTGCACTTATCTTGGGGTACCTGGCTGTGCAACACGCAGTCTGCTTTTTGGTGCTGGTCACCTAATGTTGGCAGTAAGATAAAGGAATCAGCTGGGTCATCCCCATAGGGTGTATAAGGCTTGCAAAGGCAAAAGATGGGAGGGAACACAGCATCCAGGTGAGTGGAGCTGGTCATGGCAATGGGGCTCTGCTGGCTGGTTTGTGTTTGTAGCCTTGTCAGCTGGAGAGGACAACAGGCACAAGAGCAGAGCCAGTCTAGGCTGAAGAAGCTTCTTGAGAGGGAGTAAAATTGGCACAGAAACATATTCATGGAAGAGGAATAGATGTGCTGCAATCAGCAAGGAATGCTTGGAAGGATCACTTTGCACAAGGGTAGACCAGTCACAAAGTAAGCGGTGAGTCAGATACAGACTACTCAAGTCCCATGAACATCAAAGTGACTGATAGGTGTCATATAATTCTCAATAATTTGGTGGATATTGAATGTTAGTGCTGAAACTTTTCTCAGGAGGTTCATAAGGTTCAAAGATATATTAATATTTGCCCCTTGGCTGTGCTTCCCAATCCCAGAACAATCTAAAAGACAGTGTGAATAATATGCGGCTACGGACACCCTAAGCATTTAATTTAAATCTGTCTTAAAAAAGACATGATGTCCCCGTGCAGGAATATCTGAGGTTCAATAGTACCATGAATGTCACCACCACAGCCCTCACTTCAGCTACTGCTGCAGGCATGCACAGAGCTAAACAGGCACAATGGAACCAGGCAAGACTTCAATGTTCACCTACAGGATTGTCATCCCCAAACAAAAATAATGTCAAAAATAATAAGCCAAGCATAAAAAGAGAAATCCCAGGATGGGCTTAAAGACAGCGAGATTTTAAAACATGCATGTTGACTTTCTAATTGGAAATTTAGTTTTTGAGCCTTTATGAATCATGCTTTCAAGTTATTTTTCACAAATACAAGAAGAAAATAGGTATTTTCCATTCAAACACAGAAACCTGTGATTATACCATAGGACATTGAAGAATATCAGTTATTGTGAAAACTGTAAATTTATGAAATGCAGTAAAAGTAGATTAAATATGTTTTATAAATAAACCTTCTAAGGATGCTATTTTCTGGCATTGGATGAACTGTGCAACGTAAAACATTCTTGTCAGATGCACTGGTTTGTAAACTGCATAGAAAAAGACAAGGACTTACATTTCTCTTTGGATTTTTTAGAAAGCATCCTATGACCTATGGATGAAGTGATTATGGTCATCTACTCATCTCCTCAACCTAAACTCCCTAATTTCATATTTGTAACATGCATATGACACCTCTTAAAATGAGTCAGACGTAGTGCTTTTCTCCAGAGTAGCTTGAATGTAGCCTCAGTGCCTTTCTTGAGCTTGTGGCTCCACATGTAAACATCCAGTTGGTTACAGAATGACTTGAAATATTCCCCTGATTCACATACCATAGCTTCTGTGTCCTAACTAGATGATCTAAAATACATTAAATACCACTCATTTTGAACTCTATTTCCTTGTGCAAGTAAATACTTTTACATTAATTAAAACCTGACAACAGCATGCAAATTGTTAACTTTAATCACCTGAATACTCAGCAGCAGTGAAGAACATGGAGACCAATGTGAAACTTTGATTTCTAATCAAGAGCATTTTACTTGCTTCCTTACAACTCTGTCATCTTCTACACAACACTGCAAACACTTTTCCCCATAAACCTATTGCCTCATTTTACAGATGGAGGACAGAGGCAGGAAAAAATCAGCATGCATCTGAATCACTATTAAAAGACCCCAACAACCACGTGCATTGGGGATTTGAACACAGACAAGACATCACAAAGTTAAGCTGCTCCTCAGAATACTGGACTAGCTTTCTATTCCATCAACCGTGAGCTTTTTTTTTTTTTTTTTTTTATTTCTGCTTGAGAGGGTCCTGTATTTCCTTCAGATTAGTAAATACCAGAGGACTGATTTTAAAAAGCAAGACTACTGTAGTGGAATATAGAGCATGGTCCTCAGGAGAATTCAGAACTTTGAAGACATATTTGGTATTTGTGCTTAAAGGGTTTGACAGCATCCACTTAAACAAAAACTATAGTTGTAGTTTCTGTTTCATGATGTTTTTTTCCTCCTGCAGGAACTTGAAATGAATGAACATGACTTAAACATTTGCCTTGTAAGCCGTCTAAAATAAAGCCATGAGGGGACTTGCTCATCCTTACAGAAAGAGTCTGGAGTAAGTTTCAGCACCAACGAATATAATATTTCTAGTACCCCACAAATGAGTTGTTACCACAGGGAAACTGAACAAACCTTGTTTGGCACCCAAGAGGTGCAGCTTTCACTCTTCATCAAGCTCATTTCTATTTACCTGGGTGTCTATATCCAGTTTGTTGTCTACAAGGATGCTGACACATATGGAAAGCTGGGATTAAGAAACTGAACCATCAGCTGTGAAACCACAGCCCCTTGCCAACTAAGCATTTGACAAGTGAGTATTGAGTTTGTGACTTCATATTTAATAGCTGGAGTAGATTCTCACCTGATCTGTGGGGTCAGCCACTAGTAAGTGCCATCATCTATTCATGTGTGTCTACAACACTGATGACTGGCACATCCAAGGGACTACAGAGAGAGACACTTTTCTTTAGTTTGATGAACACTCAGTTCTTTTAATAAAATGTAGAACATCTCAAAAAGCAGGCTTGAACAAATTCAGAAGACCTTTTTTTAATGTCTCTGGAGTTTCTAGGTGAGAGGATTCCAACCAACTACACTGTGCTACCAAGCAAGGAAAATCACCATCACCTGCAGCGTAATGATATAAGATTTAGATGACAATCTTAATATAGGAAGCACATGTAGGAAGCTGTCTTCCTGACGGCAGAACAGTACTTCTACAGCCACCTTGCCCTCCTAAATAACTCTCAATCTGGAAGTGGCTTGCAAGTGTTTTTTATGGCTAATTCTTCAGTGCTTCAGGACCTGCAACATGAGGGCTTAAAACTGAAGAGTTCACTGGAGCCATAACTGGAATAAACTATGTGAAGATGCACTCTACTGTTTCGGATCCTAAGCAAGTTTTGATGTTCTCATTAGCCAAGATGAAGATAGATTTCAATCATCTTCTCAAACACTGACATAACTGGAATGAGCCAAAATATTGCACAGGGAACTCCTAGAGAGAAAGACACATTCAACTTAAAATTTGATTTAGTCACATCTGTCCTGTCTATGTAAACAGAAGATTATTTTCAGAAGACCTGCCTTTAATACTGAAGAAATAAAAATTATGAAAAAACAAAGTTACCACAAAAGACAGCAAGAACAGGGGAAATACCACAGCAACCTCAAAATAAAAGCTATGTCTGAAATATCTGACAGCCCAACAAACTTCTAAAAAAAAAAATTAAAGACCAGACTGACTGAAAGCTAAGTGGAAAAAAAATGGGGAAGTGCAACAGTTTCCTGTCTACCTCAGAGATGCTTTGAGGTCCAGGGAAGCAAATGGCAGACTGCACACAGATGGTTTATAGTGAGAGCACTGCTCAAGGAATATCCTGCCACTGGAGAAAATCTCACCACGTTTTAAGCTCTGTCAGTGTTGGTGTTGCAGAAGTAGTCAGCAGAGGGAGTGAAACTGTGGGAACATCTTCCTCAGGAATTCCACTGACTGAAGCAATGAGTGTTGCAGTAAATAGTGACACGCCACAGAAAAGGTGTTGGTACAGTCTAACACAGGTGGGAAAGAACCTTTCTTGGAGGGAAATAGAACACCAACAACACTCCACTCTTTAATTGGACTAAAAAGCAGACTGAGAAATGTAAATGATCTAACAGCATATATATATATATATATATATATATATATATACATAGAAAGAGAAATAAAACTACTTTAATCCACATCTAATTCCCATTTTTATAACAACGTGATTTGCTCCTTGTCCCTTCAGCTCATACAGAGTCTCAGTAGGCTTGATTTTGCCCAATGCTGAGCCAGCCACATGAGGCCCTGAGCATATGCAGGTTGCCATCATCCACCCCTGAGAATGCAGCAGCACAATGATCTTCCCAAGGGCAAAGAGTTAACTTAATGGGGGTGACTGGATAAGTTATTCCTGCTTCCCCCATCAAAGTTTCAAAAAGTAATTTTCTCCTTAAGTCCAGAGGCTATGTCCACATATATGAGATTAGAGGGGTGGACAGTACGTTGGCTGCAGACTCTTACAGCACGTTAACATTTATTAGGAATGTTTGCTTTAATCATTTAAGGGATATTAAATGTAAATAGAGAGTGTGAGCAAGTGGAGCTGGGTCTGTAGCTGAAAGTGGTCACACAGTTCTACAATGCAGGCACAGGAGGCAGCATCAGGGAAGATGATGGCTGTTCCCAAGGACACACCAAGCCCCAGGGGCATGCCCTGGCTGCAGTCCTGCAGGCTGGCAGGACAGAATGAGATGAAATTTTGTAAAGGAAGGTGACAGATGACTCTTACACAGCAAAAAAGCAATGGGAACTGCACTTTAATAGTGAGAACAGCAGGGATCCCCAAGCCCACAGTCCTGCTGTGGTGTGAAGGGATGGGCTTCAGCAAGGTCTGTCCTAAGGAAGGTCTGCTCTGCAGCAGCCACCTGAGCAAGCATGTGTTTGCTCACTGCTCATGGGGAAATCCTGCAGTGCAGCACATGAGGACCACACTGCCTATCAAACATGAGATCAGTCATTTGAGAAAACAGCTTATTTTGGAGAGTGGGAACACAGCCCTCCCAGACATGTTGCAAACCTGCTGCTATTATAATTTCACAGCATATTGCCAGTCCACAGTCTGGCCATATATCACAGCTTTTGATGGCTCTCTAGGCATGAGACAAGACGCCATACAATAATGACAGCTGAAGATAGATACAATAAAATGCAGTGTGAATTAATTATAATGCAGAACATTTGATCTTTGAACTGTCCACATACCAGTTGTTTTTAAAAGTGCAGGTTTTAAGAAATCAGCCATATTCTGGGTTTAGTAAACACATGGTCTATTTTAGCTGAATTATCAGTTATGTGGCTAAAATAATAAGCATGGTCAATCACTCCCAGAAGTTTCATAGTCTTCTAAATACCTGACAACATCTTTGATGCTACCTGTGTATGTAAGTACCATCAAAGGGCCAACCTCTCCCACAGTGGCACACAGGACTTGACATGTGGATTCCTTTGGCTTGTACTTCTCTCAGGCATCCTTTTGGTCACAGCTCTGCCCTAGAAAACTGCCTCAGGGCTTTACATTTTGGAATCAGAGAAATGAAACAATTGTTGCCCCAGAGATAAGGGCTAGACCCAGGGGGAAAGAGCTTTTTTTCCCACAAATGTGAAAGGGGTAGGGAGAGGGCTGGAAAGCCAAGTGGTCACCCAGCCTTCTGTGTCTACTGGAGTAGATTCTTGCTCATCACCATCAGCATGTCCTGCATCCCAATGCTCCGTCAGCTAGCTGTAGTGGGGTGCTGGCAGGATTTGCATCCAGCTTGGCTTGCAGAGGCTGTGCATCAGGAAAAGCTGGCAGGGCCACAGCTGCCCTCCCATTCCTGCAGCCCTCCCATTCCTACAGCCTACTGTCCCCAGCAGCTGTTTGCTTTGCCCAGGGCTGCTAGTTCCTAGCCTGGCAATAGCTCTTGCTGCCCTGATGATTTTTCACATGACTCGCTCCTGGTCTGTATTATAAATCACAGAAATACAGACTGATGGTGGAAATGCACAGAACATCCCATAATGAAAGTGACCCCTGCTACAGCGCAAGGAAGCAGACAGATTAAATAAGAAAGAAACAGGGGAGCAAAGATATGTAACAAGGAGGATGTTGGAAAGAGGTGAGTGCCGTATGGAGAGCAGCACAGAGAGAACAGGGCACCCTCTCACTTAATGAATATTTATTGCAAACTGCTGCCTATTATCTTTCAAAGAATTTTTATACAGTTCCCATGTCTTTCATCTGTTTCATGTTATGGTTTATCTAACTGTGGAAATTGCACGCGTCAGGTAAATGTTGATTTACATGCAAATTGCCTTCGCTAAACTCGCCTTTAAGTAAAATAAGATTCGGAAATAATTTTTTCTCATTAATTTGCAGATTCAAAGAAACTCAAAAACACAACAAATGCAAATAATCTAATTCATTTGTAAATATAAAACAATTTGTTGAGATTTAACTTAGCCATATTTTTTCTCCCTTCCATGTGCTTTAAATAAATTGCAGTGTTTATCAAAGACAAATACAAGAGAGATGCTGGGATGTTCTAATTCAATACCTTCCTGCTCTTTTTCTTTTAAAGGGCCATTATCAGGATAAAAATCTCTGCAAGATTCACTCTTGGAGTAACTGCTGAATA
The DNA here is from genome assembly GCA_013389925.1 of Aegithalos caudatus. Taxonomy (NCBI): domain Eukaryota; kingdom Metazoa; phylum Chordata; class Aves; order Passeriformes; family Aegithalidae; genus Aegithalos; species Aegithalos caudatus. Next base: position 715,654 of record WEIU01017882.1, read on the forward strand.
ATATAGATTTATATCACACATTCAATTGCTTCCATAAATTTAAACCCAAATGTTACTTCCCTAGATGATACTTTAAATTATTAGAAGTGAATTTTTAAAAGACGTAGGCCTGCATTTGCAGAAGTGGCCAGTAATTTGGGGACTGATTTCATGGCCTCCTGCTAAAAGTGTTTTGAACTGCTAGTCAAAACATGCAAGACCCTTAAGCTGTCACTTTGGAGCACCTCAAATGTAATTTATGCAACACCATGACTGTCTTAATTTTGCACTTTATTGGCTTGAAAAATGATTCTATATTTAATAACATGTAGATCTTAAAAAGGTTTTCCCTGTTTTAGTGTGTGATGCTGGTTAAATAACAGCCCTATTATGTCCCTATTTTCCTATATATTCACTGGAGAAAAATACAAACTTTCTCTGATTTTGTGGGGCAGGGGTTTAATATTTGCAGAGTTGTAACAAGTCCAATTTCTTTCTCATCAGGTGCTCTCATTGATTTTCAGCATCAATACACTGCTATTTTATTTGGGTTTTTGGACAGGCAGTTTAAGGCTATCTTCACGGCTGCTCGAATGCCTGAGGACAATTAATATGGCAGACTCAAGTCTTCCCCTGAAAGATGAACATAGACAGTAACCAACAGAAAACATTGTTTTAGATCTGAGTATCGAGCTAAGATTCCCAAAAGATGGGCTAAGATACCAGTTCCTCCAATAAGTCTTTGAGGAACTGTAGCCAAGACAGTCCTCCCACAAACAGGGAGGAAGACAATAGTTTTTTGCCATCTTTTGTCTTGTCTAGGTATTACACCACAAGTGCTTTGGCCTGCTTACACTTCTTCTCTAGCCTCTTCTTACCTGTACAAGAACATCCCACTAACCCTACCACACTGGTGTTAACAACAACAACAAAAACCAAAAAAAACAAAAACAAAAACAAAAACNCCTGCTTTTACTTTAAACCACAAAATATTCCTTTCCAGATTTAAGATGATCAGGCTCTTTACCAGACATAATATGACTTGGAAGCTGCTCAGCCATTTCACCTTTACAACACACACATTTAAATATGTTTCATTACTTGAAGAAATTTTTCTCAATTTTAATGGTCAATTTATAGCACTTATTGTTCAGTCCTCTAAATCAATCCCTGCTGCCATCACAAAAGTAATTTGTAACTTACATGTGAACTGCATAAAATGTCTTGATGTAATCTTGTTTTACTGCAGACAGGTATCCTCATTATTAAAACATTACTACTGAACTTGACTATATTCTCTGACAGTTTCTCAGTAGAGAGGCTAAGAGCTAAATAAACCATAAAGAACAAAACTTCCTCCCAATCCAAAGGGTCCCTTTGTGCCAGCCTTCAGGGATATGGAAGGAACATTCCCCTAGTAAACTGCCAGAAAAATTTCATCACCAGCACTGTCAATCCAGAAGGAATGCTATAGCTTCCTATAGTCAAAGGACAGGAAAAACTGGAGGCAGCCTGGGCTACCTGAGTCTTTATCTCACAAGGCTGGTGCAAGGGGCCAGGCGACGAAGCCCATTATCAAAGCCCCGAGTGAGGCCAGCAGGAGGCTGCCAGTGCTTGTCAAGGGTGCAGTACAACAGCGAGGCAGTAAACAAGGCAAAGCTACCTCTGCCTGCCTCCCTGGCAAGAAAGTGGTGGGGAGGGAATCAGTGTTTGCCATTGTAGTATTTGCATGCGACAAGAAAAAAACATTCACAACTGTCAGAGAAAGAACTCTGCTCAGGCTGTTGAACAGAGACCAAAATAAGTGTTGGTCTTGTGGATCTCCACTAACAGTCTGAAATGTCTGGCCCTGTTACGTGACTTCTCCCCACTTCCTCACTCTGTGACCACCTTGCCACCCAAGAGAGAGGATAAAACAAGTGAAGAAAAAAAAAATACCCTTGTCAGATTACAAAAGAAGCATTACCAGGCTCTGAGTAGAGCAGAGATGAAGAATGATTTTGAAAAAGATAATTGAACATGTTGTAATTTGCTCTCTTCTGTGTTTCAATTTTTATCTGCTTGTAGCTAATTTTGCCAGTCATGCAAGCAAGTGCAAAAGGGAGGGAGAATGCACATGGATGTGTGCATGCAGGGTGAGCACGCATGAGTGCAAACAAATGAATAATCATCATGAACCCACAGCCTGGGCTGTCCTTTGAAGCATCTTTAGCCAGTGGCTGCCCAAAACTGAACTCAGCTCAGGGGAGATGCATTGCAAGGTAGTGGTCCAAGCTGATGGAAGGAGAGTGTTCTGCCTTGAAGCTTGCACTGGCAAGGCCCTTGACTCCACTGGCACACTTTGAATGCAGCCTACCGGAGATGGTAACTACAGTTGGGGTCTGGGGTAACCCCAGGCCACGGAAAAGTAGTTTCTCTCCTCTGATGTAATCAAAGGCATAGGTCTCACAGCCAGACTCTGTGAAATAGGAACCTTTCTGAAGTGTTAACACCACTCCTATGCTGATATATATTTATGCTGCTGACACTTTAAAGCTGTGGAAAAGAAGAAACCCATGTTCACAGCCCTTTAACCAACACCCCTGTGTTACCCAAATCAATCAAGGTGAAGTCAGCAATCACTCACTCATTTACCTCTGCTGTCCACATTCCCTGCTGGGCTAATACTGAGTTATTCACAACTGTCTTACATAGTGGGATTAAGAATTGGGGCCCCAAGTCACACAGAATCATGCCCTACTCTGAGTCATGTCCCTTTGACAAATTTGGCTCCCTGGTTCCCAGGAAACAGTCACTCCAGATCACTGCTTTGCAAAGGGTAGAGAGCTCTTTTTGACTTAGAAGAGATTTCACACATGTAGTTTGCCTTCTCTGTTACATGCCCATAGTCTTGACCTTCTCCGGTGCACAGGCACATGTGCGTACCAAACAGGTGGAGTGAAAGAATTCCTGTGCTCCATACCCTCCTATCAACTTTCCCAGTGTTTAGGTTAATAGCATTGTGGCCCATGACAACTAATCAATTCACATTACAGTCTCCAGAAGATTACTGTATCTGAAGAGAAGCAGAAAGATCAGTTAAGGCACGTTCTTGAAAATACCCACTGGACTTACTGAGCCTGGCTGCACTCAGGATCAAATCAGGTTTCACTTAACCACAGACCAGAGCACTTTGATTTGCATGAGTAATTAGAACTGATTAATAGAATGACTTGCTTAATTAAGTTTATCTCAAAAGGTACCCCTTGAAGACTCATGAATCTGAAAATCCAGAGGCAATTTCTCTTCAAAGTCCTTTTTGGGTTGGAATGCTTTCAGCTTGGAACACTGGATGTATGCATTTCTGCATCTGTCTCTGGTCCCAGATTAATCAAAGCAATGGAATTGGTGCACAAAGGTCTCAGGTCTGAAGACAAACTGCTAACTCCTCAGAGAACTCAAAAGGCACACTCATCACCCTGAATGAAGAAAGGCTAGTTAATTTGCCAAAAACTAAGAAGCATCTCTGCCTGGCAATTTATGGCTCTGCTGAGCATTGCTAAATTTATTTCTCAACCCTTCCTAATTTTGGTTGAGTACAGCTACTGTTGCCTGATAAACTGGCAGAACAATTCCCAGTGCTTTTCCTACACAACGGATTTAGACAATACTTTGTTATAGGGGAACATGGCACCCCAGTGTGCTGGTAGATCTCCCATCTCCACAACCAGCAAAGGTATGTGTACTATGGGGGAGTTTGGGGGAAATCTCAATGAAGACAAGAATATCAGTTTTCCTAGAGTAGGTTAGAGACCTGGAGACTTTCTGATGAAAGGTTTTGGGTTTTTTCTTTCATTTTCCCCATACTGAAAGTAACATTAAGATTTTATTTCATTCTAAGTCAGAACAAAGCCAAACAACTTTGACATTTTCTAAGAAATAAAATTTTAGCACACATTCAAACATTTGGTTTAGAGAATTGGAAACACTGAATTTAGATGAAACCAAGGTGTTTTTACAGTTTCTTGATTCAGAAATGATATAAGACTGTGAATTAATACTGCAAAACCAAAAAACAGTTTAAAAAAAAAAAGTTAATTGGAAACAACTTTCTAATGGAAAATGTTTGCATTTTTCCAGTGAAAAAATTAATTCCTATTGGAAGGTGAGATGGAACCAATTTCTGGGGCTTGTGACGTGTTTTATGGGTGAATGGCGAATTCAGCATTGTTACGCAGTCTCATAAGCCAGGGACCACTGCAGTGTGAGGGACACAGTGCTCTCACAGGTACACAAGAGCTTTATGGTCTCCTCCCTGGGATGGGAAAAGGGTGCTGGTGTTCACACTGGTGTGAACCTTTGTGCTGGTGTGCTTCATTGAGGACAAGGATGGCCGGGGATCCTGCTGGCTTTATTCTTTGGTCAGAAACCAAATAAAGTTCTGCACATCCCCGAGATGAGGCTGGGAGGGGAGATAAGGAAAGTGCTGGCAGCAGAGGAGGGAGTCACATCTCCCTCACAACAAGGCTAATAAACACCAGGCTAATAAACCCTGCAGGGTTTGGGCTGCCTCTGTGTGACCAAGTGAGGCACAGACTTGCCCTCCTTCTCAGGAGAGGCTTGGCTTCTGCCAGGAAGATTGGGACAAGGCAGTCCACTGCTTGCTGAGAAAGGGCTATTTAATGAGAGTTTGGGGATTTTTTTCTGTATAAGGGTCCCAGGGCTAGGGATATACCAAGTCCCCAGAACAGCCAGGCAGCACTTAAATATACTGTGGCATCTGGAGAGAGGGAGGGTCATTTGGAGATGAATTAAAATGAAGTGTCAAGAAAAAAAAAAAAAAAAAAAAAAAAAAAAAAAAAAAAAANAAAAAAAAGGTGATGAAAAGGGAAAAAGTCAACCAGATCAATCAAGGAAACAGGCATCTGGAAGAAGCAGTTATTGATCCAGCTGTTAAAGAAACCTTCTGAACCAGATTACCCAGCAGCCACAGACTCCCTTCTCTCCAAGACACTTGCTGCAGTTAATCAAGAAAAGAGGTGACATGAGACAAAGGAATAAAACCCCATTTTTTCCAGGCTGAGGTTTTGTTCCCTTAGAAATCCTCAAGAGGATGAAATGGTTGGACCTCAAATGATATAGTCAGAACAAAATAGACAATAGAGGATTTAAGGATTAATTATGTATTTGAGGAAATCTGTCAAAAAAGACAAGCAAGATCTCTCTGCCTTTCAATGTTTACTCATCTCAAGATTTTTAGGGAATAGGGTATTAGCAGGGAAATATTTTCATGCTGTCCTAGTACTGTACTATGAGCAGTCCTAGAAAGTAGTCAGGGGATGCTGAATTAAATTTTTCCTGTATTCAGCCTAGCATTATTTTTTCTGCCTTTTTTTTTTTTTTTTCCCCTTTTTTTTCCTTGTTTCTCTCTTTTCTTGACTTTCAGAGCTCCAAACTCAAGTACTCTCTAGTGTCAGCCCCTTTTCTACTCTAGATTTTTTCCATTTGGGTACAGATAGAAGATGCACCTGGTGTCAAGAAGACAGTAGGTGATGATTTGGATTTCTCATTGTTCGTTAAATGTCAAGCCTTGCACTTCTGAAGTAAATTCTTTGGAAAATCTGATTTGTGCATCCTGAGTCACTGTTAGTCCTTTAAGTGATAAAGTAAGGTTGAACCAAAGCTCCTGATTTCTAATATATGGTCAATTTTGTCACCAGATCCATCTTAATAGGAAAGGGTAATGAGAGGATTTAATCAAGAATTGCCTTTACTCCAGTAAACATAGAATAGATAAGAGCAACAGAATTGGGATACTGCAACACCAATCCACATGAAAATCCACATTACTGAGAATAATATCCTGCAAACGAGCACCCATCAGAAATTTGGATCAGCATTCCCTTCTTAGGGACAATATAAGACTGAGAGCAAGGGATGGTGACTATGTTTAGCGAAAGATTTTCACAAATGTTACCCCATTACCCCAAAAAATTAATCTTGATGCCAGTTCAAAGATATCCCGTGTACCTGATTTTGCTGCTGTCATGCTGTCACAGGATCTGGTGATTTTCTGGCCAAGCTCATAAGAAGTACCATGAAAATGATGTCTAAAGGAGTGGGTGACAGAAGCAGCATATAGCAGTAACTTCCTAAGAAAATCAGCTTTGAAAAGCCTAAATGTTAGAATCAAGCAGTCAAGAGTTCAGACTTAAAGCATGCCAATTTTGCTGTTCTTTACTGAAGCTCTGAAGAATAAAAGAGTCTGAGAATAAAAGTTTCAAGTTGTATGTAAATTCTGGGAAGTCAGGAATACAATTTTGCTATGGCAAAGAATCAAAATACGTATTTTCCGTTTCTCTAACCATTTCCCTCTTAACTGCAGTGGTGCCCTTCTATCCCTCTGCTTTTAGCACAAGAAATACTCCTTCTTAGGTCACTGTTGAGTATTACGAGAAGAAAAAGTGTAAATGAGTTTTGCCTGACTGAGGGAAACCATACAGACAAAGAACAACAGACAGCAGATTGAAAAGGTGACCAAACACCCTTGGCACAGGACTCTTACAGTCTCTTGTGTTCTGCTTATGAATTATTCCCCCATGTGCAAAGCTTATCACAATCCTCAAAATCACCCTTCCTGTAGTGATCTGCAAGGGATATGCCATCCCTTCCATGTGCAGCACAAAAGCACAGATGGAACATTAGGCAGAACTGCTGTGCAAATATTCAGAATTACCTCAAATCTATCCACACCTTCCTTTTTTAATCTTACATTCCCACACCCAAGCCCACCTGTTCCTGTAGCACCTTCACTTTTATACACTAATCAAGAGACTTTCAGAGCCTTGACATCTGTACCTGCTTACTCACTTCTATACCCATTAACCCACAATCTGTAGGAATTAACACACAATCCATATGCCTGGCTTGAATCTGCACATGAAGACAATGAAATATAAGGCTTTAAAGCTATGGCTTTAAAGAGATGATGATAATTCTCCAGCTGCACCCTATGTTTTCAGTTGGAGAATGCCCATTTATCATGTGCACTTTCCCTTGAACATGCTACAGCCTAGGCATGTAGTAAAGCAATGCAAGCACCAACATCAAAACAGGGCTGCCAGGATGTTCAGCAAGCTTATGAACACCCCACTTCTGCATACTGTACCTTTCAGCTATCACAAAAGACATTTGTGTTACAGTGAACAGCACTGAGGAACATTTCATGAGGCCTTCTAGTATGGACAGATACATTCCCACAGCATTTTTTACAAAAAAAAGATTTTGATAACAACTGTTTTGGGGTATGCTATTTTAATTCTCCATCCTCTGTTGGCACATGTGCACACATTGAAACTGACAGGGAATGCTGTCAGCCAGGGATGATTCAAGCTGGCAGAGTTAGGCATAGGACAGAGGATTCTAACAGAGGCAGGAGATGGATCTGCAGATCCAGGCAAAGCTCATCCTAGCTTTTAAACCGTGATAGGCCCAAATCAGTAACACAAAACCTTTACAAGGTTTCCAGATTTGCATATACAATGGATAATCAGGGAATTACAGGGAGTGATACGGGACAAATCCAGCAGTGTTGAGTATGGAGAGCTCAGGGCTGGAAGGACAAGGAGGGCAGCAAGGCATAAGGAACTTTTTTAACACTAGAAAGCATTGGACTACGGAAAGCTTATCTTCCTTATTGACATAAACTCCCAGTGAACTATTTACTGCAACTAAAATAAATACATAAGAAAACAGAAAACAAATATAATAAAAATTTCAGCAAACCCATTCTGTAGTGTCATTTTAGATCAAGTGTTCCAAACTATATCACTTAATGCTCTTTAAACAACAGTTTAGGGAAAATATGATTAACATCCTTATGAAAATAAATGTGTTCTGCCAGTGCAAATCTCTGCTAACACTGTCAAAGTCAATAGAGTTCTATTACTCATACCAGTGAAATACTGAGGAATATGGCCCATGACCTCTGCCAGAAAGGGTTGCACTTACAAGCTCTAGAAAACTGAAAATGGAAAACCATAGCTAAGAAACAGCAATGATTGGAAGTGAAGGAAGAATTGGAAGCAAAAGAAGAACTGCAGCTAAAGAAGAGGGGGCTGGAGGTGGAAACTATATTTCAGGAAACACAATCCATTCAAGCTGAAGAAGAGAAGAAAGTGGAAACTGTTAAGTGAGGGAAAGCAGAATGGTCAGAAAGGAATGTAGGAGACCTCAAGTACTTGGTAAGTCAGACAGTAAAGCAGTGGGGTTCACGACAGGCAGAGACAGCTTGCAAAGGTGGGCACACAATGTTTCTGAGATGGGCACACCCTTTGTCTCTGAGATTTCAGAGACAGAGGGAAGAAGCACAGTGAAGACAAGGTCAAATAAATGACCACTACAGGAAATGAAGGATTCGTTTGAAAACTGATGATCAAATGAGGACGTGAGGGGAAAAAAGCTGATGACAGGGTGGAAGGGTGAAACTGGTAAGGATAAGATGAAGCCTTGAAAGCGCAGAGTTCTAATACTGGCAAGACAGCATGATGCTGTCCTGGACATTCAGAAGAGAGGACACAAGTTTCACAATAACAGAGGAATTCCAGAGCAAAAATTTTAACAATCTTTGCCTCCTCTGGGGTCTCCTGTGCCATCATTTCCATTTTAAATGAATAAAAATACTTCTAATAACCAGAGAAACACTTAGAAAATTAAGAAACACTTGTTCCAGTTAATGTGTCTGAACAGTGTGAGCATGCATACACATGCACATGCAAAAATCACCCAAAAAAAGTTTTCCCCCGGGAGGTCGTTATTATGCAAAAATTACCCTAATTAGGTCATGAATATATTAGTCTGTATTCAGTGCCAACAACAGCAGGGAGAAAAAGTGAGAGAGAGAATTGGAAATGTGACATGCATACACTCCCAGTGTGGTTAGGGGGACTGGATTCCAAAATGCCATTAGGAGATAAAAAGGTCACCCTGTAGGGAGGTAATTGGTACAGCACTTGAGCAGCTGATTAAAGGGACCTTTGCTTTTGGGGGTGGGAGGAGGAGGGGGGGTTAATGTAGGATCTCCCCTGACAAAGTATATGATCTCGATCAAACATCTACTTTTAGGACAATCATGAAGAGAACAGAAGAGACTGTCACCTTTGACATCCTATTGAAGCAGATGCATTTGTTTTATAACACCTTCACTTGCACGCTTTAAGACAACAATAAAGGCAGTCGGTGTTTTCCCTCATGCATGTTTCTCTCTGCTCAAACACACGAGCCTCTGTTTTCCTAACTCCCATCACAGCTACTGCTCAGACACTGCCCACGATGCATTAATAAGGAATAAATGCTTTTAATGAGCCAGTAATGGCTGGGGGAGCAGCACAGGGGAAAACTACTTCTTCACTCTCTGTTCTCTTCACCAAATGATGACACGCTCTCACAGGCTGAAGTAACACAACTCCTGGATGGGCATGCAAGAGAGAACAGCAGAAGGGATCAAAAAAGCCAATCACACACATTCCCCACAGAGAAATACAAGGACATGGACTTGGAAGGATCATGAAACTTAGAAATTATGTTAAATAAGATGCCATTTAAGCTCTAGAAATTATTGGTGACACACATAAAGAATCACTCTTGTCTTTGCAAAGACAAGCAGTTTTACCCCACATCTGGGGACCACAGATTAAACAGCATGAGTAGATAGGGGAAAATAGGAGAAGAAGGCAGGAACACAGGCAGTTCTGCTCCTGGGAGAGAGGACAGGGTGCACTGATTTTCAAGTTGGCTTAAGAACCAGTTCTGTTTTATTGCCTCTTCTGCCTCCCCAGACTGAAGTCCTCATACTGTCCAACTGAGTCTTGCTGCAGGTTTGAAGCTGATGGCCCCTGGCCTTTCCCCCAGCTTAGAACAACAAGCGATACATGTTATGCTGAGTGCACAAACATTTTTACACACCACCAGCTATGGGGCTGAAGCACTGCTAACAGAAATGGAGGAATGCCTGGCACAGAACACCACTTGGACCAGCTCAGCATAGACCACCCATCCCTGCCAGCAATGCCTGAGCAAAATTTAGAAACAGATTCTGATACAGTTTTGTCTGTGAAAAAGAGATTTTAATTCACACACTATGGGCTTGAGCTTTAAGGTGCTACCTAGAGGTACTATGCTTGAAATGTCACTGTGTAAGTCCTGCTTTTGATTTACAACTCACTAAGGAGAGAGCTGTTGGACTGACTTGCTTCCTTCACCACCCAGCAAAAGCAGCAGATACTGAAAATAGCCTTAGAATGAGCAGTTTTGGTCCATGAGACCTAAAGAAGAATTTTTCAACTACACTTTGAGTACAGCTGGGTAACATTCCTATCCAGTGAGAAATATTGACATTTCAACCTTCATTCTGGTCCCCCAGCAAACTGGAAAGTTGAAATTAAACATGTATTGAACTGAGTCAAAATGAAACATTTGGCTCACTTCTGTAAAATTAAGTTTTATGATTTAGGTTTAACTGACAATAAAATGAAGTTTTTCATTTTGATTTCCCAAAAGAAAGTTTCAATTTTCTGAAAAACCTTTTCCCAGAAAATGATTCCCATGGAACATTCACAACCACCTGTAATTTTCAGTGATATGGAAAATAGCCACCACAAGTCTACACAATACAGCAGTGATCACTAGAGTTCATATAACCCTTAAAATGCACACATTGTGACTAAAATACTAGTTGAAAGATATGAAAAAGTACACACACACACACACACACACACCCATTCTCTAGACACTCCTGGTATCTAGGACCAGAACTTAGCAGTTTCAGCTACTGCTTTAAGATGCTTTGAACTTCTGCAAACAGAAGGGGTCCTCAAAAGCAAGTGATTTAAGATACAATGACCAGTCACTATTAAAGCTCTAGTGTCTTATTTCAAAATAATCTTCCTTCATTTTCCCTTGTAGAGTTCAACAGTAAAAATATCCAGAGAGTGATTTGTCAGTGGAATATGAAGGCCTTTTAATTTGTCTCAAAATCAGTGCAGAAAAGTTGTTTGTAAATTTAAGCTGTTTTAAAAGAAAAAAAAGGAAAGCAGGTGTCATGTCCCACTACATCACTGTTAGATATTTTTTCATACCCTTTAATTACTAGACAGAATATGAGATGCTTTTATATCTTATATAACTGCCATAGCATTTTTTCTGCTTTCCAAAACCTTACTTGTTTGTTGTGTTAGAAAATCCTTAACAGAGAAAGAGCATTGCTATAACCTGATATAGGCATGGCCCACAGAAACAGAATGACCCGCATTATGGCCACTCTGAAAGTCTGTGCCCAAGAGAGCATTTGAGTCCTTTTTTCCTTCTTTTCCCTGAGAATAAAAATTAGGAGAAAATTCAAACAGAAGGTATATTCCTAAACCCTTCAGAATGGAGAAGTCTCCCACAGCTGCTACGTGTTCTTTTAACATCTCCACAGAGGCTTCAACCAATCTCCTCCTCCTGTATCTTCCAAGCCAGAAGCACTTTTTGGGACATGGAGGGTGTGCTGGCAGGCACGACAATTCTGAAGAGGGGTACAGGTGTTCCAGAGCTGAAGGACAGGCAGAAGGACAAAGTCATCCATGGAAAAAGCAGAACAAATTACATGGGTTCCTTTTCATATGTTTACTTAGTTCCTTGCCTGCTAACCTCTAAAGGAGCTGGGGTGGAGGGTGGGGGAAACTCTCTTAAAAGATATGTTCGTCTATTTACAAATTTAGGCACTACTAATTTTTCTTCCAAATTTGCTTTGCAGCAAACATTTAACACAGAAATTGTTAAATTATTTGGCAACCTGTTTTTCTAACTGCGAAGCTGGCCACTCCATCCATCACTAGCAACACCTTCCATTTGAACAAAAGTCTGGATCTACAGCTCCTTGCTGTACCTGTGCCAAGAGCTGTATGCAGACCACAGGAGCAATAGAAAGGGAAGAGTCCTCTGTCTCTCTGATGAGAGAAACAAATCTATCTGAACAGAAAAGGTTTCTTACATGTGATCTGCCACCTTGTGTCCCAAAGGGTACTCAGCATTTGCAGTATCTGTTCTGTGTAGGGATGAACAAAATCCTTGGTACATGGCAAGCACTGATACCAGCATCTCTAACCCCGGTCAGCACAAAGGACAGGCAGGCCTGGATGCGGCTCAGACATCCATGTGATGCAGTTCATGCAGCATTCAAATGCAGTAAGTGGGCAGCTCTGTATCACAGAGCACTGATTTCTCCAAGACTTTACAAAAACAGGACAAATAATGCCCCCTTTCTGCCAGAGCTATGAGACAGAATGAAGAACCCCAACTATGTTCAGCACCCTTATGTTTCTTTCCTAAACAGTTACAAAGTAAGGCAGGCTTGTAGGCCACTCAGCTGTACTGGGACCACTACCTTGTGCTGCCTTGTCTGTCTGTCTGCTCGACCAGCTGCTGTTTCCTGACTTAGGCTGCATAGATGGCTCTGGGGCAGTGAATAGTTTTTGTTCTCTCCTGTCCATCAAAGCTTCTGCAAGGACTAAATATTGACAGCCTTTGAACGCACACATGCAAGGCAGCATTTGTTCTCTATTAACAATGTTGTTAGAATACTGCCTGAGCTGTGCTATTCCCCACCACCCGGGATTTCATATTACTGACATGTAATTTACATAATTAAAGTATACAAAGAACATAGATGCTGCAATTGTATTGAATACCCCAGGAGTTGACATTTTGGACTGAAATAATGAAAACTGACAGGATTTCTACAAAGACCTAATAGCTATATTCCATTCTAATTCCAAGCTAATAACTCAATGAGCTTCCCCCTCCCCTATTTTGTTCCATCAGTAACTGCAGAGTATGCAGTGCTAGCATGTTTCATCTGCAGCTACAGAGGCTTCTGAAACTTGCCTGCATGGGTGCTACACTTGATACTTGCCTCCATCTTTCTGATACAGAGGTGTCAGATAGCTTGTGGGATATTGTCCATCTGTGCTAAAACCCATAACCTGGGTGAAAGAGCTACAAAGCGGCATGCTCATACAGCTCTTTTATGCACACCCTTCTGAGCAGCTTTCCAGAGTTTGAAAACAAAACATGACCTCATGAAGGGTATTAAATAATAAATGACTATAGAAGGGGAAAGACTGAGTGGCACAGGTAGGAAAGAATCAGAGGCATAAACTGAGATAAGACCTGAAATGAGACTGTAAATTGACAAGTGGGAAAAATATAAAATATCTACTCTAGATAAGATCAGGAGTGGATTTACAGTAGGCAGAGAACTAAAGGGACAAACTCCCAGGTCCTACACTGGCTAGTGCTGCAGAAGTGCAGTACAGCCTCCCACATGAGGCCTGACACTCCTGTGTATTTTCTGAAAAGCAAAAAGCTCTAGCTGAAACAGTGAGTCTCAAAACTGTATTTCATGCACTCATGGACACCTACAAGCCACACATGCAGAAAAAATATATTAGAAAATCACAACAAACATCAAAGATTTTTCTCCAACAACTTCCAACTCTTTGCTTATATCTGTTATTCATATTTTGTTCCCTTTGCATGCTTAATGAAATCATATTTCACCACAAAAGTCAAAACAGATATAGATCATTATTGTATTTCTGCAAGAACTGGGCTCCAACATTGCAAGCTGTGTTAAAGAAAACCTTGGGGTAAAATGTAATTTCCAACCTATTAATCTAATTCTGAAAATACACAAACAAAAATTTCCCATCAGGCTGATGAGTTGTATCTCTACTGTTGGCTTCATCCAGCCTATACACCCAGAAGTTATCAGGAAGTCCAAAACCTGATTAAGTTATGCCCGCAGGATATTGTACCTCCAAAGTCCTTTTCCACTACTTAGATGACCATTTTAGCCTATTTCCTCCATTAAGAAGTCTGAATAGCATTTCCACCCCAGGCATGAAGTAAAGAAAAGGTCCCCCCTAGTAATGCCCTGAGAGCACATCCATCTTGTATAACTAATAGGGATGAGAATGCTTTTGAGGATCAGGGTTACAGCACATATTCATGTTCCTACACTGGATCAACTTACCATATGGTTTCCTCTATTTTGTAAGTGGGGAGCAATACTTTTTACAACCATAATAACATACCATTTTTCAGAAAGTATCACATATGCTATTTCTAGCAAAAATTGATTTGACATGTGCAAACATCTGTTTGGCTGCAGCACCCTCACGTAAGTTTTCAAAGGGAACCAGGACTTTCTCCTGCAAATGTATGTCTCTCTAGCTCAAGGACAATTTTTTTTTCTGTGCTGACAACCTGGTCTCTTTTAGTGTACTGACCTCTATTTCTGACACTTTGGTAGTTTCCTCAGTATCACTGTTCAATTGAGGAACACTAGAAAATATCTCTGACCTCTCTCAGAGTTTTCCATCCCTAAATGACCTTCATGTATCATTTTAATCATATTTCCCTGTAACACATTTCAGCTCATCATCCTGGTGCCCTTAAACAAAATCCTTTTCAGTACTGAGAACTTCTTAATCCTTAAAGGGACTGGGACCCATAAACTTCTGGCCAACAGTTTCACAGATTTTCTAAAAGGTCTACTCCTTAATTATATTACCAGGACTACTCCTTTTTTTTTTTT
>WEIU01017882.1:741530-752000 GCA_013389925.1 Aegithalos caudatus
ATATATAAATAATATAATATACTATATAGAAAATTATTATGTATTATGTATATATTTTATATAGATATTATATCATTCCTTCTTACAACCATCTATTTCTCTAGTTGTTGCTCACAATATTTTAAATGCAAGCAAAGAGGTGTCATCACTTTGCCTTTCATAGGATGTTCCCTGAAAATTTCCAGCCTTACATGCAAAGTCCTGGTTAACTAACAGTGTTAATAGCAGTATTAACTCCCATCCTGTGAGGACTTGCTGATGAGCACTATATTTCTGATCAACTCAGTTTTGCCTTGGGTCAGGGGTCTTCTGCCCCCACGTGAAACTGTTGCTCTTACTGAATCCCCACTGGGGAGAACTCCTGCCTTGTTTTTCCGTAAGTCAGATGCTGTTTCTGTAAAACTGGAAGTAGACACGCACAGAAATAACTCACTTGTTTTTCTCTGCCTCCCCTCTTGCACCCTCTGTCACCCCACCAGTTCCAAGTGGGGTATCAATCAAAAAATCCATAGGAGCCAAGTGGGAAGAAATAAGGCTGAAGAGATAGATCATCTCCACAAATCCAATTACTGTGTTCCTCAGGCTTTTAACTTTAGTTTTTAATTTTCAGACCTAGTTCAAGTCGGTTAGTTTTTATTTATCATATAAGCAATAAGCTCATTAGACCAACTCGACCATTCCCAGTCACTCACATACAATGCAGCTGACTACATGTCAGAAATCAAGAGTCCAGCTCTTAACAGGGCTAAGGATTTCTCCCTGACATTTTTACTCATATTTGTTGAAAACAATACTGCCCTGTACTGTATGAAATAGCTGTAAAATCCAAGCCTGGATACCACAGCCTTGTCTGCTCTGTCTCCCACCTGCATCAATATCAAGTTAAATTGAACTAGTGGCAATTTTCTTGTAAAAGTTGACAATGCTATAGACCATCCTTCAGAGTATTTCCATGTCTAATGGGTAAAACATTATTGTCCCTGCAATAATTATGGGTTCTACAGTACTTTGAGGAAAATTGCTGTGGACAATACATAAACACTTCAACGATGTGATGATTTGATGACTGGTGCAATGACTTTTGGGTGAAAAGGGTCAATGCCACAATAGTTATGGAATGGCTGATAAAATTTGCATGATTTTCTAGCAATCTCATGCACTACTGTGATGTTACAGGAAATGGGATGGAAATAGCACTCCTAAAATAACTTTCATAAGTAATTAATTGTGTTGCAGAACCAAAAGCCAGAAACAGTCCTTCCCTATGGCTGTGTTACTGTCCAAGTCTACAGACAAGCTGGTGTGTGGGGGAGAGAGAGGAGGAAGGAGATAATGATTTATAAGTAAGATCTTGGGAAAGTTTCAGTGATATTAATACTTGACAAGTACAGCACTTCTGCTGCTAAGCATGTCTGACAGGTATTCTGCAGCCAACTCAGAATTCACCAGAATGTTCCAACCAGCAACATTCTAAAAGTCTTCAAATGGTCTCAAGCTGAGGGTTTAGGGAAAACATGACACTTTATAGGTGATGAAGTGGGACATGCAAGTAACACACAGGGAACCTCAGAGGCTGGACTAGGACTGTGCTGAGCATGCCCCTGGTGTCAACCCCAGTAAGACTTATTGACCCATCCTGAGCCCAGTAGAGACAGGATTTCTTGAATTCTTTTTGCTCTAATTTATTTCTGTTTACTTTAGCAGCCAAGAGAAAGGAAAAGAAGAAGAAACTGCAAGTAAACTAGAATAAAGAATCTCTCTTTCCAGTTACTTCCCTTTGATTATTATGCAACATCATTCATATCCTCTGAGGAATGAAAAGGAATCAAGAATTTTCTCAAGAGCTGTGATCATTTCTTCCATAGCTGACTGTGGTCCCCAAACTATATATTGTTGCTTATTTTGCATACCCATCAGTGATCATACTAATACTAAATGTCTCACTGTGCTGTTTACATTCAAAGGGAAGGTCCAGACACCCACAGAATGTATCTGGCCCCTTGCATTTTAAACAGGTACCTGAATTCCATGCTGATTTATAGTTTCAGTCCTTGTTTGCTTGAGGTGGAGTGACCCATCACATTTCCATTTTGAGATAAGATAGTACTAGGGTTCATGGAAGTTAGATTTTTCTTAGTTCTCCTCTAAATTCTCATTTACTTGCTCTAGAAACACCCTCATATGAAGCAAATTTAAAATGTCATGTTGCAAGGTAACATCAAAAAGGATCAATTTTACTACTGCCTCACCCTGCTTTACAGGTGTATAATTTCATTTATTTGAGTGGAACTATTCCAGATTGTCTGGGAGAGTACCTGTATGAGTGCACGAGCGAGAGAATACATGCAGGATCAGCCCTTAGACCTTTCCAGCTGCAGTTAATGCTGTACAAAATGTTCTACTCGGGTCTCATGTTTGGTGTCTTCCAGAGGTAAGCAAACCTTTCCTGCAGCACTGCCTTCCTCACCCTTCCATGAAGCACAACTCCCTTAACTGTCAGGTCCTCTTACTTTAGGCACAATCCTCTCTTGATGAAAACAGATAAGCCCTAGGGCTGCTGGATAGCTGAAAGGTTACTAATTACATTGGCCTCTCCTTAAGCATCTCCTCCTTTGTAACTGAGAGGGAGCTGTAGCTTCAACAAAATACAGAATTGCATGATCACCATGGAAATGAGGGATGAGCACCTCTTGTGATGAAGACATATGACTGGTGAGAGGGTTCTGTCCCCTCTTCCCTTTATTGTCTTGCATTAAATACCTAAAACTTTAGGATCTGAAACAAGTCAGCAATATTAAACAGATGTAATAGCAACAGCTCAGAGCAGTTACCTAAAGAACAGCTCATGTTCCATCACAAAAGGCATTCACAGGTATTTTTAAAATATCATCCTGGCTCAAAAAAAGCATGGGTATTCTGGTTCCCAGGACAGTCCAACTCTAGGAGAGCAGAGGAAGCTGCAGGGCAGCCCTGCTTTTGATACATTTGAGCTGCTTCTTCCCTAAACGGAATTTTGTTCTGAGTACGGAGCAGCATAAGGTGCAAGCAGGTGCTCGCAACCCACACGTTGGTAGGAGATCTGATGTGGGAGGTAGGCTGCACTGTCATGATATTTCACTGGAAATTTTTATCTAACAAATACTATTGGGAAATCGGAATGTCCCTATGGCTTGTCTGGGTTTTGTGTCCTGAAACCCCATACATTTCCTCCCCTTCTCTCACCTGATAATGGGAATTTTCCATTTCTTCCTCAACAGAACCCATAGAAATGTTCAGTGTGCAGACAGATCATCTTAATTTCTGACAACTGAAGCTGTATTCTTCTACAGATAATGTCTAGTCTTGAATCCTGTCTGCAGGAAAGAATCCTACAACTCAGCTTCCCTGAGATTCCAGTACCTAACTTGCTGGGCACTCTGGCTCAGAGACTTTGCTTGGCACTTCCTCATCAACAAGTGTAGATCCCACAGTCCCCTGAAAACTCTTCGATTTTCCCTGTGTTTGTTCCCTCCTCCTAGTGTGGTTCTCAACTACACTGAGTTGGGAAACCTGAGCAGCACAAAGACCATTAACTTTTCAGGTTGCTTGAGGTAATGAGTACATGCTATTGAAGTATAAGGATTTATAAACACCCCCAAGTTGGCACTGGGACAAATAAAATGCTATGCAAGCAATTTAAAATCCATCACAGAACTGGTGTTATGGTATAACAGTAAGTAGCAGATGTGTACAGAACACAAAGCTCACAGTGCCATAGGTACTGACCTGCTCTACATAGATATATTTATTACCTGAAGACACAAACAACTCCTAAGGTGAAATGAGGCCTTTGGTGCATATGTGTGAGTTACTTCATTTCGATGCTTCAATGCTTCCAGAAGAATGAGGATATCTTGTTTTCATCACACAACACGATTGCTAGTTTACTGATACTGATTTTTGCCTCTCAAAAATCTGACACATCTGCAGCAGAGGAAGACAGGTTTATTTCTTTGGAAACATATGCCTCTGCACTTGTACTAAACTACAAGCTCTAGTAACTTGTAATGCTACACAGCTTGGATGCTCAGCTCAGCAGCTTCTGTACACACACAAAGCCATGTAATTACAATATATTCCATAGATGCTTCAGACATGCAGAACTGACACAACTTGCAAGGAAACTAATATATATAAGTCATTGCAGCAAAAATATTATTCCATAAATGTGTGCACTTTGTATAGGATGACTTGTCTATTCGCTTCCAGCACTCACCAGCTAGTGAATTTCATGTCCAGAGTAATTATATATATATAGATATATATACACATATATACACATATATACACACATATATATATATGAACTTCATAATTTATCATAAACCACACACCATCTCTTGCAAAGAGCAGGATCACATGCCAACCTAGGACTGCAAACACAGCTAGCAGGTGTAATCAGACACTTAGTGAACTGATGGAAAGCACTCTATTAGTTAAATATTATTCAAAACCCAGAAATGAATTTATGGATACTAGCCAGCAAGTAACTTTGAATGACAACCAATTCTGAGGAAATCTTAAACTTGTCAAATCAATTCTCTTCTACCAGTGGTTCACAAAATGGAACAGGCAACAATGACTGACATAGAGAGGTCATCATACAACCAGCCATCTCTTTCTAAAAGGCAGATACCCACAAGCCCTCCCAGAATTCTGAAATGAAGTAATAACAACAAAATCACATTTAGGAGCATATAGAAGGTTCACTGAAAGCTATCAGGATTTGTCTCAGCTTGAATAGGCTTGAAACACAGCTACTGATTAAGTTTCAAACTGTCAGGGATCTACAACAGAGAGGTATTTTCTTTGGCATGTGTCTGAATGATAAGTATGGGAACAGCTTCTGCTAAACCACTGCTTAAACTGATTTAAATATAATAGCATGGTATAGTGGTAGAAGGAGGAGCATAATAATCCAAAGAATAACTTCTGAAAGAGTAGCAGGGGCTTTACTTCATACTGCATATTCTCCAAATGGAAAGGAGAAAATAATCAACACGAGAAGCATAAGTTCATCCCAATTCTGTGAACTGTTTGCTGCAGATAACTTTATAATACCCTTCATCCACCTTCTGGGACCTGCCTGTGCTGCTCTTAAGACACATGGACAGAGCTGTGCCAGGACCCCAGAGGTTTCTACAAGAAAGCAAACTCATTGTACCTTTGTGTAGGAAGACTGCCCAAGTTCATATACTCAAGGCAATTACTCTAGGCAAACTCTTATCAGCCTGCAGAAAACAACACAATTACTGAAGCATTCGTGCCATCAGCTGCTTCTCATTTCACTGATGCTACAGTGTCAGTTGTGCTTGTGTTCAGACATGAGTGATGGAGGATCTAGTGTGATCCAGACAGCAAGGTCTGAGTAAATGTCTTTTTCCTAAATTTTCTATTTAGGGGACCCTTATGTCCTCTCCATTCTGAGAGACCTTGAGCTTCTCCACAGCTGCCTATCCAGCAACACCAGAAGGATGGAATGCACCAAGATAGAAAGATCCAGGTACTCCATAAATTACTAATCCAAGAAATCTGGTTTTCCTGCTCTAACTGTCTGCATCTACTTCTGCCACAAAAGAACAATTGGGTTTACTACAACACCTACATGTTACTGTATCTTCCTTTTACTTTGGGGTAAAAAACTCATTTTCTGTGGAAAGAGTCAGCACTAATATTGCAATATGCACTCACACAGTAATCACAGCTTTCAAACATGAATTTGTAGTAAACTGAGGACCAAGTCACAAAGCACTACAGTTTCACCAATATCCTCAGCTATCCGAGAGCTTAGGCAGAGTGTGAAAGCAGCTTGACAAATGGAGAAACTAGCACACAACCCAGGTGCCTTAATGTGACAGTCCCTTGGTTCTTCAACCACCACACAGCTGAAGTCTGGACCAATGCCACCAAGGCCACAAAGGGACACACAAAAAAGAAAGAGTAGGGAAGGGAGCAGGCCCAAACCCACCTGCCACTTAGCCCCACTCAGCATACTCTGAGGCCTGGATGCTTTTTGGCTTGGATTATTTTCCTTCAGATAGACAAAACATACGTCTCTAATGCACACCCCCTGTTCCACAAGTAGCAGTGAAAATTGAGGTGGATCATAACTGGGCCCTTTTCTCTCTGCTTGTGTTTGCCTGTGAATTGTTTTAATATGTACTAAGCAGCCATTCTCTTTGCAATTCGTTTTCCTTCTTGCTCCCAGCAATGCCCCATGGTTTGGACACTTTGATGCACTAGTGTCTATGAACAGCTTGCCAGCAGCAGCCACACAAGATGAAACATTTCAAGATCTCAAAAGACTGACCTAGAGACATTTTTTTTTCTTAAAATTGACATTTTAACAGAGCATCAGAAGCAGGAGTCCTGCTTGGAGTGCCTTATTTCCATCTTCTTGCAGCTCCTGGATTTAAAGGGACCAGGAAACATTTAAAGCATCCCCTTAGAGGCTAATCTCGTCACTTACATTTTCTGTTTGTTATTTGCTAGCCCAAGTTGAGATGCTTCCATTTTTTCAGTCCTTCTCACTGGACTTCATTAAGCTGTTGAAGTTATAAAGAACTAGGCTGCAGGATCAGTCTCATTAAAAATTAAAGTCCATTAGAAAAAATCTGGACAATTCATATTATTGAATGAAAATCCACTAAAATGTGGAGTTTTTTATTGAGAAAATATGCAGATTAAGCCACTTGAGAGTATTTTTTTTCCTGCAGGTTTGATTTTAATTTTCAAAACTAAAAAACAAAAAAAAAGTTTTGAAGCCAGGAAACTTCACTACTGCCACCAAGAATGCTTTTTATTCCCTTGTAAAAAGAAATGGCCGCAGAATTATTTCGCCCCTTATCTCTTCATCACAGAAATAATGATCTTTTCTTGGATTTAAACATTACTTTGTAGCCTTTTCAACCTACACAGTTCTCCGTTGTGCTACTGCATGAAGTCTCATAACAAGAGAAAAAATTGCTTGCTACAGTGAAACAAATTAATATACTTCTCCTACCCTATTTGAGTACCTTAACAAAACTGCACTGACAGAACAGGTTTAGAAAAAACATGAGATTTCATTTCCTATAATGATCTTAGGGGACTAAGTACCATAATCTGGGATTTATGTTTTGAAGCAACTCTATTGAATCTCCATTCATGTGACAATTGTCAATGCAAAAAAACACAAACCAAAACCAAATCAGAGAAACAACCAACCAAAAAACCAACACAAACACCATGAAATCAAAGAAAAAACCCCACCCCCTAAAATAATCTGTATTAATAATGATTAATATTTTTTCCTAATTTTCCCTCTGAATTTTTAAATTAGTGCGTAACATTTCTAGAATTTTTTTCTGCAACCAAGACAGTAAAAAACTGTTTCTTATTTTGCATATTAAAAAAAAAAAATCAGAAGTTCTCACAAATACTTTTCATCTGTTGGGGTCTTTCAGGGCACAAGTATGCTCACAAGGCTCATCATAAATTTATATGTTGACAACAGGATGCCAGGAGACAGCACAGCTACTTGACAGACACCACTTCCCAGGAAATGGGGAACTATATATGACACCATTGGAGAGGTTTCAGAGATATCCCTTAGGGTAGAAAACTGCCTCTAAGGGGTGGTGAAAATATGGGAATCTGGACACTACATTTTTCTTGTTAAGCTATTTTTCACCCCCTAGGTCAGAGCCAATGCTGAAGGAGTAGCGGTTACACTGCCAGAGAACAGCAGGACCACATTTTGCCAGAAGCAAAAAACAATTCAGCAAAGAAGAAAATGATCTGCTCTCTTCCATCTTCCCCTAGGCTTCCTCACAACTTCTCCACTTAGTGAAACCAGGCTCCTAGGGACAGAAATACCAATATAATCCCCAGTCCCTTAAATGTAAAGACCATCTTCCCAAGTGTAAGGGGGAGAAAGCATATTCCAGTCCAGCCATTTCAAGAGTTTGTGATAATTCTTGTTCCCAGGCCACATGTAATGATGCCTCATTTTCTTCCAATGCCACATAACTTCTCTATTATCTACTGGCATTACAGCTGTTGATTCGTTGTTCTCCCTGATGGGACTGTGCAGGGACTTTTTAAATCCAGTGCCTAACAAGAGTTTCAGGGGGGACTGCCATAAAAAAAGGCCATAGATTACTCTTAAATTGCTTCTTCTAAGTCCTACCCAGTGGTTTTAAAATCACCATCAGTAAAGTATTAATGGTAATAGTAATAGAAGTGATATCTACAATTGGCCCTCTTGGACAAGCTATATGTAACATATTCCCCATAATAAGGAGTTCTGCTTTGAGCCAAGGCATCAACCTTAATAAGCTATGCTACTCCTACTGGTGCTGCTAAGAGGTTGTTCGGACAGTTCATTAAACACCATTTTTTCTGCAGTTGAAAACCTAGCAGCACTAAGTATATTTGCTGTGAAAATGGCAATCTCAGCAGCACATCTGGGAAAAGATTGTTGGAGAAAGGATTTCATTTCATTAGAATTGGGGGTGGTTTTTTTTGTTTTATCAGATTATCATTTTTAATAGTGCATCTAGTTGGATAAGACAGACCCCTTCTGTCAGAGCAGCCCAGAAAACTATTTATGACACAGTGCTACTTCCACAGCAGCAACCAGTTAGTAGGGAAAGCACAGAGAAGTTTGGCTGGAGACAAAAAGGAAGCTACAGGCAATGTAACAGAATCTACCACTACTGCCACATGGATTCCAGTAGTGTGATTATTTCTCTACCCATGCTGTGTAGATGGCTTTCAGGTATTTTCAGAACGAACAGCCTCAACCTGTACTGCAGGAGCCTGACAGCAGGCAGCTGGGACAGGGTGATGATACCTGTGCTAGATGGGACTGATGTAGATGCCCTGCAGAGAACATTTTAGTCTGCCTGAAAATGGCCCATGAACAATTTGTGATCTGAACATGGCTAGTCTGAAATTCCAAAAGAGTGCATATGCCCCTGGGCGAACACACTGGGCTGAAAACAGGAAGAAAGAGGGTAGATGGCAAGTACTGAAAGAAAAGAGGAGACCAGGCAGGTCTGACTGGAGCTTACACGTCACCCCCCAACAACGATTCTGAGGAGAAAACACAGACCACTACATCATCCTCTCCAAATAACATTAACCCTTCAAAAAGAAAGAAAGAGGGAGCTAGATGATTCAGAAATTCTCACAATGTGTTTCAGGCTCTAAAGAGAAGCAGATGCTATTTTCTCTCTCTCCTTGCTCATCTCCTTCCCTTTCAAAAACAAGGAGCCCTGCAAAATAATTCTCTCCACACAGAACAAATAGGTTCATTAGTGTTTACCTTTATGAGAATGGGCAAATAGATTTTGTACCTTGTTGGATCAACGTTTGTGCCAATTTTTCAAGGCGGCCTAGCTGAAGCAGATGCAATAATATCTTATTACATAACAGAATCCAAAGGGATACTCGGCATACACTGAATTAGCATAGGCACACATCCCCTGGCTGGTTGCACTGGTAGCTGCATTGTCTCAGTCACGGCCCTTACAATCTTCGTAGTCAAGAAATGAGTAGGGGCTGAGAGAAGAGGGAGAGTGTAACCAAAGGTATAAATATGTTATGTCCAGCTCAGATCCTGACAACTTCAGTTTCCTTTGATTTAGCTTCCCCACCCACAAAGAGAGAATGGAAACATCAGCAATAGCTCCTGGACTTCCCTGGTAGTTTGCAAGCACATATAGCTCCTCAGAGGGGAATGCTAGGGAAACGGATGGGACTGCTTTGGTACAAGCTTTAAAATAATCAACATATTGTAACTCTACAGACAGACCCTAAAACAGCTCCAGTGGGAGACGGATGGCAAGACTAAAGAAGAGAAAAGAAAGAGAGATGCTAAAAGGAGCAGATGAGAGGGAGGTGAAGTAATGGGAAAACGAAAGCAAAAGTTTTGCAACATTGGCTGCACCAGCTCTTTGGCAGGAGTTGTGCGAACCCCAATGTGCTGCTCAGCCTGGCCATTTCCAAAGATGGATTAGCAAATTAATGTAAGCAGAGCATAAAGTTGCTGACTGTGGTGGTGTTGAGTCACCTTGGGCCTCATCAGCATTGCTAAACATTGCCCGTAACCTTTCCATTATCACTGAGGGTCTGCACAGCACCAGGACCCAACTGCTCCAATAATTTCAATTACTTTCCCTGACAAATTTTATGTTTCATGTATTTTACTGGCCTGATAATTATGATTTCTCTCATTTCTCGCTATTGAGCTTAATGGGTTCCAGCACGAGTGTACGGTTTCAGAAATGAAGTTCCACTTGAATTCACAAGTTATTATCTACTTTCGCTAATGGAATTGGAAAAAAGAGAAAGAGTGGGAAAGAGATAAAGGATGGGTAGAGAAGGGAAGGCACAGAAGAAGAGACAGACGCGTGCATTAAAAAAAACAAACGAACAAAAAAAAAC
>WEIU01017882.1:754587-767087 GCA_013389925.1 Aegithalos caudatus
CCCCCCCAGCCCCAGCCGGTGACAGCAGCAGCTGCCAGGGCTTTTCCTCCCCTCCTCCACTGCTCGCTGTGATCGGAGCCACCGGCACGACTGGGCTGCTCCCCCCACGGGGGCAGCAGCTCCCAAAGGCCTGGCCAGGCCCAACCCAGACACCCAGGGGCAGCAGGGCCTGGTCCAGCCCGGCAGCAATCATGGTACGGTGTTACCTCGTGAAATCCCAGGGCAGAGAGAGAGAGGGTCCGGTGATTCACAGCTTAAATAGTTTCTCCAAAGAGTCGTTTTTTTCCTGTCCCCTCAATGGCTGAAACCAAACATCAATCACCAAGGGCTGGCCCCCTGACCCATAGGTGCTCCTCCACCCCTCTAAAGGCTCCAAGGTCCTTGCAAGGTCACATTCCACTTTTAACCCATGACACCTCTAAAATGAGCAAACCCCAAAATTTAAATCCAAGGCTAGCACTGTAATGTTCTAAGGAAACTAAAATAAAATAATAAAGGATAAGTTCTAAGCTGTTTGCTGCATTTTTTTTTCATTATTT
This sequence comes from Aegithalos caudatus, assembly GCA_013389925.1. Classification (NCBI taxonomy): domain Eukaryota; kingdom Metazoa; phylum Chordata; class Aves; order Passeriformes; family Aegithalidae; genus Aegithalos; species Aegithalos caudatus. The sequence goes on from WEIU01017882.1 coordinate 755,127, forward strand.
CTGATATTAATCCATTGAAGGGCTCAAACAAGGTTTAAATCAGAGCTGAATATCTAAAAAGCAGAAAATACATCTGCATCTGAAGTGATGCTGTGGCCATTTCACATATATGGATCACTGAACTTCCAGGAAAAGGTATTTCCCTGGAATCTCCTTGGTTAAGACCAGTGACATGCCAAGAGATGTGCCAAGGAAGCATACCGAAGGGGGGGGAGGAATGTCCCTTGATGTACCACCAAAAGATGATCACTCAGGTCATATCTCCACCTTCACACTTCTCCCTGAGGGTAGTATCATCCTTCCTGCTAAAACAGAAACACTACTAGGCCTACCTAGAAATTTAGGGAGAAATTTCTCCCTAGAAACCACGTAAATGCTGTTTTTAAACTTTTCAGTGGACCATCTTCTTACACAGAGCATTTTAGGTCAATCCAAAATTCCACATTTTCCAGCAGCAAAAAAGAATCAGTGATGCAACTTTTTTGTCATTTTTTTTCATTCGCACTTTGAAGCCCTGCAGAAAGGAATGGTCCCACCAAAACTGATAATCTTGAAGGATATTTCTCTCACATTCTAATACACTGATGTTGAATGGAGGCTGGAACAGTCAAGAGAGAGCTCTTCACTCTTTGTTTTCTTTGCCCTGATCTGTGTCCTGTCTCTCTCTGGCATTGTAGGAATGAGGGTAGGGAGGGATTCTGGATAGATAAGACTTCATGTGTGGGAGAAGATGTAGAGATTAGACAAGAGTTTATGATGCTGGAGATATGGTGAGGTCAACATATGTACCAGGAGTAAATCACAGAGAATTTCTCAATCCACCATGCAGAGACTGAAAATATACAACTCTAAAGTTATGTAGCAACAGCTCAGCCAGAAGGACTTTGCAAATGCTCAAGAACAGTTTTGACAGCAGTGTCTTGAAAGCTAAATCCTTCTGGACAAACACCCCTACCCGCTGATAGCTCCTCAGGATAGGTGGTGATTTAGTGAAGGCCAAACCAAATACCTTAGCATACCTACACAGTAGCCCAGGAACCAGATCATCCCCAGTGAACAAAATAATTAGCTCCAACATTATAGGGGGAGCTAAATGCTGTCACCCAATGGGTGACAACTGAGACCTTACCATTTCTGTCCCAGGAAAGGGAAGAGATCCCCATAGGACCAGGCTTGCAACATCTGTGCATAAAGTGAGGAAGGCAGGAACAACCCTGGCTCCACTCACCAAGGCAACCACCTGTGGAGCAGGGCAATTCCTTCCAGCTCATGCCTTTGAACAGTGTCAATAAACACATTCTGTCTGGGTAAGTTCCACAGGGCTGGAACCACTTCCTGGAGCTCACAAAGCCACAGAGTTTGGATTTTCCTGAGCTTGATTAATCATTGTTGTTCATCTTCCTCCACCAATAGCCAATATAGTGGTTAATTTAGGTTTCTAGCCCAACAGATTTATTTGCGCAGGTGATTTTCCAAGATTGTCTATGTAGGAGGAGAAAACTTTAAAATATCTACTGGGCTTGTCAGCAGCACCTGGAAAACCAGTGTAAAGGAAACACATTCTTTATTCCTCCTGTTCTCATCCCTATTCCAAAACCTGTCTGCATTCCTGTGGAAGTTACTTTTCTAGCACTGTATTAAGAGTTAGTAAATTTGGATTCTGTTTCTTATTCTGTCAGAAGTTATATGAGTGACTCCAGCACTGCCTGTTTCCCTGTCTGCAGAAAAGAATGATCTTTTTAGTAAAGAAAAAAAAAAAAAAAAGTTATTGAGCCTTAACCTTTTGCTTCTGTATATTGGAGAAAAGAATTTCTACCCTTTTTGCACATCTCCTTGTCATGACTTGCCTAAATAATAAAATCATACCTTCCAACTTCTCTGTTTTCCCACACTCCAGGATCTCACCTTGCTGCAACTGCTTAAGGTTCAAGTGTTCAAAAGAACTTAGCTATCTATTTTCCATCAGCTTCAATGAGGACACATTATCTGTTGATTTACTTTAAGGGCTGCATATCTAACCTCAGGCTCCAGAGTCTAAGCATGTTTTCCTTTGGATACATTTCTGAAGGACTTTGTTCTCAATACTTTAGTTAAGAAAAATCTGAGCGTATATACATTTGCAGAAACCATCTTCATTCCTCAGCCACTTCTAATGAAGTGGTACTTCAGAAATATAAAGCAAAAACATAATTTTAGAGAATGGGAAGCAGCTTCCATCCCTGAAACCTTGTGCTTGCATTTAACCTGAAAGATGGAGGCACCAGTCAGTGTTGAGATCCTGGGATAAAGGCCTTCTCAGAGGACAGGTGGACATTTTACAATCTTTGGATCCACAAACACTGTCACAGCATTGGTGCCTTTATTGCTGTAGCCTCTAGAGACTAGAGGCCAGTGTCTAGAAGCAAAAATCACAGCCTTCTGTTTTTTTTATAGTAATTGCTAGCCCAACAAATAGGGAAGAAGGGGCATGGATCTTTGCCTATATTTGTGTATTAATAAGAAAAGAGAACATACATACAAGCACAGACAAATTCATGTACCTGAAGATAAGCAAACATTTGTATCAGCTAGCCAGGAAAACTTGAGCTGCTTAATAGTGAATGTTTTTATTTTAAAAATCTGCCATTCAACAGGCAAAAAGAACTATTATCTGCAATCAGAGAGACGTTATGTAAAGCATAAAGCTTAATTTTATACCCTCTAGTATAAATAATTTAAAGCCTTGCACTTATTTCACTTCATCTTCTATTTTGAGAAGTCTAGGGGATTTTTGATGAAGCTACTTCCTCTGCACCAGAAAACTGTTGCTTGGAAGGCCAGAAAGAGAAACCTTGTTTTTTGGCAGTAATTTTCAGAGTCCTTCAATACACATAGCTACCTGGAGGAAGGCATTTAATTAGGGAGTTTGACTCTTCTCAGGATTCTTGCCTGACCTTGTCAAGAAGTAATTGATGATATGTGACCTGCGGATTTAAAAAGGGTTTGTGACTTCTTCTGTCCCTGCTTCTCCACCTGGCCCCAACAGAGGGAGGCATATATAAAAGAGTAAGAACACCAGTGCAGGAACAACACACAGTTGCTCCTCCCAACCATGAAAAAATGTAAAAACAAGCCCTGTTGGACAAGCTCTTGTACCCTCCTTCTTCTGGCCTCTATATATTACTCCAGAATTCTGTTTTCTAGACAAGGTTAGAAGGACAGAGTTTTAGCCAAACAGACACTGAAAGGAAAAGAGCAAATCATACCCCAGCAAGTTTCAAAAGCAGCAATGTCAGGAACAGATTAATAATGCCACCATGAGCATATTTCATGTGAACATATGCATGAGACAGGATAAAATATTCTGACAGGCAAAAGGATGACTATCCTAATGCTAACCCTTTTTTTTTTTTTTTTTTTTCCCTCCCCTCAGAGCGCGGTGCCAGCCGCCCCCACTGCCNCATTCTGTTTGGATGAGGAGTACAACATCTTCATCCAATTAGTTGTACCCAGCCTCAAATACCAGTGCAGCATTTTGTGCATATACCAGGACTGGCACAGCAACCCGCTGTACCCAGCAGCCCCAAAGCAGAGAGGTGGGAGACATGGATACACTGTGCACAGGGGTGGGAGAAGACAACAACTCAGCAATCACTCACCACTGACCAGCCAGAGACACAGCAAGCTGGAAAACAAGACAAACAAAGTTCTTGGCAAGTATTTCTGAAGGCAGTCATACCTTTCCACCAAAAACAAGGCCTTTACAAGATACCTGGCTGACAAAATTTTGTCTCATCAGCCCAGATTTGTCCCCCAGAGCTCTCATATATAAGAATCTGGGTGTTTTCATACAGTCTGTGATCATGAGCTGAAGAACTGGCTTGGGAGTAGAAGACAGTATGATCATGTGCACATCCTGCATACTTTTGTGAAAAATAAAGAAAAAAAAAAATGTAAAAACAAAAGACTACCAGCCCCAAGGGAATTTGTGTTGGATCCTGAAACTTACTTTTTCTAGTCCTCATCATTTCCTGACTCTGTCTGCATATAAAATAAGAACAGGAATGGAATCTTTTACCATCAAATCTTGATCTGGTGACAGTTTTCTCCACTTGATGGTTGAAAGTGCTTTTGAGCTTCAGGCTTCCTTTTATCTTGTTTGCAAACAGAATGACGTTTCTGTCATTTCAGCCATTTGCCCTCATCATCAAAATGGTGATGACAGCCATTTCCTGAAACTATGGGGCTAAGAGAAAGGAGGGGAATGACAAACTTTGGAAGATGGCTGTGTATGTAAAAGTTTAATCAATACCGAAACAAAGTGCTGCTAGGTTCAGGAATGCTGTTCATCTCCCTAAAATGTCCAAAGACAGACAGCAGGGAGCTTCTAGTCACTGCAAGGCCTTTTCTGTGTCCTAGAACCAGCAGCTGTAAGACAGTTTTGACCTGTACTTTGTCACATAGATGTAATACACAACAATTATGTTTCTCTATACTGGATAGACCCATAGAGAGGTATTAATATGTCTTTAATTAATCATCATTATTACAGATAGCTAAGAAAATGTCCTATACTTCAATTTAAGAAGTCTGTTTTAGGTAGCTGAAGGACAAAAGTATAACCTGAGTTCTCATTTTTTGTCTGTATGAATGGGATTAATCAGATAGGCTCAGAATCAGAAACCAGTTCTGAGCAGTTTTTCTGGCAGGGGGACCTGAGCCCTCACTGTGCAGAAGAAGGACAATGATGCATTAGAGCATGACCTTAGGTGAAGCACTTAACCTCTTTGTGCCTCATTTCCCCCCTATCTGCGGAAACAGAAATGGCATTTACCTAACTAGCAGGGGTACTGTGCAGCTTAATTCATTACTGCTTCACTGTGACTTTGAGAGCCTTGGATAAAAAGGTGCTAAGAATCAGCAGGGGAAGGAATGACACACAGGAACATTACACATAGGCTGGTGCAACAAACTAATTGTCAATTGAGATATGCACTACTTACATGGATATTTATTATAAGGGGTATTTTTGTTGGTGGTTTTGATTTAGGGTCTTTATTGGCTTTAATGTGCTGTATTACCACCCCCATTAATTAATTCCCTATTAATCCACAGGACAGGGAACAACACTTGCTTTCCATACCTTACTGCACAGACACATTCAAATGTGGATAAAGAGGGACCGTCTCCAAGGCAGGGATTAGACCTCAGGCTTGGCCCTTCTGTCAGGACTCTCTTCGTGAGAGAGTTTACAATTTAGGGATATGCAGTTTGCACAGATGCCCATGAGGTTAGCCAAAGCCACAAAGTCAATAAAATCAGTGGAAGGATTTGTTTTTGTCTTAATATTCCCTGATTCAAGAAAAAGGAACTGATGGAAAGCCTACATACTCTCCTGAGACACCACGATGAAGCAGCTAACCACATTTCCTAGGCTTCATTCACATCTGTGACACAGAAGCATCATTGGTAATTCTTGTATTACCAATCCTTAAAGCCACGTAGCTTCCCGGCTTCTATTTTAATTCCTAATGCCCTGCCTAGCACAAGCTGTGGGAAAGTTCGCTGATACCTGTGGTATCAGTTGCTAATATGTCACTTTCATGTTTTAAAAGTACAAATTTTAATGGCTTCATTTCTATATTATGCTAATTAGGGGCAATAACTATTGGAATTTGCATCACCCAGAGAAATCTAGCTATCAAAACTGGACACATATCAGCATTATAAAATGTGAGAATATCATGGGGATGATTACCATACTTTGCCGCTAAAACACTGCTCTAACCACACAGGGTCCAAAAGGACATGCTTGTATCCTGCACTTAACATCAGTAAGAAGAGAAAGTGAGCCTCCTGACTTTTTAAATCTCCTCCCACTGTCTCTCCTTGCTTGTGAAAAAGACCTTCCATGTTTGGGCAAGAGAATGTTGCATGTGTGACTAGTGAGCAAACAGCCCATTGCATTGCCCAAAATTCCAGCAGTAGTGCTTTATAAATCTAGAGATAGGCAGGGCAGCATCTAAAAACATGCTCTCACATTCCTTTATTTACCTGGCAGGAATGGGAGGTCACAAAAAGGCATGTTACTAAAAGGTTCTGCAGAACAGAGTACTGTTTAACGTGTCAGAAACAACGGAGTGTTACGACCTCACTTTGGATAAAAACATTTTATACCACAGACATTTAGGCAAATAATGTTTGGCTATATTAAGTAATGAATAATTATATTAAAAGTAAATTATATGTAGAAGAGAGGCAAGAAGGAATTACAATTTGAATATTTCATTCCCTTGCTATTTGTGCTATAAATAAGTGTCCTAAAGACAGTCATTATACCAAGTCTACTAATAAGCAATACCTCTTCTATTTCTAAACTCACTGATTTCTAAAGCCAAGAACCACACTCCCAACTTGGGGGGGTTTTGTGTGGCATTTTTTGTTTTGTGTTTTTGTTTTGTTTTGTTTTGGGGTTTTTTGTTTGTTTGTTTGTTTTTGTTGTTGTTGCTGTTGTTTTGTTTGGGGTTTTTGTTTTTGTCTCTGGCTGTGTTTTTAAGGAAAAAAGAAAAAATCTTTCTAATTTGTAGAAAGCAAAGACAACATGGACCAATGCATCCTAATGTCTTATGAATCAAACAGACAAGGGTTAGGCTTACTGTGTTTTAAACCCACATGGTTTCAAAGCTCATTACTCCCTGGTTCCTTGGATGCCCAACTTTTCAATTTACCTTCTCGTGCATCTTTTCTGGATCTTCCCTACTATGGTTGGGATCCCACAGAAGGACAAGATGGAAATCTTGTTATTTACCTATTTAGTCAATTTAGTTTTGTCAACATAAGTATTTCTAATAACTATTTATTTAGTTACTTAGTTTCCTTGCCTTTTTATTTGATCGGAAGACAAGGGAGATGTACTTGTGGAAAGTTAAGGATGTTTGCTTACCAGATCCAGATTCTGAAAATGTTTGCACTTCTGTGTGCCTTGAAGGGCCTGTGTAGTGAAAGCAGCCTCCCATATTTGCATGTGAAGAGCACATGAAGCTAAGCAGCATCTCTGGCTGTGCATTGCCAAGTGCTCTCCTCTCTCTTTATGGGATTATGAAGTGCTCTCATAAACTGTCAGACTGACACCTGCAGCGAGCAGCACTCAGGAGTGTCCAAGCAGTGCATGAGAGCACTTTACTGTGCCAGAAAGAAGGGAAGGAAGGCAGGGGAGCCCTTAAACAGGAACAAAATCCACACTGAGATAGAGAGGTGCAATTAAAAGTGACTGGCACTGAAGGACAACCTTTTTCTCCATTTTAATTTCTGAATTGCTAAGGAAGCATAAAAAGTCCCTGCATCTACATATCTGAAGCACAAGGCAGCATTTCCTTTTAGAGCAAAGGGGTGCCAGGGAGTCTGGTGTGCCCTCTTGCTGCTCATGCCATTGTCTGCTGTCTAGTACTATGTACTCAAACAGATTTCAACATTCAACAGGGAGAGCTCCCACTATAACCTCTGCAATCCTAATGATAAGGCAGAACTTCTTGTTTTTCTCTTTCTTTAAATGTTTGCACAAAGAAGTACTGCTATGTCCTAGCTGCTTTCCAGATGCTTGGAAATATGATTCCTGCCTTAGGGAACTTTAAAGACTAAATGCAACCAGGGGTTATCAGCAGAAGAATTCACACAGGAATTTTTTAAACAAAGCTGCAAACCTCTCTGAGATTGATACAAGAGATTTACACTCCCAACATACAGTGATAAAGGGCATAAAGTTCAATTTTTTTATATAACATTATGCAAACAAAAATAAAGATGCAAAGGGGAACATGGAGGGATCCATATTTCCCATAGTGTATGTAGTGGAATTTTTGGCCTGAAGAAAACCAGTCCAGATGTGCTGGAATATGGGATGGAGAATGTGAGTGTTGTGGTGATGCTACAGGTACCAATACTATATGACAGCACAAATTCCCCAGTGGGGAAGAAGCATTTAGATGATTTATTCACTTTAAATAGTGGCAGACTTAATTTCAGCCACTTGAGAAAAGCAAAGAACAGTGGAAGACAATAGAAGAGGTGGTAAAAATAACTGTGAAGCTCAAAGGCAGAAGACTAAGACTATGTTCAGTTGTCAAGAAAGACAAGAAGTAAGTTAGTCCCACAGTGTAAAAAATATTAGAAATGAGTCAATCTCTTGGGAGAAGAGCAAGTCAAAGTAGGAGGAGTGCCAATACTAAAGTAGTCTTTTGGGGATCTTTTGGGGATTTTTTTGAGTGCATCTGAGTGACTGATCCACTGAAAGTTAAGTGAAAACACAACTGTTTTAGGAAGAAATAATGAAGGAAACTGAAAGGCAGAAAAAGTGGAAACTACAAAAAGCTTAGAAAAACCTGGGTGTATGACTCTCCCAATTTATCATATCAACTCATAAACACATATCTTCCCTCTTCCTTTTAGAATCCTGTGTGCATGACCTGGATTAAGGTTTACCATGGGAAGACATGAATCAGTGGACTCCAGAGCATAAAAGAGGACACGTGAGAACGGAGCACTCTGTCTGTGGCCAAGTTCATGTGTGTGAGAGCTGGGACAGGTCCCCATGTGTAAGTGGTAGGAAGTGACAAATATGTGATATTTCAAGTGCTTCACTTAGGAAACTAACTCCACAACATTCCCCCTGAAACAGCTTTCTCCCAGGTGTTTAATGAATGGTTGGTTATTTAATGGCCCAAGGAAAAGCCAAGGAAAGTTAATGCACAGACAAAGCCAGCATTAACTATGATAACAACAGTTTCCATGAAGGATCATTGCTATTATAAACCTTATTCAACTCCATAATGCCAACAGTCATCCCTACTTTTCCCTCATCTTTCAAATAAAGTTAGTGTCTTCATGATGCAGCAGAGCAAACAGTGCAGCCAAAATCCGAGGTCTTCAACTTTTAATATTTGGCTTTTTGTTTGTTCAGGTACAAACAGTATTGGACTTTGGCTGGAAGATAAGTTGGCACAAAGAAAACTTCATTTAAACACAACTCCACAAGCACCTTTTATCCTGAAGTAAGCAAAGGGCGCGAATTGTCTCCACCAGGCAATTTGGAGGGCACAAAGAATGCTGCCATCCAAGGAAACACTTGGGAGCAGGTTGGACAGGCCTCTGAGAAATCTGGTCTAGTGGAAGGTGGCCCTGCCTATTGCAGGGTTGGACTAGATGCCTTCAAAGGTCCCTTCCAACCTAAGCCATGCTACAACTTTATGATTGGGAGTTACAATTTGTTTGCATTGTAGGAATCACCAAGGGGTCCATGCAGAGGGGCTGTGTTTCTGGGCTACCAGGTACTGTTCACTTAAATATTACTTCACTAAGGAAACATGTAAAATACATTGCCTCATGTAAAAGACATTATATTATTATATTCCCCCCCAGCATCTTCTGATATATAAGAGATGCTCGACACTTGAAGCAAAGTTCTGTTAGTAAAAGGATCCACTGTGTGGTATTTGCTTTGGAAGGCTTCCAGCCACAGAGGCCATGAAAGATGGAAATGAGCAGGCAACAGCTACAGATGGCAATGAGATGCCATTATGGAATACCTTCATGGTGTTCAGAAATTAAGCAAAAGGGATGATTTTTTTTTTTTTTAATCAAAGATAAGGTATAATAAGCATTATCCTGCAAAGATTGAAATTCAGTCTCTCACAAAGACTCAAGAGTCCCAGTGACAATTAGGCCATTGAGAGCTCAGAAGATGAGTTAATTAAAATCTTCAGAGCAGAGATCAGTGATCTAACAACACGTGATCTTGTCAGCTCTGCCACATCATCTTCCATCTATTGGTGAAGGGCCAGGAGGCAAGAACAATGGAGTCAAGAACAAGGGCCAGGAGGCTGGCCACAGGTGTGTTCTGCAGGGTTGTGGGAAGGGAAAAGAGAATGTACAGTATCACCCTCACACTGGAAATGAAGCAATCAGTGAAACTTACAGAAACTAAATCTCAATTAGGCTTTGAAGTTTAAAAATGAAAACTACTGAAATCAGATGGCTGAAACATTTGTATCCAACCCATATGATAAATATGTTTAATATTAGTTGTACTCTGAACTTTGCTATCTCCTTCCACTTTAAGATCTCAAAAGGTTTTGTAAGCTTTAGAAATAAAGCCTCATAATACCTCTGCAAGGTCAGCACTATTATTCTTATTTGTAAAAGTAAAATAACTTGGCCAAGGTCACATACAGAGAGACAGTGGCAGAGCCAGGAATAAAACCTATCTTTTTTGGCTCTTGGTTACATATATTTAAGGTGATCTGCAAGGGAAAAATACTTGGGTATGTGCCAGTATTTTTCTTTTTATTTTTATGATGATGAGTAAAGAAAGTATTAAGATTTTTTTAAGAGTTCATATAAACTGGCCTGAAGGACAACAGTGGTACCTCAAACAGGAGTGATATTACAGACTTAATTTTCAAGCACTTTGAAATCCGTGGAGGGAAAAAGTGCTAAATTTAATGCTGGTTAATAAATAACAACAATAATGATAATAATAATAATTTGCTGTAGCACTAGCAGAATAACTCCCTATGTGAGCACTGTAAAAGTAAGATGCCTCTGATACAATTACTCTATCTCATTTATGGCTAGACCACAGTGGTATAATTATAGTTATTTCACTATAGTTCTACCAGTTTGCTTCCCTGTGTAAAATAAGCCCTAAGTGATTTTTTCCTGCTTCTATTCAACATTTTAAATTTATATTCTTTTTACTTTAGACAGCCTCTGATGGAAAATTAAGAAAACTGCTGCATACCAGGAGACCTGGGGGCACAACTACAGATAATATTAGATTGTCATAATTGTGATTCTGTAGATCACCTGAAGATCTACTTTTAAAAAAGTGAGGCGGGATCTATAAGAACACTGAGCTAGTTTTGTTTTGAACCACATGGAACTGAGATGAATGAGAAACCATCAGCTCAACATCTTCCCAGGAAACAAACAGAAAATCCTCAAAACCAAAACCTCTTTCCTGTCTGCTCCAATTGAATGGAAGGTATGAATCACAGATGCTCAGATGATCAATCTCTCAAAAAAAACCCGAGGTTAAGTACTCTTTGAAAGTATTGGTTCAGACTGTAACTAAAACAACAAAGCACCATGTTGGGTTTTTTTTTGGTTTTTTTTTGCTTGTGTAATTTTTTACCCGGGGTGTGGGGGGAAGTTGCCAGGGAACTGATTGCTCGGTGTTTAGGATGATTAAGACAGGGAAAGGACTGGTTGGGGGAGGAGGTGGCTCTCTTGCTTCTGGCATGGGAAGGCGACAGAACTCTGAGTTGCCTCCAGCCCTTTCTTTATCAGTCACCTCAGTTTCTTCTCTTCGGCACTGCCCTGCCCTGCCGGGACACTTCCACCGTTCCTGCTACCACCAGCGGAGCTTCTGATCTCACCCACCAGCCCGGGACTCTTTTCCACTGTTCCAGCTTTGTTGCTCTAGAGAGACCAGACTATCCCGAGCTTTGTGAAAACAAAGCCCCTCGAGGTTTTGGTTTTTTTTCTTTCTCCTAGTTGTATTTACCATTAATGCTGTAGTGGTTGTTGTTTTTTTGCCTTGTTATATACATATATATTTGTAAAGAACTGTTATTCCTATTACCATACCTCTGCCTGAAAGCCCATTAAATTTTCCTAAATTATAATAATTTGGAAGGAGGGAATCTGAATTCTCCAGTTTGCAGGGGGGGTTCACCCTTATTAGAAGATACCTGTCTTTTCAAACCAGGACACACCACTAACTCAGTAGTCCCTAGCACATTTATCTTTTCCACGTTAGATGAAAAGCCAAAGTACACCCATTTAAAGAGGTGTCATATTTCATGTCAGACACCCAAATCGGAGCACCAGATTTAGTACTTACGAGAAAAATCCTGCCTTGCAAATCTGTGATGTCATTCACACAACAGCCACTTTTCCACCCAGAATTTTTTACTTACTGGAGTG
>WEIU01017882.1:769587-775317 GCA_013389925.1 Aegithalos caudatus
TCCCAAGACAGAACCAGTCATGCTAGGATCATTCCTTCAGCTAGAAATGCTGACTCCAGATGGCAGGGAATTGGAAGTGTTTCACTCATTAGAAGCAGTTTCTACCAAAAGCTGCTGCAATATGCATGGTCTCACTAACCCCACAGTACCTTTTTTCAACTTTTATCCAGGGAAAAAGAAATGAGATATTTTGAAAGTAGAAGAGACAACCAGAGACGGATAGAAAAAACAGGTTAACTAGCATGAAGATATTTGTAACCAGAAGGAAAGGAAAGCAGTAGTTAAAGTTTGTCAGAAAATAAGAGTCAAATATTGCTATCCTGCAGCATCTGTAAACATGCATTTAATTTGCCCACTCGATTATATTCAGTCTCTTCTGGAGAAAAGTAAACATCATGAGAGAGAAAGAAAATAAATTTTTGCTTATAAAACTGTGAAGGCTTTCTAAATTTCAAAAAAGTGATTGCAGTGTAGGCAGAATTTTGACTCCATTGACTTGAAAATTGAATTCCTCCTTACAGACAGTGAATAGTCATAGTGGAAACCTGCTGCCAGACATTGACCCTAAACCCTGCTTCATCTCTCATTTGAAGGAATTGCTTCTGGTACAATCATTGCAGCAATGTGTCTTACTCTGTTCAATCCATGTCTGCTGGTCTTCACACCAAGTAGAAGCCAAATTTTTTGAGATATGTGGAAATTATTACAGCAATGTGGACAAAAGCTTAGCAAGGCTCCTTTCACTTGTCTCACAAAACTCCAAAACTGGTGAAGAGCATAATTTAAAGCAGAGGGGAGTGTAATGTTGGGCATACTTAGAAGACCCACTGCTCATGAAAAATCAGAGATGTCACTAAGATGTTGATGCTTTAACCAACATAATACCCAGCCTGACACAAACAAGGATTGTCACAGCAACGTTGGCTTAAAGCACTTTTTTCCTTTCACGTGTTATTTCCCACTGTGTGAATTATCTCACCACACTTCAGAGCTTCAGGTTCCCACACATACTCCCTGATTTCTTATCTGAGGATGGTGAGGGAGGGAGGTCTGATTTCAAGGAGCACAAGGCAGACCTGCCACATTTACTTCTATCTCCTCTTCTGTTCCTGTAGATGTGGAGCAGATGTGCGTTCTGCTCATTTGTATGGATGTTTTTATGCTACTTGAAGAATCCCCTAGGGAAGACAACTTCTCAGCCAGCTGCTGAAGCTGCTTTCCTGACAACACAAACAGGAAGGAGCAAGGCAAGGGACCCAGCCCAGTAAGACAGCATGAGGATTCCATATGAAATCTATTTTTATGCTTATCAACTGGACAGGCATCCCATAGCAGACACAGGCATCCCCTTAGAAGCAAGGAAGAGTGGAAAGAATGGGCAGTTTGGGTTTATCCAGAGATTGTGAAACAGGAAACTTGAGTAGTTTTTTTCTCATAATAGCCTGTGATATGACCAACATGATATATCTGTGCAATAACTAAATTAAATTCTTATTGAGAATATTTTACTTCAAGCTAGACCTCTCCCTTTGAATTTCCAGACCAGATAGAAGGAACACTGATGATCAATGAAGTTCAACCAAAGTTCAGCACAGAGGCAGTTCCATACAGGAGACTAACCGAGCAAATCTAAAAGACTATGGTGTAACACACTTAGTCAGGAGATTGCTAAAAAGGCAGCTCTGGAGTTCAGCAAACAGGCTATTCCCTCAGTTAATGTAAATTCAAACTTACTTGTCTGCTATGTTGTACATTTTGCCCTTTCCAGATTAAAGTCAGGACAATGTACCCCTTTTTCTTGTCCTTCTCCCCATTTTCTGTTTAATAAAATGAACAAAAAAAGGACTATCACAAAATTAATGGTGAAGGAAAAAAACCAAATAAGCCAAGCAGAACATGGCAGATTATACAGCTAGATAGAAGAAGGTATAACAAAAGCGGAGAAGGACAGGATCTGCTTTTACCCACCAACTGCTCCTCATTTTTACAGGGAGCCACAGTACATCATCATCATTCACCTCTATTTCACACAAATCACTGTGCTGTAACCATTTTATACCTTCATCTGAGCCTCTATCAATCCTTCTTTTGGGGACAACTCCCTAAATTCCTCCTGCTTTTCTGTTTCCCACTAGAGACATGCACAAACCTCTCAAAGCTACAGTTTCATCATGCTGCTTCCAGCACCAGATCTTACCAGAGTGAACTAAGAGGCAAGGAAACCTCAACTGATTAGACAGAAACCTTACTGAGTCTGTGAAATACTTCATATATGTTCTGATGATGATGGCATTTTGCTACAAGACCAGGACATATTCAAGGAGAGAAAAAACAAGGTAACTGCAGCCAGAAAAATGCAGGCTGAGCACACGTAAGAGGAAGAGCCCTGCGGACACCAAAGTCAGTGCAGGAGGGAGAAGAGGTGCTCCAGATGCCAGAGCTGAGATTCCCCTGCAGGTGTGCATGGGTGAGGCCATGGTGAGGCAGCTGTGCCTCTGCAGCCCATGGAGGATGCAGAGATCCACGTGCAGCCCATGGAGGAGTCCCATGCTGGAACAGGTGGATGCTTGCGAGGAGGCTGTGAGCCCATGGGATACCAATGGAGAAAGAAGCCCACACTGGAGCAGCCTGTCCTTGAGGGACTGCACACTGTGGAAGTGACCCACGTTGCAGCAGGCTTAAGGGTGCTGTTTCCTGTGGAAGATGGAGCCATGCTGGAGAATTTCATGGAGCATTGTCTCCTGTGGGAGGGACCCCACAGTGCAGCAGGGGAAGGACTCCTCTCCCTGAGAAGCAAGAGAAGCCACAGTGATGAACAGACCATAACCCCCATTCCCTGTCTTCTTGTGGCACTGAGGGAGGAGGCAGAGCAGGGAAAGAGGGATGGGCAGAAAGTGTTTTGAAGGTTCTATTTTACTTTTCATTATCCTGTTCTGATTTTGTTATTAAAAAAATAATATCTCTCAGTTGAACCTGTTTTGCTTATGATGGTATTTGATGAGTGATCTCTCTTGACCTTTATTTCAACTCATGAACCCTTCATTATATTTTCTCTCCCCTGTCCAGCTGCAGAGGGGAGTGACAGAAAGACTTTGGTGGATGCCTGGCATTCAGCCAGGGTCAACCCACTACACTGGGATAACAGTGAACAAACAGCTGCACAGAGAGCAAACATGAATCAAAGACTGAAAAAAATCTTTTTTTTTTTTTTTTTTTTTTTTTTCCCCAGAAGCTAAAAGAGCTAAGGGCTTCCATTTCAGTCCTATGCTGCTCTGTGAAGGAGAAAAAACAGTCATTATGCTTCCTTCAGGAAATCAAAGACTAAATTTAGAGGAAAGTAAAGAAATTATTTTGATAACAGTTCAGAATTTGAAGCACTTGTAAAAAACATGGAGGCATCCTCAAAGTTCATTAACTTCTGAAGCAGTGTCACATGCCAAGCTTTGCTAGTGAACCCCCCAGAGTAAGGGGGAATGCTTCAGGTCTCTGCATCCTACATTGTCTCCTTAGAACTGCAAGGAGCCCACCAGCTGCAAGCCCTGTTCCCCTGTTTCAGAAAGGCTGTGTTATATAAGGAAATACCACTCTGGTCAGCCATGGTCAACAGACCTTTTCTCTTTAGATCTCTTCTTTCCTCTCCTTCCAGTTGAGGTTTTTTCCCTTCTTTCTTTTAATATATGAAGGCAATATTTACAGCCAAAGCAGTGCTGAGTAAGATGCAGTGACTATGGCTGATTTTATCACAGCCGTATTACTTAGCTGCAAGGTGAAGCTCTGTGCTAAAATGGATCATGAATCCCTGAAATTGACTATCCGTCACCTTTATAATCCTGATGGAAAGGCAGGTCAGATCAGGCCTGACAACTCCCCTTGCAAACGAGACCACATCAGTGATGTCTGCTTGCCTCAAGGCATTTATTTGTCTGGAGAGGAAGGTGATGCCTTAGGGAACTGGACTAGAGAAAGAGGGAGAGGAGAAACCAACTACTCCAACTACCCCTACAGGAATCAAGTACAAATACAGGAGCCAATTTTGTGCACAGAAAGACTGCTAGAAGTATTGAGTGAAAGAAATTACAAACAGTTAAGAATCAGGACTGTGGCATGGATGCCTCCCCCTAGGTAAAAGATTTCAGTTTCAAAGTTAGAAAACTAAAATAACACCACCTCACCACTGGGAATTTGTAGGATCAGATGAAATCCATAATGAGGAAAAAAACCCTCTAAAATGTCTGAAGATTCTAGTCATAATTCCTTCATATTCAGTGCCACTTTCTTTCTCACACAGTCAGATTTAAGAAGTGTCTTTAATTTTGGAGACCAAATCCACCAGGGTGTAATCAGTGGCCATTATATATGGCACCTATGCAAGAAAGCTCACAGAGTGATGGAAGTGTTGAACCTCACAGGAGGGTTTATTTGGAGACAATCAGTTCATTTGATGAGAAAATCACTAAACTACTCCGTTGAATGTTTTTTACTGGCATATGGCCATATTAAGGAAATTTCCCAATCTGACAATTCACAAGACTCTCTAGCAGTCACACTCCCAAGGCCAGGGACTTTATCTGCTGGGACTGAAGACCCTTTGCAGCAAATGGCTCCAATGAGCCAACACTAGCCTTGCTTGACTCTCTACATACCCCAGTCAGACCAGATTTCATTAGCAGTTCTACCCCAGGTTTCTCTTACCAGAGTCTCAGATGTCTCATTCCGTAAAGCAATTTATTCATGGTGCAGTAACACAGAAACATCTGAAGCTGGTGCCTCTGAGGAGGAACCAGCAATGAACCTGCTTGGCTTTTATCCCCTCACAGTTTAAGCTCAAAAAAACTCTTGCTTTTCCCTTCTGAGTCTTCAGCCCTTTACACTGTCTCCCAGTGCCCATCCACCTGGCCTTGTGCCCATTGTTATGAAAAGGGTTGGCAGCTCACAGCCTCTTGTCTCTGGCTCCTGCCTCCCAGAACTCAACCGGCAGCACCCACTGCAGCTGCACCCAGAGCTGCCTGAACCAAAAGTATTCCTCAACAGCCACATGCAAGAGGGACAATCTGGGAGAAAAGACTAACTACCACATTATTTACTGTTTCTAATGAGATTGATGTGCTGCTTAAGTAAACACCAGCTTCTTAAGGCTGGACTTGTTCTGTTGTATAAACACAGGTTTTCTCAAACATACACCTCCCAGGTTTGTGCATATCCCAGTACACTGAGCAGAGACCTTGCTCCTGGCACCCATGTTCTATCCCCAGCATAGTTTCTTACAAATCAGGAAGCCTAGCCATAACCATTAACATTACTGTTCCTTGTTCCTGCCCGTGCTAAAAGAGGTTAATACTTTGTGTGCCATAGAGCTACTACATCCTTGTTGTTTAAAATGGGGTAGACTGTGGAGATTCACAGATAGATGATATTAAAGAAGGGCAAAGACTACTTACATCTTGCTCTTCTCACCTGTCCTTTCTTCCCCTTTCCTCTAGTGCCTCTCCTGGGTAAGTCACATCTCAGCTAAACCTCTTAGTGAGTGATTACATTAGAGATAGTGCTAATTACCAAGTGTAGTCTGCATGGTACAATCTTATCAACACCCCACACTTTCTCCCCTGAGGTGAGGGGGCTTGATCCATTTCATAAAAGTATCCTAGTTATCTGCTCCAGCAAGCTCCATTCCCTCAGGCCTGAAGGTGGATTTTTTTTTTTTTTTTGGGTTTTTTTTTTTTTTTTTTTTTT